>BSBK01000984.1:0-570000 GCA_027943335.1 Chamaecyparis obtusa
TAATCCATCCCTCGGTTCCCTAGTTATACCCCTATTACAAAAATTTGTCCTACGACCCTTATCAAGCCCATTAGGACTTATAATCATATTGTCCTTCTATTACATTTAAGTGACTTAATAGCCTTTATTACATCATATTTAGGTCCTTTATTGTGTTCATTACATGTTCCATGTGAAAATGGCTTAGTGACCTTCCTTGGTCCATTTGATGCTCCTACATCATACTCCCCCTATAAAAAGTTTCTTGTCTGAAGAGAATAGGGGTCTTCTCCTTGTACCACCCATTCTTCTATATTTTCTTATGCTTCTTATCTCGTCATGGGTTATGTTTTGTAATAAAAAAATTCTTGTGAGTTTGATCTCTCTTCAAACTATTACCTGTATCACACTTGTTTAACATGTTATATTTCAAAATAAATCATTATAATTTTGTCTTGTAGAGTCATGGTGTCACTACTGTTGCACCTTTTCCACTATCTCTTTAAGGTCCAAGTGACCTCTCAACCTGCTCACATTTTAAGGAGCTCCACTTTTCTCAACCTTAACATTTAATGGATAAATCATGACCCCAATAAGAACATGTTTCCACTCCATTTCATACTACAAATCTTCCCTCATGTTACTATCATTACTCGTTTGTTGTTTCACCTCAAACTTCTTTTCACATCTCTATTTCTTGTCTTGTGCTCTCATTGTCTTAGGAACCTACATATACAAATATACCTTTCTACAAAAATATATAACCCTTGATTCATAAGTCTGATCACTTTGTAAGAGTGTTAGAGTAAATAAATTTCCATCCTTATGAACAAGATAAGTGTTATGGAATCCATCATATAATGTCCTCCTCATGTATTGCCAAGGTCCTCCCAAAAGTAAATAACAACATGTCATGAGAACAATATCACATAGCACCCTATAATGATAATCACCAATAGAAAATATTCTACATAGAATTATTCTTGGATGACAAGATTTTTATCATCATTTACCCAAGTTTCATTGTGGGGTCTACTATGTGGTAACCTCTCTAGATCCAACTTCTCCACAATCTCTTGAGAAACTAAATTGTCAAAAGCATGAATCAACTATCATTCTACAAACCTTAGCTTGTCTCTTTTATTGGGTCCTAAAGATAGATACATGTGGTTGTACTTGTTGTTGCATTTGACCTCTTCTAAACATTACAAAGTAACCATCAAGTACAAGAATCAGAATTACCAACTTTCTCTTCTTTTACCTCTTCTTGAACTAACTAAACCATTTTTTCATTCTCTCTTCCACCATTTGTAGAAGCATTTTCCACTTTCTCAAGACACTTATAAAAAGGGTGCCCATCCTCTCCACAATTGGATTACCTTCTTGTAAACACCCCAGATACTCTGCTTGATCCCAATATTCCTCCATCTCTATATCCCCCTCTTTGATCATAAATTGGTTCTTTACCCTTATTACTAATTATTTCCCCTTTTCTTTCATTTGTGGGTCTACAGCCCCTACCTCTTTTGGCATTACATCTTCCACTTCCTCCTTGTCTTTCTTGCTTCCTCTTTCTCTTTTCCTTAGCCTTTATGGCTAACTTGTAGGAATCCTCAATAGTCCTAGGTGTAGAGAGACTAAGTTCATCTTAGATATTGAACTTGAGTCCTCCTAGGTACCTTGCTACCTTCTCTTCTTTGTCTACTTCATGTGTTTCCATTGGGTAAAAGCACAAAGTTGTGTCACATTTTAGGCTAACTTATCAACACAGCTAAATTTGAGTATTTCTAAATAAAAATTATTTTTTGTCAAACATATGGTCTAGCTAGATTCATTCTTGCTAAGTTAGGTAAGTGCTAAACTTTTCCAGTTAGAAATGTCTATTAAATGCATGTTTTATACAAATTTGGGTCCAATTACCAAAGAAATAAAATTATTTCAAAAAAATGGTGTTTCAATTTAACTCCTACTCTTTTTAATGATATATCATTTTTAAATATAAAAATTACCATTTTGTAGAGCCCAGAGTCAAGAATATCATCATATAAATTTTATATTATTTTGATTAGATCTAATATATTATAATTACAAAATATTACAAGTAGGTATTTTAACATTCGAGAAGATGTTGCTTCAAAAAAGAAAAAAATAGTAAATCATATCAGAAAAATTTTAAATTTATATTTAACACTAGATGGGAGAATCTTCTTCAAGAATGTGTATTTTTTTCAGAATGTTGTAGATTTGATAAGGGAAATTTGGAGAGAGACAAAAGCTGTCGATTTCAAATACGTTCAACATTGAGTAGTTATAACAGAGAAAATATACTTAGGAAACCAATCTTTCTTCTTTTTTGCACTAGCCATATATTTCATCTATAACATATTTTTAAATCGGAGGATAAAAAGATTATTTGCATATACTTTTTTGGTGGGAACTAGACCCCAATTTTTCAGTAATTAAAAAATGGACTTCAAAATTTAAAAACCATGTCAATTTTTGTTCAATTAATTTTTAAAAAATTATAGGAATAAACTTCACCCACTTCTACATACTTCATCACTATACATCATCTTGAAATTCTAAACATAAATGCCACTTCTATGTTGTTAAAGTTGAACAGTTTGTGTGTTGTTGACCTTTTCCTTTATAAAAGTGTGACACTAGTTTGTATTTTTACCCTCTTATGTCAAGTTTTTGAAACTCCTCTATATGTCTTTGGAGATCCATGTCCTTTTGCTTAATATTTTGAAGCCTCTTATACAACTTCACGTTGTAGCTATTACACATAAATTTCTCCTTCACTTTATCCATCATCCTATACCAAGAGGTGATCTTGGGTTTTCCATTTCTCCATGTTTCTACTCGCACACAGTTCCATGACAAAAGTGAATGTCCCTTGATCCTTGACTTGGAAATCTTCAGCTTCTGATTATCCTCTACATATTTATATTCAAATAAGTTTTCCAATAAACGAAACAAATCAAAAATATCTTCATCATACATCTTGCCACCATACATAGAAGTGTTGGCAAGTTGACTATACTAGTATATATGACTAAGTTTTATGTTGTCACTATTGCAACAAATTCATATAAAGTTTTGGAGTCAGCGCACTAATTTAGAAGACCATAATTTGGCTAAGTATGGAAGATAGAGTAGATAGAGATGCACCCGATGACCAGAGCATCACCACATGTGCGTATGATCGAGTTTTGGTATGGGCCCTTAGATATAAGATTTTGAGTATGTTACTATTCCATGTCTAAGAACGCATGGTCAGATATGACAACATGAAGAAGTTACAACAAGTCTAAGTGACACAGTCAATAAGCAACATAACATAACAGAGCATGGAGCTGACATAAGAGATTTTGATTATTGTATATCTTTTGTTTTGTAAAGGATATGTGCCTATTGTAATTATGTTATAAACATGTTAATATCATTGTATGTAAACACTCTTGAGCCAATTAACTTGGAAGTGTCATATGTGTTAAGTTATAGGTCGACCTAGTAGTTAGTTTTAGTTGCGTCTATTCAACATGTATATATGTGACATGATCTTTTGTATTAGAGTAGTATGCAAACTATGTATTAGAGTAGTAAGAATGATATAGAGATTTACAAGAGGTTAATGCATTAGTGCACAAAAGGAATTGATTAGACAATAGTATCAAAGAAGTAGTTCACCTTGCAGATATATTGTGTATTTGATAACTAGGAGGTTGTAGCCTTCTTCATTGAGCAGTGAGCTCTGACAGTGAGCCATCCACCCCTAACAGGGTTTGTTCTATCAGACTCTCAACCGAGTTATTGTACTCAACATTGTAATGACTGCTCCTGATAGGGAAAAGGAATATTAACATGTTCATAATACAAAGTACAATTATTGTGGGTACCAATTCCCACTGTGGTTTTTCTCTGGCCAAGGTTTCCCTATAAAAATATCTTGTGTTATGTGTTATGGTTGAATACTTCATTTGCTTTACTATTCATTTCAATATTTAAGTAATTGTGTTAAGTTTCAAGAATTGAAAATTAATTATAGAACACTAATTCACCCCCACCACCCCCACCCCCCCTTAGTGTTCCCATTCCTAACAAGAAGATCAACACTATCTCTAGAGTGCCCAACTTTAACAACCTTAAGAAGATTTTCCATCCATGCATCCTTTGTGTTCAACTCTTCCTCTTGATGTGATTTTTCATCCTCACCCCCATCAACCTCTTTCACTATCTTCATCAACATTACTTTCTCTTCTTCTTTTCCTAGCCTTCATGGTCCTCATCCTTTCTTTTAGGGCTCTCAATTCCCTAGCAACAACAACACTAACTCTTGGAGGCATCTACACACCCCACCACAAACTTCCACTTAAATAACCACTCCTTTCTCTTAAAGGATCTACTCTTTTCTCTGATACAAATATCATACAAAGGTATTTTTTCCAACAAGATCAATTCAATGGGACAACTAGTCTGCCCAATATGGAAACCAAAACTTCAAGATTAAATCTCCTTTCTTCCTTCACTAGGCTCCTTTCAAACACCTAAACATGGTTTCCAACTACAAGAACTTGTTTTATCACCTTCTAGGGTTTCCTTATTGCCTGTTCAATATGTTACATTAGACTTAATTCACCTATCCAACTATTTTATCAATAAACCTTACCCAAACTCCAACTAGGCCTAATCCTAGTAGCCCTGTTCAGTGGGAAACCCAAGGTTTTCCTTAAATTTCTCCAAAACACTTCCAAAAAAAATACATATTATGAAACCCTTTTCAAAGTTAAAAAAAAATATCTAAAATGCATGTATTCCTCCTCTGGACTAGTTGTATGGACAATAGCCTACTACTATGAAATTGTGTCTCTCGAAGCCCCTCAACCATGAAACAATCTTCTATTATGGTCCAATTAAAAGGATATTACCCTTCAAACTAGGGACTTCTCAAAATACCCTTTTCAATCACTTCTAGATATTAAACCATGTTGTTTCACCATGTATCCTATTGACACTGAAAATTTCAAGTTCAAAAGGAACGAGACATCAGGGAAGTATAGTATACATTTTTCATATTTTATATGATTTCCCTATGTTAATAATTAAAATGATAAAAAGGCATGTATGCAAGTCCCTATCTTTATTTCAATAAATTAAATGCATGTATATTTTGAAATAAAAATTGTTATAAAATAATAATTGTGTTATTGGAATAAAAAGAGTGGCGATCGGGAGTTGAACACTCGACCTCTCAAGCCACCCCCTTTTTCCTACCTACCTACCCTCCTACCCCCTAACCCATTGTCCTATGTTATTCTTCAAGAATATGGGTGGGAATTATGGGATTAATATTAGATTATTTCTTTTTTTAAAAAAAATTATAAATAAAAATTGTTGGAACAAATAAATGTATTGTTTCTTACTAATGTGATTTTAATGTATTATTTACCATGAAACCATTAGTGTGAAAAGTATATTTGTATTAAAAGATTATTAATTTTTTTTAGGTTTTGAAATACTTTTTATTGATATTTATATTTAATTTTCAAAACCTAAAGTACAATCTTTTATTATACTCTATTGAATGACTATGTGCATTATCTTTTTATGGGATTATTAATGTAAGTACATGTGATTGATTATCTAAATTTTATTTCCACTTCTTGTAAATAAGCATTTGAATATTATTTCATGATTAGAATTAATGTTTATTTGATATAATAATTGATAATTAAATAATCTTGAATTGAGATCATATTGAAAACTTAAAACATTATTAGATATGATGATTTTAATTTTAAGTTTTATTTAAAGATTATTTAATTTTGAATGTTTTTGTGTACGAACTAAATGTTGGATTTTTATGCACAAGCACCTAAGATTATAACGAATCAAATTTATTGTATGGGAAATGTTTTTCCTAAAACCATTATATGGTTTAATTGTATTTTAGGGTTAGTTGCTAGGATTAGGTCTTGTGAAAGGGTATGTCTTTTCACATGAAACCTTCGATAAATATATTTATAGTGAAACATTTGTAACAAAGAGGGGATCATCATTTTATCAACATTGAAATATTTGAAACTAGTGCATGCTTTTATTCCAAAACCTTATGGGATATTAGGGATCAATACATGCGGATCGAGTGATTTTTCAAGCTTAATACAAAATCTTTTTTCAAAATTCATTAGTGATATCTGTTCCTTTGTGTTATTTTGAATTGGTTCTTTGGATAAAGTATCTTTACTTTCTTTAAGATATTTGATTTATTATACCGCAAGATCAAATAGGAATTGTAGAACTATATTCACTTGGTTTCTCATTGTGTATGGCTACGCGTGCCTTTTGGATACTGCAGGATTCAATTGGTCTGTCCTCTGGGGATTAAATTCCATTTGAATAGTTGTCTTCCTTTTTAGTTTGTTGTTGTTAATTAATCATTTTCTTGAAGTGATCGATTTATTTTAAATTTGTCTCCAAAGTTATACGTTTTGATTCAAAGTGTCACATTATCATTAATAGATTGAACTAGAGGAATTTTAGCATTGATCATCAATTAAAGAAATCACACATAGTAATCATATTGAGGATAAGGAATAGGCACTAGTCTTTATTATAAATTTAGTTAAGATTTATTATCTTTTTGTATCAAAGCAATTCACTACATTATTTTGTTTACAGAATTCACTCAGTCATCTGAGAAAGCGTATTAAAATTAGGCCTACCAGCCTTGGCGATCAAAGCCTAAATTGCAGAGGTTTAAGTTCCTGAGGAATTAAACCTATTCGTTGGCCAAAGAAAGCATAATTCCAGTCTGCTGTTTTGGGAACCAACAGATTGGATTGATTCGATTGCCTAGGGTGAAATAGGCACTGGTCTTATTAATTGGAATTTGGTCATCTTATCATTTGTTGCTAGTTTTGACATCCTATTCCTTTAATTTCATTTTTGTATCCTATCTATTATCTTATTTATCAAGCTTTAAATTAGATTTAGCATTAATTCTTAGCCATAGTTTAGATTTCAAATTATCTGACAATTAGGATATTAAGTTGCTTTATCCTCCAAGGATCAATAACCCCTTTGGAGTATTTTTTGTTGTTTATGCGTGTATTTGTGCAGTTAGACCACATATTTGATTTAGGCCTACCAGCCTTGGTTCGATTGAGCCAGAATTGCAGAGTCATTTATTGTGCCTGTCAGTTGGCCTCAAAACAGTCAGCATTTTTGAGCACTAACAAATTGGCGACTCTACTGGGGAACCTATCAGTGAAATGCTATTTTAGGATCTCTAGTTAATGTTGTAAAGACTCTACTGGGATATAGGAACTCAGCGCAGTTCTCAATCTCTCATAGAAGGTGAGGTGGGGACTCTAAAATTCAGTTTCAGGCGAAGCCTATGTTAGGGAGAATATCTCTAAACAACAAGTTGTTTGTTGAATTAGAACTAAAAAATGAAGAAAGGACTATAGGAAGCAATAATGAATGGTTTAGAGTCTTTTCTAATCCAATGTGCAATTTAAGTAATAAGCAAGGAAACACTAATGATCCTTGTGATATTCAAAATAGTGATCAGGAAGATCAAAATCGGGATAAAGAATGTGACTTGCATGATTTGCAAGGACCGCCTATGCATAATAGAAATGTTTATAGTTTATTAAATAATGGTGAACACAATCACTCCCAGTATGGTGGAGGTTCACGATAGCAGAGAGATAATGATGTAAATCATTTTGGTTATAATATAAATAGTTTTGAGCAAGATCAGGAATATGAGAAATTGAAAAAAAATGAATATCAGATTGATAAAATATATGGCAAAATAAAAAATTACCAAGGCTCATGGGAACAGTCATACAACCTTGAATTTTCCCATAGAGACGATGTATGTGAAGTTAAAAACAAACATAATGCTATGTGTCAGTCCACGCAACAGGAGGAAAAGTATGATAATACACAAAATGGAAAATATGGAGATAAATATTGTATACGGCAAAGTGAATATGCCCAATTCCACGGAGATAGCAAAAGGTGTGAGAAGCCTATTAACGACATACTAGACAAGGATGTTGCTACGCAACATCACACTAATGTATGGTGTCAAGTTTTACGTAAAAAGCTAAGAAAAGGTAGTGTGTAGCCACATGAAAATAGTATATTAGAAAATGATTATAATATTTCTAAATTCACACAGCAAAGGGAGCATTAAAATTGTTTTACACAACCCCAGGGCGGTATTGCCTAGGCCAATCAACATATAGATAGTAATGTTTACCATCAACCCCATCATACGTGTGAGTATCCTCATAAACCTATGCAGGAGGAATCCTATTAAAAAGTTAATAGTAATCTATATAAACAAAATCAAATTCAACCGGATTTTGATGGAGTAAGTGTGTAAAATTTGGACGCATATCATCCAAATAACTAGTAGAGTGGTCCTCATGATATCCATGGTGGATATATTGAAAAATGGAAAACGCATGGTGAGTGTCACCCAGACTTAATCCAATATTTTGGAACTCACGCATACGTTGTGAAGGAAGGTGATGATGGTTGTTACAAATAGCAAAAAAATGGTAATATACCTTCACAAAATCCAACCTACTCCAGCACAGGCTGCTATTGTACTCGCTGGCCCATGCCAACCGGATTTGCGAACCTAGGGTATGGGTGTACCAAAATGTAATCCCTATATGTAGGTTTCATCCTTGCATTGGTCACATCAGCTAAATAATCCCACCAAGCTGGTGGTATCGGTGCATCAATCATACACCTTCCCTAGTCTAATCTCGGCTGCCAGCCATTCTTCATCTCATCAATGAATTGGGCATGTATAGTACACCTGGGAGACATCCTATGGTCTCCCAAACTATCGTAAGACCCATGTGAGAGGGAAGCACTCAATAATACTGATGGTATGCCCAATTAGAGGATGTGAAAATAAAATGTGTGGAAACTCATGTTGGGCATCATCCCATACCTCAGTATCTACCCATGGTCTCCATATAACTACAACCATGTCATCCAGCTACCCTCACCATTGCTCTATCTTACCCAATGTTGGCTGACTCATCAGACTTGCATATCTATATATACGGCTCCAAGGGCTGCCGAGTATCATGGAAAACTAGCCTACATACGAAGAGATGCTCCCAAGCCCATATCTATAGAACAAAAACTCCTACGGCCATGGTCTACGCACTCCAATACATGATCTCATGCATCTCATGGTACATCTGTGTGAGCATGCACTCGCCCCATCCAAATCTCAATGGTGGCCTATCTAGAATCTAATGTAGCATGCGCCCCCATCTACACTCTAATCCATGTTGTCCTTGATCTATTACAAGGTAATAACTCAAAATGATGTTAAGATGATCGCTAATCTATGTCCAACTCCATATTAGCTAATCAAGTCCTCCCACGAGATAGCTCGGCCCATCAGCAGCTCATTCTAAAAGATGGCCCTCAATGCCAATGTGCCCACTCTCGACTGAATCTCAAACTCCATGCAAGCCTCATGGAATGGTATCCTCAAAATCCTATAGATGTCCTCAGAGGTGATGGTCATCTCTCCCATAGGCAAGTGGAAAGTGTTCATCTCCGAGTGGAAACACTCAATCAGTACACCTAATAGACCGTGATTTACCTAAATGTCGGGTATGTCACGCAAATAAGATAATCCCAGCCCATCAATGTGGGCACCCTTGACATCGCTCAACTCAACTCAACTAAAAAGTAACTTTATAAAATAAAAAGTACAACTCAACTCAAAATTATAACATTTTGGCCCCACATAACACATTATAATAAAAAAATATGATAAACACCATCTCTCCAAAAGCAAATAAGACCATCCAATCCCCAAATAATCATCAGAATGACTCTCTCACCAAAACCATCTGCCTACGAGAGTCCATGATAGGCAAATCCACTGAAAAAATGACATGTCACTAAAGAGGGGACATGACATATGTAAAAGGGGTTGAGCCCTATTTTATTATAACTAATAATTTATTATTTTTTACTCTATCAAAGGTTAGAATTTGGTTCAATTTCAAGTTAAAACTTAATTAACTAAAAATCATCTTTTGTCGAATCTCACACTTAAGAAAGACACAATGGAAAAGCATTTACATGTAGAAAATACATTCCTTATGAATGAAACAAGAAGATCATGTTGCTTTTGATTATTTGAATTTTGTAGTGTTCACTTGCATGTGTTATATATTGGAATAAGCTATATATTATTTTCTCTCGAATTATGTTTCAATTTCTTTGTTTTATTATCAAGTGATTTTATCTCTCATACGCAAGCCAATTATCCAATGAAAGGTAAGAAGTCTATTGACTTACATGCATTATTTTACATTAAATTTTGTGGCATTTCTTATTAAATAAACCTCAATGTATATTAGATGTCCCAAATTTGTTAAAAATGATTTCACATAGTTTAGACACAAAATCCTTAGGCTTAAAGTTGATGTGAACTATAGGATTTCCTGAGAAGTATTACATAATCTAGATGGGAATTAGAGAAACGTTGTAAATCATTTTGAATTAAAAGACTGAAAATTCCATATTTATAATCTTTATGATGTTAGGTTGGTTCAATTTTATAAACAATGGTATGTTTGAAGAACCTTAACTTGTGGACTATTTCAATTTCTTCCATCTAATTGCATATTTCTATAGTGTTCAATATTTTCAAGAAGACTTGTAAGATTGAAGGACCAAAAAACTCCTTAAATTTGTATCCATTTATTTTAGTATTAGTCTTATTTTATATCTGATTACAATAGTTTGAATGTACATTATTATATATTTCAATAAGATTGTAAAATTTACTCTCATCTAATTTTTTATATGCAAACAAAATTTATTATAGCATGTAACATTTTATATTGTAGGTATTTAAAAATATAAAGTATTTTGATATATTCAATTGCCTTAAAATGTTTCAATTCCAGGTCCAAAATTATATCTGAATAAAAGAAGTGTGTTGAAAAATTATTGCGGCATTTCATGATACATGTGATTATTGACTACTTTGAAACCATAAAGCAAATTCCAAATCCAGATATTCTTAAGATGCCCGACTTTTATTCTGAAAATATATAAAATTTTATAACACTTGTGTTAATGAGGAATCTTGTCATCCGGTGTGTTTATTACCGCCAGTGTGTGGAACTCTCCATTTTCAGGACGCATGCAGTTTTGCCAGAGTTGTTTCATCTTTTTTTAACTCGTATATAGCACAGGTGGCATATCGTATGCCTAACAAGATTTTTCCATTGTTTAGGCATGATAAGGATTTACACAATTCAGAATAATAGCTGGCTATGTCTAAGCTTCTTTCACACAGTTTTATTCAGCTCAAAATGCCTTATTCGACTCTTAATCCATTCGTCTGCTTCTTTCTATTATTTTTTCTTTCCATAAGGTTATTTCCTGCAATCTATCTCTCACGCAAAAGAGAACCATATTCATCTGCCTGTTATTTCATACCATATCATATACGCAACCTTATTTTATTTTATCAAGCAAAGGATGGAGGTGAGCATCTACTGCTCTTGCTTCTCTTTTCCAAGACATCTCTTTTCCAAAAGAATCATAGCATATGCAAAGAACGAAGGGACAAGGGAGAATCTACAGCACTTATTAATCCCATTTAATTCTTTCCAATGTGCTAAGAAAACGTATGATTTGGGTTATTTCATCTTTTTTAAAAGACAACGAATAACGTTCTTCTTAATAATTTTTTTAAAATATTCTAGGAAGCGGAATGAAATCCGTCATAATAAAATTTTCATTAAAGTTTGTTGACTGTTGTGGAGTCTTGTGGGCCTACACATATGCACGAGTGCTGAGTTTTCATGGTTAAATTCCACATTTTATTCTGCGTTTCCTTCACGCGCATTTTATTCTATTTAGAAGATATATGTTACTCTGGTTCCTTCCTTTGCTTCCATTCACGCTTTTCATAAAGTTATTTACAATTATCTTTGATGCGCGTTGTACCGGGAAATGAGAAATGGCATTGGGACCCCCTCCCACGCATAAGAAAAACCATAGGCATCCACTTGTCCTTTCATATCATATTTGAAGGAACTTATTTTGAGAAGCAAAGAATCCAAGGTACACAAGCTCTTCCGATCTAAGACCCGTCTTTATTTATCCTTATTTTCGGGTTCGATAGGAATATTTGGTTTATCTTTTTCTTTGCTCAAATTTAGATTTATAATTTATAGGATTGATTCATAATTTTAACTTTTAAGATAAATTTAGGGTTTGATTAGCTCTTGTCAATTAATCATTATGTCCTAATATTAATTATAGCACATGCCCCACTCAATACTTTGGGAATTGTATTTAATGATTAATGTTATTTTATGTTTTAATAAAGAGAATGATTATGAGGCATTTAAATATAGTTATTTAATTATAGAACTATATTATTTATTATTAAATTATTATTTTTATAGCATTTAGAAAATTATGTATCTAACTTTCTATTACTTTTATCTATCTAAAAGTCATTACACTAAGATCATAAAGAATTCTATTTTTTGCAAATATCATTGAATCAATTGTAGTCAAAATCAAATTTCTTAATATAAGTATTGTTTTCTTCATGTAATTTAGTGCTTAATGTTGATTTAGACAAGAAAACTCTAGTTTAGTTTTAGAATCTAAATAGTTTTAGCTTTGGAGCCTTTTATGTATGTATTGCATCAAATCTTATGTAAGACCTATATTTCTATCTAGGATGTGTTAACTCTATTGATTTCTTCCATGTTGATGTATTAGTCCTGTAAGAATGATAGCCTATCTTATCAATTAGTGTTCTTTTACTATTTAATTTAGTAAATGCCTTGATGTCTAATATGTTGTGAACATTGATTATTTTCAAAGATAGTATAAATTTCTAGAATCAATAAGAGATACAAAATAAGCACAATAACATCAATGAGAGAAAATTTGATTGGACCAATAAATTAGAGATGCAATGTACATACATGAAGAGTGATTGGGTCAAATTAGAGATCAAACACAACACTCAATGAGTGATGGCGAGTTGCTTCCCACTAAAATAGCATGAGGTGTCCAAAGGGAATTGATACATCTCTAATCAAATCCTAAATTATGACAACTTGTATAAACAAGTGTCAAATATACATGGACGACTAAGAATAAAAGTCATTAAACAAAGACTATAAGGATTTGACAAAGAAAGCTTAAAATCCACTATCCAAAATAAAAATATATATATAATTCTAGAGATCATAGATCAAATATAAAAAATTCTACGCATCTAGGAAAACTAAAAAGTACCAAATTATATTTAAATTTAAATTTATATATGTATAAACTTTTGCCAAATCTACATTTGTGCAGATACGTTACATAGTTATGTGGGGAACTTATAATGAATTTGAATGTTCCTAAGTTCAGTATTATATTTATATTTATATTTATATATTTATAGACTTGGGCCAACTATATATTTGTGTGCATACCTTACATAGTTATGTGAAGAAATGATAATGAATCTGAATGTTCCTAAGAGCAATCCTATTTTGTGCACATATCAATTAATCACATGTAGTCAAAATAAGTATTATTTTCTTTCATGTCATTTACAACTTAATTTTGATCTAGAAAAGAAAAATCTAGTTTAGTTTTGGAATCTAATTAGTTTTAGTTTTGAATCCTTTTATCTATGTATTGCATCAAATCTTATGTAAGACCTATATTTCTATCTAGGATGTGTTGACTCTATTGATTTCTTACATGTTGATGTATTAGTCATGTAACATGAATAGCTCATCTTATCACTTAGTGTTCTTAAACTATTTAATCTATAAAACTCATTGATGTCTAATATGCTTTGAACATTAATGATTTCCAAAGATACTTCAAATTTGCATAATCAATAAGAGATACAAAATAAGCACAATGACATCAATGAGAGGAAATTTAATTGAACCAATAAAATAGAGAAGCATTGTACATAAAGGTAGAGTGATTGGGTCAAATTATAAGTCAAACCTAACAAACAATGAGTGGTGGCAAGTTGCCTCCCACTAAACTATCTTGAGGTGTAAAAATTGAATCGACACATCTCTAATCAACTCCTAAATAATAAAAACTTGTATGAACAAGTGTCAAATATACATGGATGACTAAGTAGGCTTAATTAAGCCTACGCATAGATAAATAAAATAATACTCCCCTTTAAGCATAATGTAGGAGGGAAAGATAAAGGAAATGGGTCCTAGCTACTAGCTTGGTGAGGTACCCATGTACAATGAAATCTCTCATAAATAGAGAAAGATAGAAAACCTAATGTGAAGAAACTATCTTGCAAAAAAGAAATAAGAAGAGAAGAAGCCTAGAACACCCTCCCTAAGGAAGATGTTGATATTGATGTCTCTCTGAATGTATGTGGGTCAGAAACTAAAAAAAAGTGTTGTGGCTCTCCTAAAAATATTCCTCAAGATGACTATCATCTATTGAATTATGTACCCCGATATCTACCCCCTATAGAGTGTAACATATGGGTGATGCCAAAATACCAACCTCTAATGGATTCTCTAAACTAGATGAAGATGAGTCATCATCACTGTTGTCACTTTAAGAACTAGAAGAAGAAGATTATTCCCTTGAACTCTACTATGAACCATCTAAATTATTAGTACTATAATCAGAATTTGAAGAGTCCACATCAAGTTGAGAATCCATATGGTGTGCAACACTAGAGTTTGTAATACACATTGCATGATCCTCTTTCCACTTCTAATACACAATGGATTCAACCCTATTCCTATCACCCCCATGTTTTAGAGATCATCGTAGAGAGAAAAAACCATACAAATACCAAACTAGATGTATATCAAGGAGCTCATAAATGTGGAAATAGATTGACATAACATAATTAAAGATAGACAAATGACTAAGCCATTTCGTATAAATTTTAGTTTTTTTTTTATTGTTTCCTATAATTTCATCATTTTAGCATTCATTATATTTATATTGATTGAGGAATGTAATGTCTTTTCATATTATCTCATTAATCCCCCATCTGATCATATTATCTCATGATAACCCTAGGTTATCCAAGTAGTCAAAAACCACATTACCATCATAAAAAACACAGGCAACCTTATAATCGTCAAATAAATTAAGCATATTAATGTTATTAATATTCAAAGTTTTGATGGTCCAACCTCGAGTTTATTCCCTTCTATGAAATTCATAATATTTAATGAATCGCACTCCAACCATACCTTTGTGAACCCCTTCAAGGCTTCCATTTTGAAACCAATGCAGGCTTTTTAAGCCTTAGTATTTAGTAGAAATTAGTTAAACTTAAATGACATGTGGAATTTTAAAAGAAAGGTTATTTAATGTGTAGACATTTGATTGGTGATTTATATGGCGGATGGGGGATTGTCTCCATACCACTTGAGCAGGCATTAGATATACTCAAAAGAGACGTGGAATTTTTTAGGAAAGGGATCTCAAGACTAGAGGAGGCATTAGATACACTCGTAGGAGATGTGGAATTATAGAGAAAATATGTCTCATCATGTATGGGAGGTAACACTTCTATATTCTCCTTGATTGTAGAGATGGTTACAGGTTCTATAGTTAGGAGATCTACTAGTGTAGTTAGTTCTTTATTTCTTCAGTGAGTGGGAAGGATTGGTGAAGGTGCTTCATAAAAGTCTCTAGAAGGGTTTGCATCAAAACCCTTGCAATATGCCACTCTTATTTGACTTCATGTAATAAAGGGTATGAATATTGGTGTATTACATTAAAGTAGGTTAGATTTTAGTTATTGAAATTAGTATTTTAAATAAATTAAAGTTAGTTATAATAAATGTTAGTTCCTTTCCCATAGAAGTTAGTTCTAGTTATTTCTTATGGTCAGTAAAGTCATAAGGCTTTAAAAAGCCAATAAGATTGTAATTCCTCTCATCAAAATGAGTTAATTGAATTTTAAATTTAGCTTTATGTTTTCTTTCTATATTTAGTTAAGTCTTCTTAGGTTAGAATTGTTGGTGTAATAGCATTGATTGGGTGTAACTATCTATTAGTTACAATATGGTTGATATCAATTTAGTTATCTAGTTACCAAACTGCAAATACTACCTATATAAAGTGACATCTATTCATTGGATAAAATATAAAATAAAAATATTTGTTCTGTTATTTGTTTGCTACTTCATTTGGTATCAGAGTGAAACATATTCATGTAACTATGTATTTCATAAATGACAGTGGTCTGATGTTTGGATACATTACCTATGGATGGCTGCGATGAAGAGCTGGGAGGATATTTTCCTATAGTGGCTGTTGGAAAAGTGATCTCAACTGAAAAGTCCTAGTTCACCACTATCTTGATAGTTTTCCATTGTCTTATTTTGAAACTCCCAATTTGGTATAGGGAGATGAGTTATTGGAAGTGTTTAAATGATATGGATTGAGAGCGAATGTGCTTGAGAGTGGTGCAAGTGTAATGTATCGTGCCTCTACAATGGTAGTGTGTCATGCCTTTGGTAATGTGATTTAGAACTATCTAGTTTTTATCCATGTTGGTCTCTGTTTCCCAAGTGCTTGTACATCCAAGTCTGGTTGATGGTGAAAAATGACTCTTAACTATGTGAATTTGAGTTTTTGTAATGAAGAATGCACGTGCTATGTCGTGGTCTCCAGACATGACACTATCAATAGAGAAGTTGTAGTGACATGAGAAAGATTATGAAGGTATGAACCAATAATTAAAGAAGAGTTGTTTGTAGTCATTACTGAAGAGTTTGTGCATACAAGACAACAAAGTTACATTGGCATTCAATATTGATCGGTGTCTAAGAGTCTCTTGACGATCATTTTGATCAAAGGCTCCTAGTGAAGCATTTCATTTCTAATACAGCCAGAATATAGTAAGTACATACTTTCAACCAAGTATAGAATACATATATTTTTTGTGAGAGGTTGACAGTAAGAAAAATAAGCTTCTAGTATTGTTGTTCAATGGAGATTCCATTAGATAAATACTCTGGTTTCAATTTTCATACATGGAGAACAAAAATACAAAGGTAATTGATGAATAAAAACCTATGGGACATAGTAAGAGGAAAAGACAAACCATTTATAGATGCAAATAAATTATTGGAGTAGAACAATAGAGATGATAAAGCCAAGGCTATTATTGGTCTTTCTCTTCCAGATTCTAAACTTCACCACGTAGGTCTAGATAATACTTTTGTCGACATTTGGGATAATCTAAACAAGTTGTTTGGAGAAAAAGCTGTAAATGCAAAGTTTTCTCTAAAACTTCAATTGTTTAGATTCAAAATAGAAAATGGGATCACAATGTCAAATCATATAAGTAATTTAAGGTCTCTCATTAGACAACTTGGAGAGGTTAAGGCTCATGTTGTTGATGATGATGCTAAGGCCATCCTATTAAATAACTTATCTTCCAAATATAGTAATGTTGTCTTTACACTAAGTCAACTCACTTTGCTGACTCTAGAGGATATGATTTCATCCCTTCTAGTAGAAGAAAAGAGGACAAAGGAAGTCATAGAAGAAGATCATCAAATAGACCACACATTACACTCACAAAGTACTAAAAAATGGTCAAATAAAAATAGAAGAGACAATAAATATTTTTACTGTAAGAAAAAGCAGCACACAACATGGGTTTGTAGAACTAGAGCTAGTACAGTGATGTTCTTAAAGGAAAACTAAAAGAACAATATGAAGAAGGCAATGTTGCATGCATTGAAGATGAGGATACAATAAATGATGCAGAGGTCTTTAATGATTCTCAATCTCCTATTAATCACAATTTTGTGCTTTGAACCTTCACATCTAGAGGTTGGCGGCATCAAATGATGGAGAAACTTCCATAATCTCAAGTTAGCTTCTCTCTTTGAGATGGTGGTCTGTATGAGAAGCATTTTTGGCATTTTTTGGTTTCTAATTTTGTTTATCTTTCTAATGCTCACAAGTTTGCAGAATGCATGTCTTTTGAAGACTCATTTTGGAGATAGGTTTTGGATTTGGTACTGCACTCAGGGTGGTTGCAAGAAGTTGAGTCCCACTTTTGGGCAAAAAGTGGAAGTGTTTTCCCTTTTCTTCAAATTTCCTGTCAATTGATGTCTAAATTTGAGGTACTTAGAGATTGAATCTCAAAAAAAATTAGTAATAGAAAATGTAGTTCTCCAAGTCTACTTTTCAAATATGTAATTTATTCAAATACCCACATTGTATAAAATTTTTTTTAGTAGGAATGTTTAAAAACTATGTTTTCAAAATGCCTGTTTTAGAACCATACCATAGTTGTGTATGACCACCATATTTTGACTTAAATAAATGAATTTTTGCAAAGCCTTCTAGGGAAATATACCTAAGACACCAAATATTGATGAGCATATTTTTCCTTATTTTTTTATTCAATATATTTTTTTATTCATTTTTAATTGACTATAAAAAATATTTTCAAAACTTGTGATGTATGACCACCATAATTTGATGAGAATTTCATATTTTTTAAAATTCTTTTTTTTTTTTTTTATCTTCAAGAGAATTGTATCTAGATTGATGTCATATAATTTATTTTCCAAAAAACCTAAAAATAAAAAAGTTTTTAAAGTTTTAGTGAACCTCGCTATTTTACATTTAGGTACCACTTTTAACTAATAAATAATGCAAAGATAGTAAAATTAATCACATCACTATGAAATTTAGATTTTTGAAATCAGGACAGTGAGAGCTCTAATGGGTTTTTCTTTGTAAAAAGATACGACCAGTAAGGCCCTCAAAAAATTACGGCAAGGCAGAAATATGGCATTCCAGTGCCTTACCAAATTTTTGGAGGTCAAGGCATAGGCTTGGTTGAACCAAGCCTAAACCAAACCGATTTTGGAACAAAATCCAAGGTAGATGTGTGCTTCCCGCTCATGTCTTAAGAAATGGGCACCCGTTATTTAAATTCAAAAAATAGACGCCTATTTTTTTTAAACAAAATTCAAAGCATTAAAATGTATTTTTAATTCTAAAAGAAACAAAAAATAAAAAATTTAGAAACGGACACTAGTTTTGAAATGGGCACCCATTTTCTGAATTTAGGACCAGGCGAACGAACCTAAAACGAACGCTCGTTTCAAGTGACATCTTTCATTTCTACAAGACTTCTACGGAATTGGTACCCAACTTTGTGCATTGACCCCTGAATATGGAATTTTGTCTAGTGAGCTTCAAAGTATATGATCAAGAATTATATGCTTTCACGATCACTAGATAATGATAGAGGTCTTTCGCATCTCTTAGGGATCATTGTTGAATAATTCAAGACTCTGTGATTGTTCAGGACTAAGAACTTAAGAACACAACTCGAAGCTACATCTTCCTGAGGGTCAGGAGACAGCTTGATGGAGGCTTTCTTGGTTCAAGGTCTACTACTTCAAAAGAAATTTTTCTCAAAATATGTATTCATATTATGTAATAAGCATGTTTTTTTATGTAAGCCTTAAGGGGGGGTCCTTAGGGAAAAGTGAATATGATCATATAGGATCATTGTATTAAGGGGGGGATATTGGCATAATAGCATTGATTGGGTGTAACTGTCTATCACTTACAATACAGTTGATATCAATTTAGTTACATAGTTACCAAACTACAAATAGTACCTATATAAAGTGATGCCTATTCATTGGATAAAATATCAAATAAAAACATTTGTTCTGTTATTTGTTCCCTCCTTCAACAATGTTAGATAAGAAATGTCAAAACTGAGATTTAAAATAGGTTGTAAGTTATTTGGCTCTAGCTCTACTATTTGGATGGTTGCCCTATTTTTCTATCTACATGACTAGTTTTGCTCTAGCTCTATCTTTTTATAGTTTGTGTTAGACTTAGAATGAGTTAGGGATATCCTCTACTTATCTAAATAAAAAGAACTTAGCATGATACACAAAATATCATCTATATATTAATTACTAGCTTTTCTAAAATAATTTGGTTTCAATCAAAGAAAACAATAGGCAGTAGAAAATTCATTCAAACTTTTATTCACGACAATACCATTTAAAAATACTCTTGGATTCCCAAATTTTGAAGGATGGGAATATTAATATGATGAGTAAAATTTAAATATACTATACACTATACACATAAGATATAAATAATTCAAATTAATGTACACAATTTTCTAATAGATGGAATGGTACTTAAGTGCATATTATTCATTATGATCTAAGTAATCCCTTGGATAAAATGATACATAATTCATTTTGATTTAAGTAATCACTTGAATAAAATGAAATATAATTCATTATCATAAAATTGGTCCTTGCTTTTCCTAAACAAATACTATAGAACTATTAAATAACATAATCATTCATAGGCTCATTTCTTCTATGTGTGAATCTAGTAAGCTTCTTCATAGAGATCATTGATCTCAAGTTTGTAAGAAATATTCTAAT
Source organism: Chamaecyparis obtusa (assembly GCA_027943335.1). Classification (NCBI taxonomy): domain Eukaryota; kingdom Viridiplantae; phylum Streptophyta; class Pinopsida; order Cupressales; family Cupressaceae; genus Chamaecyparis; species Chamaecyparis obtusa. The sequence continues at coordinate 20,487 of BSBK01000984.1, forward strand.
AATGCACTACAATAAAACCATTAAAGAAACACAAAGAACCACTTGCTAACAATTAAAAGAAGTGACTAGCATAGTAATCTATGAAACATGTAGCTAACTTGACAAAGATCATGTCATCAAAAGTAAGTTTTAATGTTAAAGTTGAGTTCCTAGGTATCATCATCTATAATAAAATTCAAACTTAGGAGTCATGTCTATTATACATAAAATATAAAGAGTAATATAAAAAGATAAAAGGCATTTGATGGAAATGAATGAATGCAATAATATTTTCTTATCATTTAGATTTTGTAATTTTTGTACATGTGACCTTCTTACTATCCTAGTTGAATAGATAAGGAGATCTACTCAATCCAAATTGTAATAAACTAGTGATGGACACAAGATGTGTATAAAGAGTATGTGTAGTAGTGGTTGTGGAGCATTAGTCTTGTAAATTAGAGGCCAGGACATAGTGATGGACTGATTTTCCCTATTAATGAAGATATGGTGAATGGTTGGGAGGAGAAATCATTTGACATTAATACGTAGAGGATACCATAGTGGTTGGTAAATGGAGGGAAGGAATACATATGAATGGAATGCTAGAATGGATGGGGGCCCTAGTAAGGGTCATGGTTGGTGGATTATTATTTTAGGGTAACCATATTGATGAAAGAGACTCATTGCACAATCATGAGAATGTTCCTTACATAATTGCACATATTATAGTTTTATTATGTAGCTAGTAAAAAACAACTTCTAAAAATTGTTTCCGGAATGCTCTCCGATGAGAAATGATAGTTAAATCTTACAAGAAATAAAATGACTATAGGTACTAGCACATAAAAATTATCATAGATAATATATTTGTGTGGATCAAAATTGTTAGTAGAAGAATGGACAAACATATTTAAAATGCAATTAATAAAAGATGTAAATGAAGGAAAAAGAAATATTCAAAATACAAAAGTATAAAAGTAAACATTAAAGTCCATAATAATATGTTTAACATAACATATGATTACAACATTTATTATTATATAATTACTTTAAACTACTTTCATAAATGAAATAAAACTGATATAAATATACAATTAAATATTCAATAATTTATATACATATACATTCAATAGAGAATGATTCAAAACCAATTTTTAATAATTTTTTCTTTTAAATGTATTGTATTATAATCTGAAATATTCCATATCAACTTTTACATGTTAGAAAGATGGCTTTACATGACACGTGCCCAAGACAGAGATATGATGGGATACGAAGTCCTTGGACTAGTCCACGAAATGGTCTGGCAGCCAAACTGTCATTCCCTCTTTCCTTCCTCTCAGAGCAGCTGGACATTCTCTCAAATTGCGACATCCTCTTAAATCTATTTTTTGAAGTGATGGAAGTTCCCCAATGTTGGAAGGTACTTCTTCTAATTTCTTGCAAGCAAATAAACTCAAGGCATCGAGCGAGCGGAGTTTTTCTATACTGGTTGGCAAGCTTTTCAATTTCATGCAATAACTTAAATCTAAATGTCTTAAAGAAGTAAGCTTCCCAACGCTAGGAGGCAATTCTTCAAGTTCCAGAGAACTGCACCTCAATTCTTTTAAAGAGCTGAGTTCCCAAAAGCTGGAAGAAAAGGATTCCAAGTTACAGCAGCCATCTAAATTCAAGACCTCCAAAGAGCCTAATTTCCCGAAGCTCAAAGGCAATTCTTTTAGACTAACACACTCTGATAAACACAAATGTTTCAGAGAACTGAGGTCTCCAAATGTTGAGGGCAATTCTGCCAGTTTCTTACAGCTTGTTAATATCAATTCCTCTAAAGAATGTAATTGCCCAAACGAGTTTGGCAGGTTTCTCAAGGAATTACTACCACAAATGCTCAATCGTTTTAATGAACGCAGCCCACATACCTGCTCAGGCAGCTCCTGCATTTTATCCCACTCATCTAATATCAAAACCTTAAGACCAGTTAAGTGATCCAGCTTTTCGGGTAACTTTTGTAGACTTCTCAATTCTTTGCAATCCAGTTCTTCTAGGGAAGAGTTTTGGATGACTGTGGTGGGCTTGGATTCCTCGCAGTGAGACTGTGCTGTGGCTCTCATTACCCGTAGATTCTTGGGCAGCTGCATCCATATTGTGATTCTAGTGTAAGGAATTTCTCCCATATTAAGACAATCTACGTAAGAGAGAAAAATAGGGAGGACTTGCCTGATACAAAGTCACACCATCTTTAAAGACAGGGCCATGGAACACAGTCAATCTCTCAAGCGACTCGAAGCTCGCTGGCCATAAAGCAGAAATGTCCCCGCCCAGTCGGAGAAATCTGAGCTCCTTAAATTTGGATAATTTTTGGCTCGATCCTGACACTTTTATCCGGCTTTCCAAACCCAGGACTCTCAACGAATTTTTCAATGAATATATTTGCCTCTCATCAACTTCATTACCAGATTCAGATTCCTCCTTGCCCAGCCAAACTCCTTTAATTTGCTTGAGCTTCTGCAAGGAGAGAATATATTTCAGTAAAGCAACTAAAGAGATATACAGCAAATAATTTTAATCCTGTAGAAGTGTACCAATGAAAACACATACTTGATCGTCGCGTGCAATTTCCAGCCAGGACTGCATATCCAAAATTCTACTGGTTTGAGACAAGCTCCGCCCTTTTGCTCGGATGATATCATGGACAATCAACTCGCCTTTTTCGGACGTCTTCGTCAGTGCCGCCTCCTCCAGAAGTGTGACGTCCTCAGCTCCCACAATGTACTCCACATCTTGACGACTCCAGTTAACAAAGAAACAGCAAATATCCAGAAACGCTTCTCGCGTAGATAATTCCAGATCGTTATAGACAGAGTTCACAAGACGTTGGCTCAGATTTTCTCCTTTAATATCCCCGCCTATCTCCAAAGCTTCAAATATTTGGGTACATCTCTCCACCATGTAGTTCTGCTTCCGCAAACGAGCACCAACAATTTCTAACACTAAAGGAATCCCATCACAAATCTGCAGGGTTTTTCTCAGGCTGTCTGTGTCTCTATTTATAGCATTATGATCATCTTTTAACAAAATTTTGAGGGCGTCTTGGTTGGGTAGAGTACCCACACGATAGTCACGACGCTCGAGGCCGGCGTCTATGAGCATATCTGTGGCACCCAGATTTCGAGTTGTGATCACTATTTTGCTTCGCTTCGGAAGGCCTGCAAAGCGTTTTGGGAAAAGCTCTTGCAAATCTTCTGCGTGAAGAGCGTTGTCAATAAACAGAAATACTGGCTTGTTTTCTTGGACTTCGAAAGCTTTGGCAAGATGGTGCCTACCCTCTGTACTATTTCTCAATGTAACATTCCTGTCATAAGTGTATGCTGGGAAGGAATCTCTTAAAATTTGCTGCTGCATAGATTTTATATCATTCCTGGTGCGCTCTTCTTGGATTTGAACTCCGGAATACCTGTAATCTGCGAGATCTAACTCTGCAATAACCGCAGTGGCGAGAGTGGTCTTTCCTATGCCCCCAAATCCATAAATGACTATCGCCACTGGCGACTTATTTCGAGGTTCCATGCCCAACAACTTCATTACTTGTTTTTTCTGCCCTTCGATGCCAACTGCCGATAAGCAAGGAAAAATGTTAAGCCAATAACAAGACATGTAAATGGTGATGCAAACTTGATATGTAAACACAGTTAAAAAAGGAAAATTTATATATATTTACCTGCATAATCTGGATAAATGGGCTTCCATGGAGGAAAAGTAACAGGCTGCTGATGATGTATTTGTATCGCTACTCTCAATGTAAGATCCTGGTACACTTGATTTATTTTCGATTGTAGACTGGCCAAGCTTGTGGAGTCTACAGAAGCCTTCAGAAATCTTCAATACGGACAATTTCAATCAGAATAACCGTGCATAAATGATGATAATACTAATAAAACTCACTTTAACTCAAATATGCAGTAAGCATTGTAGGCATTTTACCTGAAAAGTGCTCTAGATTTTAATTGAGAAGCGCACATCATGGATCCTTCGACAATCAATACAGTAGCTTCATTCAATATATTTTCTTCTTGTGGCATATCATACTTCAGCTTTCTTAAATGCCCAGCGAGCTTCGCCATTTGTCTTAAGAGTTCTATGCATTCGCTCCGGTTATCAGAGATCTGACCAACCTGGTCTAGCAAGAATGCTAAGACTGATAACCCTCCAACTACCCAATGCACCTTCCCCACACTTTGCAGTATCTGTGCTACAACTTGTCTGTTTCCTCTGTCTCCCTATAAATATAGCCATCGTTATTTCCAACTACTCGCAAATAATTTCAACTTGCTGTTAAGTAAGAAATAAAAATATGATAAGCCGTTACCTTCTCCAGCTGAATATGCTTATTGACAAATTCGAGGAATACAGATCCACTTTCGAGAAAGGAAGCCCATACTGATTTCGCTCTATCCTTGAGTGTATCAGAATATGTCCCTGAACTAGTGCTTCTCTGCAACGTCTTTTCTTCCTTTGCCTGCATTTACAAACAGGACATCATTGAGTAAAATGCCAAAAGAAATGAACATTTCTAATGATTAGAGTTGAAGCTAACTCACTCCCATACTAACTCTGTTTACAAGTGACTGCAATAGCTCGTTGATGAGATCGATCAAATACTCAACCTCCCCTGCATTGTTGATTTTTCGAAAATGGCTGATACAGTTTTCCACAGTGAGTGGCGGCGTCTGAATTGGCGCAACCGGCGTGGAAAGCGGGGGCGCTTGCTGGGTTGGGGCAGGCGATGTGGACAGAGCCTGGGATTCGGGCTGAAATCCGTTGGCCGTTTCGCTTGGATTAACTCCGTTGGTTTTCTTGGACTCGGAGAAACAGCAACCCATGGTAAATGCAAGCGAGATGAAACTATGGTTGTTAAGTATGGATGCAAGCACTGAGTGCTTTATTGGCTCCCTATACTTTATCGTCTGTCTACATGTTATTTTCGATTTGGGGCCATCTTAATCTTCGTCCTTTCTGCTACCTAATTGAGGAAGCTTCGACAGCTGACGAAAGAAAATTGTGGAGCATATTACGTATTTTGCTTTATACAGCTGTAATAAGCATAACGGATAAAGGTATCCGCTCCCCTCCAAAAAAAAAATCAGTGTGCTTTCGTACTCTTGGAATTGTTTAATTGAAAAATATATCTGTATATTTGTGGAATCGAATATTAAAAAGCTATTAAGGTGTATAATTAATGAGAATAAGAGAATGCTTATCGAGCGGGGAAACTTTGATGGTCTATAGGCTTTACATGACACTTTTAAGGTAAATTTACTTATATTCAAATTTATAATATTAATATATATTATTCTATAATTTTATTGTAAAAATATAAACAAATTTTGAAAATATTAAAATAGATTAGAAATTCAAAGGAGCGTCTATGTAAAAATGTACTATTGACTAATATTATTAATTAATTAAAAGTTAAAAGTATAATATTTTTATTTAAAAGTTTTTTATTTATGCAAGGTATAGGCTTATTGATTTATTTTTTTATTTTTTTTAAAAAGATATTATTATATTTTAATTGATTAATAATCTTAGTCAATGGTGCATCAATCCTTAGATAAACGGTTCCAAATTTAGAAAATTTTGATAATAGATAAAATTTAATATTTTAATAGTATCATTAATAATTATCAAATGACAATCATTTAATATTTATATGTATTATATTTGATTTTATAATATTTATTATAAATATATATTAATACATGAATTTAATTTATTTTTTAAAGAGAATATAACTCTAGAAATATTATCTTAAATATGTTTTTAGTATAGATTAAGAAACTTACTTAGCAAGTTTAAGCTTAAACAAGGCACAAGGACCACTACTTAACCATGAACTCAATTATTACATTATTATATTATTATATTAGTATATTATGATTAATATTGAATTTAACTAAAAGTAACAATATCAATAAGAATCAATAGTTAGAATATTATTATATCTTTATTTTTAATATTATATTATTTTAATTCTAATTCTTACCTTTGGAATAAATATTTCACTTAAGGAACTATTATATTATTATATATTATAATTAATATTAAATAATGACGAGGATGGCCCCACACTGCAATGGCAAGTTGCAAAGTGTTCTTGAGACCATGTCTCATGTTTGACTCATAACATGTAACTATGTCCATTCAAACATGCTCCCTCCTTGGTGAATTGATACAATGCTTGGTGATCTGTCAAAAGGCATATGTTGTCTAGCAAAGGCAGCAGCAACTGAGGTTTCCCCATACATTGACACACACACCAACTTGGTGGTAGGGAGGTCACTAGAGTGGACAAGAGGACATACATGTTGATAGACCATGTAAGAAAATTATGGAGTGATAAGCATTAGAGTGAAGAGATGAGGTGACACCAATTGATGGATAAGGAGGTGATAGAAAAGGGGAAGTTTCTTAGAAAGGTAAGGGTGGTCAGGTAATAAGGGTTGTGGAGAGATAAGGGGCTCAATAGTGACAAGGAGTTCTTGAAGAGATAAGGATGAAGTGGGGGGGGGTCTAAGTAGAGTTTGGTGTGATAAGAAGTTAGAGCTAATACCCCAACTAGCACCTTACTTAATTTTCTCTAAAATTCCCAACTAGAGTTTGCATTGTAATATTCTATACTAGGAGAGTGTCAATTCCCAATGATTAACCATACATCACTTGTTAAAAGTGATTAGAATAAGAAAAAACCTTGATTCATAATACATGCTTAAGCTCTAACTCCTTACTTTCCTCTTAATTAACTACTTAAGAATGATGGGGAATTACTTGTCCATGGGCATTTGGAAACCCTTTGCGAGTATGCATCATCAAGGATTTGATGACACATATATGCGTTACCTATATTGGGGCCACCTCCTTAAGGATTCATGATATATGTCCTTATCCCAATCTTGGAAGTTTCCTCCTATAGAGTAAAGTATTACTCCTTCCCTAACAAAACCAACCTATCCTATTAATGGTATTACCAAGTGATTAAACAAATAGCTAAGTATATATTTTTATCTTATGTATTTAAAATATATGTATATATATAGATAATATAACATATATATAATATATTATTGATATATAAATATTTACACATCTATGAGCTTACCATCACAATTGATATCAATACTATAATATATATAGGCCATTTATTCACACACACACACACACACACACACACACACAGTAGCATTTTCATATAACAATGCCAATATCAACTTATTGATTGTTGCCACCAATACATATGATTCATTATTTTTTTCATTCCTTCTATCTAAAGAGTATTAAATTATTTCCATATGTTCACATTATCTTATGTGTCCATACTCGATATATATTCTAATATATTACTCCATTATCCCTCCATGTCATCCTCTTCAATCCATATTCCTCATTTATACATCAGGGATGTTGTATTCTCAAAACATGTGTTACCATGGTGTCTTCTCATAGCATCCCAATGCACCACTTCATTATCAAGACTAACTAATGCTTCCTTACGTTAATAACTTACCTTTTTTGACCCATCTTATTATTTCATATCTTTTAACAAATATAATTAATGTATCATATAGGCTCAATATATTTAATATACAAATCCCTTCTCTTTGTAGTCTCTGAATCTGATGAGATTTTCCATTTCTCCATACCTCCATTTCTCTACTTGCACACAATCCCACGACAACAGAGCATGTCCCCTGAGTCTTGACTTGGAAATCTTCACCTTTTGATTATCATCTACATCTTCACATTCAAAGAAGTCTTCCAATGTACTAAACCAATCAATAAGCTCTTCATCATCCATCTTTACACAATACATAGAAAGATCACCCTTAGCTCTAGAATCCCCAACTTTAACAACCTTAAGAATCTTTGCAATCCTTGCATCCTCTACATTCAACTCTTCTTCTTGAGGGGATTCTTCATCCTCACCCCCATCAACCTCTTCATCACTATATTCATCAAAATTCCTTCCTCTTCTTCTTTCCCTAGCCTCTATGGCTTCCATAATTTCTCTTAGGGCTTTCAATTCCCTAGCAACAACAACACTAAATCTTGGAGGCATCTTGACACCCTACCACAAAACTTCAACTTAAGAAACCACCCCTTTCTCTCCAAGGATATACTCTTCACTCTTATATGAATATGACACAGAGGTATTTGTCTCAACAAAATCAATTCAATGGTATAATTATTCTGCCTCAATACGACAATGAAAACTTCAAGGTTAACTCTCATTTCTTCCTTCACTAGGCTCCTTCCAAACACCCAAACTTTATTCCCAACTACAAAAACATTTTGTATCACCTTCTAGGATATCCTTACTTCCTGTTCAACACATTACATCAAACTTCATTCACCTACCCAGCTAGTTTATCAATAAATCTTTCTCGATCTCCAACTAGGCCTAATCCTAGTAGCCATGTTTAGCGGGTAACCCAAAGTTTTCTCTAAACTTCTCTAATACACTTCTAAAAAAAATTACATATTCTAACACCCTTTTCCAAGTTTCAAAACATATCCAAACTAGAATTATTCCTTCTTTGGACCAGTTGTACAGACAATACCCTGCTACACACATAAATATGCCTAATTAGCCCTCAATTATAGAGAAACTACTAAAATTGTGTCTCTTGAAAACCACAAAAATATAACAATCTTCTATTATATTCCAAATAAAATTATTTTCACACTCATTTGATTATCCATGGTCATTATTAGCCTAACCAACAAACCCTCACTATATTACCCTTAAAACTAGGGCTTTCCCAAAATACCCTTTCTACTCCCTTCTAGATCTTAAACCAAGTTCTTTCACCATGTATCCAACATGTACAAACATATATTATAAAAGAAATAATTTCCCTCTTTAAGAGAAATCAAACATATATTATAAAAGAAAGAATTTTCCTCTTTAAGAGAAATCTCCAGACCCTTCACCATAGACACTCTAGGCATGCACCTTCACTATTCAACTTTCACATTTTCACCGTAGGGTTTTTACCACTCAAAATTCCAACTTCTCCTCTATCAGATAATTTTACTAGACATTATATTATAGTATATATGATCCATCCCACAAGGAATAGTAGTTACATAAAGTGGAATGGATCCATACTTTCTTTAGTCTCTCAAAACCTTTTCTTCACGCAACATGATTATAGACCAAATTTGGAATCAGACAAAGGGATGAAATTAGAAACCCTTCAGATGGTTAGAAGAACATTGTAAACAACTTTTAGAATCATATCTTCTTAATTCCAAAGCATAAAATGGAGAACAATCAAACTATGCAATAAGTAACAATGAAACTTGAGAAAATTGAAATAAATGTGAACTTTTGATTGCTAATATTGATTCAATATGCCATACTCTATCTCTTTCCTGGATCCTATACCCTCCTATATGTATCCAAATTATATTAAAACTATTATTTCACCAAAAGTACACCCAAAACTAACATAACTATCAAGACTACTCAAAGCCACCAACTTCCTAGCTAGCCACTAGGATTTAAAATTGGAAATTTGTTAACTTAAACATTATGAATCCTAAGACCTTTATAGAATTTCAAAGGCTTATCATTTGACATTATTACATTATTTATAACCAAAGACACCTAATCCATCCCTCGGTTCCCTAGTTATACCCCTATTACAAAAATTTGTCCTACGACCCTTATCAAGCCCATTAGGACTTATAATCATATTGTCCTTCTATTACATTTAAGTGACTTAATAGCCTTTATTACATCATATTTAGGTCCTTTATTGTGTTCATTACATGTTCCATGTGAAAATGGCTTAGTGACCTTCCTTGGTCCATTTGATGCTCCTACATCATACTCCCCCTATAAAAAGTTTCTTGTCTGAAGAGAATAGGGGTCTTCTCCTTGTACCACCCATTCTTCTATATTTTCTTATGCTTCTTATCTCGTCATGGGTTATGTTTTGTAATAAAAAAATTCTTGTGAGTTTGATCTCTCTTCAAACTATTACCTGTATCACACTTGTTTAACATGTTATATTTCAAAATAAATCATTATAATTTTGTCTTGTAGAGTCATGGTGTCACTACTGTTGCACCTTTTCCACTATCTCTTTAAGGTCCAAGTGACCTCTCAACCTGCTCACATTTTAAGGAGCTCCACTTTTCTCAACCTTAACATTTAATGGATAAATCATGACCCCAATAAGAACATGTTTCCACTCCATTTCATACTACAAATCTTCCCTCATGTTACTATCATTACTCGTTTGTTGTTTCACCTCAAACTTCTTTTCACATCTCTATTTCTTGTCTTGTGCTCTCATTGTCTTAGGAACCTACATATACAAATATACCTTTCTACAAAAATATATAACCCTTGATTCATAAGTCTGATCACTTTGTAAGAGTGTTAGAGTAAATAAATTTCCATCCTTATGAACAAGATAAGTGTTATGGAATCCATCATATAATGTCCTCCTCATGTATTGCCAAGGTCCTCCCAAAAGTAAATAACAACATGTCATGAGAACAATATCACATAGCACCCTATAATGATAATCACCAATAGAAAATATTCTACATAGAATTATTCTTGGATGACAAGATTTTTATCATCATTTACCCAAGTTTCATTGTGGGGTCTACTATGTGGTAACCTCTCTAGATCCAACTTCTCCACAATCTCTTGAGAAACTAAATTGTCAAAAGCATGAATCAACTATCATTCTACAAACCTTAGCTTGTCTCTTTTATTGGGTCCTAAAGATAGATACATGTGGTTGTACTTGTTGTTGCATTTGACCTCTTCTAAACATTACAAAGTAACCATCAAGTACAAGAATCAGAATTACCAACTTTCTCTTCTTTTACCTCTTCTTGAACTAACTAAACCATTTTTTCATTCTCTCTTCCACCATTTGTAGAAGCATTTTCCACTTTCTCAAGACACTTATAAAAAGGGTGCCCATCCTCTCCACAATTGGATTACCTTCTTGTAAACACCCCAGATACTCTGCTTGATCCCAATATTCCTCCATCTCTATATCCCCCTCTTTGATCATAAATTGGTTCTTTACCCTTATTACTAATTATTTCCCCTTTTCTTTCATTTGTGGGTCTACAGCCCCTACCTCTTTTGGCATTACATCTTCCACTTCCTCCTTGTCTTTCTTGCTTCCTCTTTCTCTTTTCCTTAGCCTTTATGGCTAACTTGTAGGAATCCTCAATAGTCCTAGGTGTAGAGAGACTAAGTTCATCTTAGATATTGAACTTGAGTCCTCCTAGGTACCTTGCTACCTTCTCTTCTTTGTCTACTTCATGTGTTTCCATTGGGTAAAAGCACAAAGTTGTGTCACATTTTAGGCTAACTTATCAACACAGCTAAATTTGAGTATTTCTAAATAAAAATTATTTTTTGTCAAACATATGGTCTAGCTAGATTCATTCTTGCTAAGTTAGGTAAGTGCTAAACTTTTCCAGTTAGAAATGTCTATTAAATGCATGTTTTATACAAATTTGGGTCCAATTACCAAAGAAATAAAATTATTTCAAAAAAATGGTGTTTCAATTTAACTCCTACTCTTTTTAATGATATATCATTTTTAAATATAAAAATTACCATTTTGTAGAGCCCAGAGTCAAGAATATCATCATATAAATTTTATATTATTTTGATTAGATCTAATATATTATAATTACAAAATATTACAAGTAGGTATTTTAACATTCGAGAAGATGTTGCTTCAAAAAAGAAAAAAATAGTAAATCATATCAGAAAAATTTTAAATTTATATTTAACACTAGATGGGAGAATCTTCTTCAAGAATGTGTATTTTTTTCAGAATGTTGTAGATTTGATAAGGGAAATTTGGAGAGAGACAAAAGCTGTCGATTTCAAATACGTTCAACATTGAGTAGTTATAACAGAGAAAATATACTTAGGAAACCAATCTTTCTTCTTTTTTGCACTAGCCATATATTTCATCTATAACATATTTTTAAATCGGAGGATAAAAAGATTATTTGCATATACTTTTTTGGTGGGAACTAGACCCCAATTTTTCAGTAATTAAAAAATGGACTTCAAAATTTAAAAACCATGTCAATTTTTGTTCAATTAATTTTTAAAAAATTATAGGAATAAACTTCACCCACTTCTACATACTTCATCACTATACATCATCTTGAAATTCTAAACATAAATGCCACTTCTATGTTGTTAAAGTTGAACAGTTTGTGTGTTGTTGACCTTTTCCTTTATAAAAGTGTGACACTAGTTTGTATTTTTACCCTCTTATGTCAAGTTTTTGAAACTCCTCTATATGTCTTTGGAGATCCATGTCCTTTTGCTTAATATTTTGAAGCCTCTTATACAACTTCACGTTGTAGCTATTACACATAAATTTCTCCTTCACTTTATCCATCATCCTATACCAAGAGGTGATCTTGGGTTTTCCATTTCTCCATGTTTCTACTCGCACACAGTTCCATGACAAAAGTGAATGTCCCTTGATCCTTGACTTGGAAATCTTCAGCTTCTGATTATCCTCTACATATTTATATTCAAATAAGTTTTCCAATAAACGAAACAAATCAAAAATATCTTCATCATACATCTTGCCACCATACATAGAAGTGTTGGCAAGTTGACTATACTAGTATATATGACTAAGTTTTATGTTGTCACTATTGCAACAAATTCATATAAAGTTTTGGAGTCAGCGCACTAATTTAGAAGACCATAATTTGGCTAAGTATGGAAGATAGAGTAGATAGAGATGCACCCGATGACCAGAGCATCACCACATGTGCGTATGATCGAGTTTTGGTATGGGCCCTTAGATATAAGATTTTGAGTATGTTACTATTCCATGTCTAAGAACGCATGGTCAGATATGACAACATGAAGAAGTTACAACAAGTCTAAGTGACACAGTCAATAAGCAACATAACATAACAGAGCATGGAGCTGACATAAGAGATTTTGATTATTGTATATCTTTTGTTTTGTAAAGGATATGTGCCTATTGTAATTATGTTATAAACATGTTAATATCATTGTATGTAAACACTCTTGAGCCAATTAACTTGGAAGTGTCATATGTGTTAAGTTATAGGTCGACCTAGTAGTTAGTTTTAGTTGCGTCTATTCAACATGTATATATGTGACATGATCTTTTGTATTAGAGTAGTATGCAAACTATGTATTAGAGTAGTAAGAATGATATAGAGATTTACAAGAGGTTAATGCATTAGTGCACAAAAGGAATTGATTAGACAATAGTATCAAAGAAGTAGTTCACCTTGCAGATATATTGTGTATTTGATAACTAGGAGGTTGTAGCCTTCTTCATTGAGCAGTGAGCTCTGACAGTGAGCCATCCACCCCTAACAGGGTTTGTTCTATCAGACTCTCAACCGAGTTATTGTACTCAACATTGTAATGACTGCTCCTGATAGGGAAAAGGAATATTAACATGTTCATAATACAAAGTACAATTATTGTGGGTACCAATTCCCACTGTGGTTTTTCTCTGGCCAAGGTTTCCCTATAAAAATATCTTGTGTTATGTGTTATGGTTGAATACTTCATTTGCTTTACTATTCATTTCAATATTTAAGTAATTGTGTTAAGTTTCAAGAATTGAAAATTAATTATAGAACACTAATTCACCCCCACCACCCCCACCCCCCCTTAGTGTTCCCATTCCTAACAAGAAGATCAACACTATCTCTAGAGTGCCCAACTTTAACAACCTTAAGAAGATTTTCCATCCATGCATCCTTTGTGTTCAACTCTTCCTCTTGATGTGATTTTTCATCCTCACCCCCATCAACCTCTTTCACTATCTTCATCAACATTACTTTCTCTTCTTCTTTTCCTAGCCTTCATGGTCCTCATCCTTTCTTTTAGGGCTCTCAATTCCCTAGCAACAACAACACTAACTCTTGGAGGCATCTACACACCCCACCACAAACTTCCACTTAAATAACCACTCCTTTCTCTTAAAGGATCTACTCTTTTCTCTGATACAAATATCATACAAAGGTATTTTTTCCAACAAGATCAATTCAATGGGACAACTAGTCTGCCCAATATGGAAACCAAAACTTCAAGATTAAATCTCCTTTCTTCCTTCACTAGGCTCCTTTCAAACACCTAAACATGGTTTCCAACTACAAGAACTTGTTTTATCACCTTCTAGGGTTTCCTTATTGCCTGTTCAATATGTTACATTAGACTTAATTCACCTATCCAACTATTTTATCAATAAACCTTACCCAAACTCCAACTAGGCCTAATCCTAGTAGCCCTGTTCAGTGGGAAACCCAAGGTTTTCCTTAAATTTCTCCAAAACACTTCCAAAAAAAATACATATTATGAAACCCTTTTCAAAGTTAAAAAAAAATATCTAAAATGCATGTATTCCTCCTCTGGACTAGTTGTATGGACAATAGCCTACTACTATGAAATTGTGTCTCTCGAAGCCCCTCAACCATGAAACAATCTTCTATTATGGTCCAATTAAAAGGATATTACCCTTCAAACTAGGGACTTCTCAAAATACCCTTTTCAATCACTTCTAGATATTAAACCATGTTGTTTCACCATGTATCCTATTGACACTGAAAATTTCAAGTTCAAAAGGAACGAGACATCAGGGAAGTATAGTATACATTTTTCATATTTTATATGATTTCCCTATGTTAATAATTAAAATGATAAAAAGGCATGTATGCAAGTCCCTATCTTTATTTCAATAAATTAAATGCATGTATATTTTGAAATAAAAATTGTTATAAAATAATAATTGTGTTATTGGAATAAAAAGAGTGGCGATCGGGAGTTGAACACTCGACCTCTCAAGCCACCCCCTTTTTCCTACCTACCTACCCTCCTACCCCCTAACCCATTGTCCTATGTTATTCTTCAAGAATATGGGTGGGAATTATGGGATTAATATTAGATTATTTCTTTTTTTAAAAAAAATTATAAATAAAAATTGTTGGAACAAATAAATGTATTGTTTCTTACTAATGTGATTTTAATGTATTATTTACCATGAAACCATTAGTGTGAAAAGTATATTTGTATTAAAAGATTATTAATTTTTTTTAGGTTTTGAAATACTTTTTATTGATATTTATATTTAATTTTCAAAACCTAAAGTACAATCTTTTATTATACTCTATTGAATGACTATGTGCATTATCTTTTTATGGGATTATTAATGTAAGTACATGTGATTGATTATCTAAATTTTATTTCCACTTCTTGTAAATAAGCATTTGAATATTATTTCATGATTAGAATTAATGTTTATTTGATATAATAATTGATAATTAAATAATCTTGAATTGAGATCATATTGAAAACTTAAAACATTATTAGATATGATGATTTTAATTTTAAGTTTTATTTAAAGATTATTTAATTTTGAATGTTTTTGTGTACGAACTA
Organism: Chamaecyparis obtusa; assembly: GCA_027943335.1. NCBI lineage: Eukaryota > Viridiplantae > Streptophyta > Pinopsida > Cupressales > Cupressaceae > Chamaecyparis > Chamaecyparis obtusa. The sequence continues at coordinate 35,965 of BSBK01000984.1, forward strand.
AATGTTGGATTTTTATGCACAAGCACCTAAGATTATAACGAATCAAATTTATTGTATGGGAAATGTTTTTCCTAAAACCATTATATGGTTTAATTGTATTTTAGGGTTAGTTGCTAGGATTAGGTCTTGTGAAAGGGTATGTCTTTTCACATGAAACCTTCGATAAATATATTTATAGTGAAACATTTGTAACAAAGAGGGGATCATCATTTTATCAACATTGAAATATTTGAAACTAGTGCATGCTTTTATTCCAAAACCTTATGGGATATTAGGGATCAATACATGCGGATCGAGTGATTTTTCAAGCTTAATACAAAATCTTTTTTCAAAATTCATTAGTGATATCTGTTCCTTTGTGTTATTTTGAATTGGTTCTTTGGATAAAGTATCTTTACTTTCTTTAAGATATTTGATTTATTATACCGCAAGATCAAATAGGAATTGTAGAACTATATTCACTTGGTTTCTCATTGTGTATGGCTACGCGTGCCTTTTGGATACTGCAGGATTCAATTGGTCTGTCCTCTGGGGATTAAATTCCATTTGAATAGTTGTCTTCCTTTTTAGTTTGTTGTTGTTAATTAATCATTTTCTTGAAGTGATCGATTTATTTTAAATTTGTCTCCAAAGTTATACGTTTTGATTCAAAGTGTCACATTATCATTAATAGATTGAACTAGAGGAATTTTAGCATTGATCATCAATTAAAGAAATCACACATAGTAATCATATTGAGGATAAGGAATAGGCACTAGTCTTTATTATAAATTTAGTTAAGATTTATTATCTTTTTGTATCAAAGCAATTCACTACATTATTTTGTTTACAGAATTCACTCAGTCATCTGAGAAAGCGTATTAAAATTAGGCCTACCAGCCTTGGCGATCAAAGCCTAAATTGCAGAGGTTTAAGTTCCTGAGGAATTAAACCTATTCGTTGGCCAAAGAAAGCATAATTCCAGTCTGCTGTTTTGGGAACCAACAGATTGGATTGATTCGATTGCCTAGGGTGAAATAGGCACTGGTCTTATTAATTGGAATTTGGTCATCTTATCATTTGTTGCTAGTTTTGACATCCTATTCCTTTAATTTCATTTTTGTATCCTATCTATTATCTTATTTATCAAGCTTTAAATTAGATTTAGCATTAATTCTTAGCCATAGTTTAGATTTCAAATTATCTGACAATTAGGATATTAAGTTGCTTTATCCTCCAAGGATCAATAACCCCTTTGGAGTATTTTTTGTTGTTTATGCGTGTATTTGTGCAGTTAGACCACATATTTGATTTAGGCCTACCAGCCTTGGTTCGATTGAGCCAGAATTGCAGAGTCATTTATTGTGCCTGTCAGTTGGCCTCAAAACAGTCAGCATTTTTGAGCACTAACAAATTGGCGACTCTACTGGGGAACCTATCAGTGAAATGCTATTTTAGGATCTCTAGTTAATGTTGTAAAGACTCTACTGGGATATAGGAACTCAGCGCAGTTCTCAATCTCTCATAGAAGGTGAGGTGGGGACTCTAAAATTCAGTTTCAGGCGAAGCCTATGTTAGGGAGAATATCTCTAAACAACAAGTTGTTTGTTGAATTAGAACTAAAAAATGAAGAAAGGACTATAGGAAGCAATAATGAATGGTTTAGAGTCTTTTCTAATCCAATGTGCAATTTAAGTAATAAGCAAGGAAACACTAATGATCCTTGTGATATTCAAAATAGTGATCAGGAAGATCAAAATCGGGATAAAGAATGTGACTTGCATGATTTGCAAGGACCGCCTATGCATAATAGAAATGTTTATAGTTTATTAAATAATGGTGAACACAATCACTCCCAGTATGGTGGAGGTTCACGATAGCAGAGAGATAATGATGTAAATCATTTTGGTTATAATATAAATAGTTTTGAGCAAGATCAGGAATATGAGAAATTGAAAAAAAATGAATATCAGATTGATAAAATATATGGCAAAATAAAAAATTACCAAGGCTCATGGGAACAGTCATACAACCTTGAATTTTCCCATAGAGACGATGTATGTGAAGTTAAAAACAAACATAATGCTATGTGTCAGTCCACGCAACAGGAGGAAAAGTATGATAATACACAAAATGGAAAATATGGAGATAAATATTGTATACGGCAAAGTGAATATGCCCAATTCCACGGAGATAGCAAAAGGTGTGAGAAGCCTATTAACGACATACTAGACAAGGATGTTGCTACGCAACATCACACTAATGTATGGTGTCAAGTTTTACGTAAAAAGCTAAGAAAAGGTAGTGTGTAGCCACATGAAAATAGTATATTAGAAAATGATTATAATATTTCTAAATTCACACAGCAAAGGGAGCATTAAAATTGTTTTACACAACCCCAGGGCGGTATTGCCTAGGCCAATCAACATATAGATAGTAATGTTTACCATCAACCCCATCATACGTGTGAGTATCCTCATAAACCTATGCAGGAGGAATCCTATTAAAAAGTTAATAGTAATCTATATAAACAAAATCAAATTCAACCGGATTTTGATGGAGTAAGTGTGTAAAATTTGGACGCATATCATCCAAATAACTAGTAGAGTGGTCCTCATGATATCCATGGTGGATATATTGAAAAATGGAAAACGCATGGTGAGTGTCACCCAGACTTAATCCAATATTTTGGAACTCACGCATACGTTGTGAAGGAAGGTGATGATGGTTGTTACAAATAGCAAAAAAATGGTAATATACCTTCACAAAATCCAACCTACTCCAGCACAGGCTGCTATTGTACTCGCTGGCCCATGCCAACCGGATTTGCGAACCTAGGGTATGGGTGTACCAAAATGTAATCCCTATATGTAGGTTTCATCCTTGCATTGGTCACATCAGCTAAATAATCCCACCAAGCTGGTGGTATCGGTGCATCAATCATACACCTTCCCTAGTCTAATCTCGGCTGCCAGCCATTCTTCATCTCATCAATGAATTGGGCATGTATAGTACACCTGGGAGACATCCTATGGTCTCCCAAACTATCGTAAGACCCATGTGAGAGGGAAGCACTCAATAATACTGATGGTATGCCCAATTAGAGGATGTGAAAATAAAATGTGTGGAAACTCATGTTGGGCATCATCCCATACCTCAGTATCTACCCATGGTCTCCATATAACTACAACCATGTCATCCAGCTACCCTCACCATTGCTCTATCTTACCCAATGTTGGCTGACTCATCAGACTTGCATATCTATATATACGGCTCCAAGGGCTGCCGAGTATCATGGAAAACTAGCCTACATACGAAGAGATGCTCCCAAGCCCATATCTATAGAACAAAAACTCCTACGGCCATGGTCTACGCACTCCAATACATGATCTCATGCATCTCATGGTACATCTGTGTGAGCATGCACTCGCCCCATCCAAATCTCAATGGTGGCCTATCTAGAATCTAATGTAGCATGCGCCCCCATCTACACTCTAATCCATGTTGTCCTTGATCTATTACAAGGTAATAACTCAAAATGATGTTAAGATGATCGCTAATCTATGTCCAACTCCATATTAGCTAATCAAGTCCTCCCACGAGATAGCTCGGCCCATCAGCAGCTCATTCTAAAAGATGGCCCTCAATGCCAATGTGCCCACTCTCGACTGAATCTCAAACTCCATGCAAGCCTCATGGAATGGTATCCTCAAAATCCTATAGATGTCCTCAGAGGTGATGGTCATCTCTCCCATAGGCAAGTGGAAAGTGTTCATCTCCGAGTGGAAACACTCAATCAGTACACCTAATAGACCGTGATTTACCTAAATGTCGGGTATGTCACGCAAATAAGATAATCCCAGCCCATCAATGTGGGCACCCTTGACATCGCTCAACTCAACTCAACTAAAAAGTAACTTTATAAAATAAAAAGTACAACTCAACTCAAAATTATAACATTTTGGCCCCACATAACACATTATAATAAAAAAATATGATAAACACCATCTCTCCAAAAGCAAATAAGACCATCCAATCCCCAAATAATCATCAGAATGACTCTCTCACCAAAACCATCTGCCTACGAGAGTCCATGATAGGCAAATCCACTGAAAAAATGACATGTCACTAAAGAGGGGACATGACATATGTAAAAGGGGTTGAGCCCTATTTTATTATAACTAATAATTTATTATTTTTTACTCTATCAAAGGTTAGAATTTGGTTCAATTTCAAGTTAAAACTTAATTAACTAAAAATCATCTTTTGTCGAATCTCACACTTAAGAAAGACACAATGGAAAAGCATTTACATGTAGAAAATACATTCCTTATGAATGAAACAAGAAGATCATGTTGCTTTTGATTATTTGAATTTTGTAGTGTTCACTTGCATGTGTTATATATTGGAATAAGCTATATATTATTTTCTCTCGAATTATGTTTCAATTTCTTTGTTTTATTATCAAGTGATTTTATCTCTCATACGCAAGCCAATTATCCAATGAAAGGTAAGAAGTCTATTGACTTACATGCATTATTTTACATTAAATTTTGTGGCATTTCTTATTAAATAAACCTCAATGTATATTAGATGTCCCAAATTTGTTAAAAATGATTTCACATAGTTTAGACACAAAATCCTTAGGCTTAAAGTTGATGTGAACTATAGGATTTCCTGAGAAGTATTACATAATCTAGATGGGAATTAGAGAAACGTTGTAAATCATTTTGAATTAAAAGACTGAAAATTCCATATTTATAATCTTTATGATGTTAGGTTGGTTCAATTTTATAAACAATGGTATGTTTGAAGAACCTTAACTTGTGGACTATTTCAATTTCTTCCATCTAATTGCATATTTCTATAGTGTTCAATATTTTCAAGAAGACTTGTAAGATTGAAGGACCAAAAAACTCCTTAAATTTGTATCCATTTATTTTAGTATTAGTCTTATTTTATATCTGATTACAATAGTTTGAATGTACATTATTATATATTTCAATAAGATTGTAAAATTTACTCTCATCTAATTTTTTATATGCAAACAAAATTTATTATAGCATGTAACATTTTATATTGTAGGTATTTAAAAATATAAAGTATTTTGATATATTCAATTGCCTTAAAATGTTTCAATTCCAGGTCCAAAATTATATCTGAATAAAAGAAGTGTGTTGAAAAATTATTGCGGCATTTCATGATACATGTGATTATTGACTACTTTGAAACCATAAAGCAAATTCCAAATCCAGATATTCTTAAGATGCCCGACTTTTATTCTGAAAATATATAAAATTTTATAACACTTGTGTTAATGAGGAATCTTGTCATCCGGTGTGTTTATTACCGCCAGTGTGTGGAACTCTCCATTTTCAGGACGCATGCAGTTTTGCCAGAGTTGTTTCATCTTTTTTTAACTCGTATATAGCACAGGTGGCATATCGTATGCCTAACAAGATTTTTCCATTGTTTAGGCATGATAAGGATTTACACAATTCAGAATAATAGCTGGCTATGTCTAAGCTTCTTTCACACAGTTTTATTCAGCTCAAAATGCCTTATTCGACTCTTAATCCATTCGTCTGCTTCTTTCTATTATTTTTTCTTTCCATAAGGTTATTTCCTGCAATCTATCTCTCACGCAAAAGAGAACCATATTCATCTGCCTGTTATTTCATACCATATCATATACGCAACCTTATTTTATTTTATCAAGCAAAGGATGGAGGTGAGCATCTACTGCTCTTGCTTCTCTTTTCCAAGACATCTCTTTTCCAAAAGAATCATAGCATATGCAAAGAACGAAGGGACAAGGGAGAATCTACAGCACTTATTAATCCCATTTAATTCTTTCCAATGTGCTAAGAAAACGTATGATTTGGGTTATTTCATCTTTTTTAAAAGACAACGAATAACGTTCTTCTTAATAATTTTTTTAAAATATTCTAGGAAGCGGAATGAAATCCGTCATAATAAAATTTTCATTAAAGTTTGTTGACTGTTGTGGAGTCTTGTGGGCCTACACATATGCACGAGTGCTGAGTTTTCATGGTTAAATTCCACATTTTATTCTGCGTTTCCTTCACGCGCATTTTATTCTATTTAGAAGATATATGTTACTCTGGTTCCTTCCTTTGCTTCCATTCACGCTTTTCATAAAGTTATTTACAATTATCTTTGATGCGCGTTGTACCGGGAAATGAGAAATGGCATTGGGACCCCCTCCCACGCATAAGAAAAACCATAGGCATCCACTTGTCCTTTCATATCATATTTGAAGGAACTTATTTTGAGAAGCAAAGAATCCAAGGTACACAAGCTCTTCCGATCTAAGACCCGTCTTTATTTATCCTTATTTTCGGGTTCGATAGGAATATTTGGTTTATCTTTTTCTTTGCTCAAATTTAGATTTATAATTTATAGGATTGATTCATAATTTTAACTTTTAAGATAAATTTAGGGTTTGATTAGCTCTTGTCAATTAATCATTATGTCCTAATATTAATTATAGCACATGCCCCACTCAATACTTTGGGAATTGTATTTAATGATTAATGTTATTTTATGTTTTAATAAAGAGAATGATTATGAGGCATTTAAATATAGTTATTTAATTATAGAACTATATTATTTATTATTAAATTATTATTTTTATAGCATTTAGAAAATTATGTATCTAACTTTCTATTACTTTTATCTATCTAAAAGTCATTACACTAAGATCATAAAGAATTCTATTTTTTGCAAATATCATTGAATCAATTGTAGTCAAAATCAAATTTCTTAATATAAGTATTGTTTTCTTCATGTAATTTAGTGCTTAATGTTGATTTAGACAAGAAAACTCTAGTTTAGTTTTAGAATCTAAATAGTTTTAGCTTTGGAGCCTTTTATGTATGTATTGCATCAAATCTTATGTAAGACCTATATTTCTATCTAGGATGTGTTAACTCTATTGATTTCTTCCATGTTGATGTATTAGTCCTGTAAGAATGATAGCCTATCTTATCAATTAGTGTTCTTTTACTATTTAATTTAGTAAATGCCTTGATGTCTAATATGTTGTGAACATTGATTATTTTCAAAGATAGTATAAATTTCTAGAATCAATAAGAGATACAAAATAAGCACAATAACATCAATGAGAGAAAATTTGATTGGACCAATAAATTAGAGATGCAATGTACATACATGAAGAGTGATTGGGTCAAATTAGAGATCAAACACAACACTCAATGAGTGATGGCGAGTTGCTTCCCACTAAAATAGCATGAGGTGTCCAAAGGGAATTGATACATCTCTAATCAAATCCTAAATTATGACAACTTGTATAAACAAGTGTCAAATATACATGGACGACTAAGAATAAAAGTCATTAAACAAAGACTATAAGGATTTGACAAAGAAAGCTTAAAATCCACTATCCAAAATAAAAATATATATATAATTCTAGAGATCATAGATCAAATATAAAAAATTCTACGCATCTAGGAAAACTAAAAAGTACCAAATTATATTTAAATTTAAATTTATATATGTATAAACTTTTGCCAAATCTACATTTGTGCAGATACGTTACATAGTTATGTGGGGAACTTATAATGAATTTGAATGTTCCTAAGTTCAGTATTATATTTATATTTATATTTATATATTTATAGACTTGGGCCAACTATATATTTGTGTGCATACCTTACATAGTTATGTGAAGAAATGATAATGAATCTGAATGTTCCTAAGAGCAATCCTATTTTGTGCACATATCAATTAATCACATGTAGTCAAAATAAGTATTATTTTCTTTCATGTCATTTACAACTTAATTTTGATCTAGAAAAGAAAAATCTAGTTTAGTTTTGGAATCTAATTAGTTTTAGTTTTGAATCCTTTTATCTATGTATTGCATCAAATCTTATGTAAGACCTATATTTCTATCTAGGATGTGTTGACTCTATTGATTTCTTACATGTTGATGTATTAGTCATGTAACATGAATAGCTCATCTTATCACTTAGTGTTCTTAAACTATTTAATCTATAAAACTCATTGATGTCTAATATGCTTTGAACATTAATGATTTCCAAAGATACTTCAAATTTGCATAATCAATAAGAGATACAAAATAAGCACAATGACATCAATGAGAGGAAATTTAATTGAACCAATAAAATAGAGAAGCATTGTACATAAAGGTAGAGTGATTGGGTCAAATTATAAGTCAAACCTAACAAACAATGAGTGGTGGCAAGTTGCCTCCCACTAAACTATCTTGAGGTGTAAAAATTGAATCGACACATCTCTAATCAACTCCTAAATAATAAAAACTTGTATGAACAAGTGTCAAATATACATGGATGACTAAGTAGGCTTAATTAAGCCTACGCATAGATAAATAAAATAATACTCCCCTTTAAGCATAATGTAGGAGGGAAAGATAAAGGAAATGGGTCCTAGCTACTAGCTTGGTGAGGTACCCATGTACAATGAAATCTCTCATAAATAGAGAAAGATAGAAAACCTAATGTGAAGAAACTATCTTGCAAAAAAGAAATAAGAAGAGAAGAAGCCTAGAACACCCTCCCTAAGGAAGATGTTGATATTGATGTCTCTCTGAATGTATGTGGGTCAGAAACTAAAAAAAAGTGTTGTGGCTCTCCTAAAAATATTCCTCAAGATGACTATCATCTATTGAATTATGTACCCCGATATCTACCCCCTATAGAGTGTAACATATGGGTGATGCCAAAATACCAACCTCTAATGGATTCTCTAAACTAGATGAAGATGAGTCATCATCACTGTTGTCACTTTAAGAACTAGAAGAAGAAGATTATTCCCTTGAACTCTACTATGAACCATCTAAATTATTAGTACTATAATCAGAATTTGAAGAGTCCACATCAAGTTGAGAATCCATATGGTGTGCAACACTAGAGTTTGTAATACACATTGCATGATCCTCTTTCCACTTCTAATACACAATGGATTCAACCCTATTCCTATCACCCCCATGTTTTAGAGATCATCGTAGAGAGAAAAAACCATACAAATACCAAACTAGATGTATATCAAGGAGCTCATAAATGTGGAAATAGATTGACATAACATAATTAAAGATAGACAAATGACTAAGCCATTTCGTATAAATTTTAGTTTTTTTTTTATTGTTTCCTATAATTTCATCATTTTAGCATTCATTATATTTATATTGATTGAGGAATGTAATGTCTTTTCATATTATCTCATTAATCCCCCATCTGATCATATTATCTCATGATAACCCTAGGTTATCCAAGTAGTCAAAAACCACATTACCATCATAAAAAACACAGGCAACCTTATAATCGTCAAATAAATTAAGCATATTAATGTTATTAATATTCAAAGTTTTGATGGTCCAACCTCGAGTTTATTCCCTTCTATGAAATTCATAATATTTAATGAATCGCACTCCAACCATACCTTTGTGAACCCCTTCAAGGCTTCCATTTTGAAACCAATGCAGGCTTTTTAAGCCTTAGTATTTAGTAGAAATTAGTTAAACTTAAATGACATGTGGAATTTTAAAAGAAAGGTTATTTAATGTGTAGACATTTGATTGGTGATTTATATGGCGGATGGGGGATTGTCTCCATACCACTTGAGCAGGCATTAGATATACTCAAAAGAGACGTGGAATTTTTTAGGAAAGGGATCTCAAGACTAGAGGAGGCATTAGATACACTCGTAGGAGATGTGGAATTATAGAGAAAATATGTCTCATCATGTATGGGAGGTAACACTTCTATATTCTCCTTGATTGTAGAGATGGTTACAGGTTCTATAGTTAGGAGATCTACTAGTGTAGTTAGTTCTTTATTTCTTCAGTGAGTGGGAAGGATTGGTGAAGGTGCTTCATAAAAGTCTCTAGAAGGGTTTGCATCAAAACCCTTGCAATATGCCACTCTTATTTGACTTCATGTAATAAAGGGTATGAATATTGGTGTATTACATTAAAGTAGGTTAGATTTTAGTTATTGAAATTAGTATTTTAAATAAATTAAAGTTAGTTATAATAAATGTTAGTTCCTTTCCCATAGAAGTTAGTTCTAGTTATTTCTTATGGTCAGTAAAGTCATAAGGCTTTAAAAAGCCAATAAGATTGTAATTCCTCTCATCAAAATGAGTTAATTGAATTTTAAATTTAGCTTTATGTTTTCTTTCTATATTTAGTTAAGTCTTCTTAGGTTAGAATTGTTGGTGTAATAGCATTGATTGGGTGTAACTATCTATTAGTTACAATATGGTTGATATCAATTTAGTTATCTAGTTACCAAACTGCAAATACTACCTATATAAAGTGACATCTATTCATTGGATAAAATATAAAATAAAAATATTTGTTCTGTTATTTGTTTGCTACTTCATTTGGTATCAGAGTGAAACATATTCATGTAACTATGTATTTCATAAATGACAGTGGTCTGATGTTTGGATACATTACCTATGGATGGCTGCGATGAAGAGCTGGGAGGATATTTTCCTATAGTGGCTGTTGGAAAAGTGATCTCAACTGAAAAGTCCTAGTTCACCACTATCTTGATAGTTTTCCATTGTCTTATTTTGAAACTCCCAATTTGGTATAGGGAGATGAGTTATTGGAAGTGTTTAAATGATATGGATTGAGAGCGAATGTGCTTGAGAGTGGTGCAAGTGTAATGTATCGTGCCTCTACAATGGTAGTGTGTCATGCCTTTGGTAATGTGATTTAGAACTATCTAGTTTTTATCCATGTTGGTCTCTGTTTCCCAAGTGCTTGTACATCCAAGTCTGGTTGATGGTGAAAAATGACTCTTAACTATGTGAATTTGAGTTTTTGTAATGAAGAATGCACGTGCTATGTCGTGGTCTCCAGACATGACACTATCAATAGAGAAGTTGTAGTGACATGAGAAAGATTATGAAGGTATGAACCAATAATTAAAGAAGAGTTGTTTGTAGTCATTACTGAAGAGTTTGTGCATACAAGACAACAAAGTTACATTGGCATTCAATATTGATCGGTGTCTAAGAGTCTCTTGACGATCATTTTGATCAAAGGCTCCTAGTGAAGCATTTCATTTCTAATACAGCCAGAATATAGTAAGTACATACTTTCAACCAAGTATAGAATACATATATTTTTTGTGAGAGGTTGACAGTAAGAAAAATAAGCTTCTAGTATTGTTGTTCAATGGAGATTCCATTAGATAAATACTCTGGTTTCAATTTTCATACATGGAGAACAAAAATACAAAGGTAATTGATGAATAAAAACCTATGGGACATAGTAAGAGGAAAAGACAAACCATTTATAGATGCAAATAAATTATTGGAGTAGAACAATAGAGATGATAAAGCCAAGGCTATTATTGGTCTTTCTCTTCCAGATTCTAAACTTCACCACGTAGGTCTAGATAATACTTTTGTCGACATTTGGGATAATCTAAACAAGTTGTTTGGAGAAAAAGCTGTAAATGCAAAGTTTTCTCTAAAACTTCAATTGTTTAGATTCAAAATAGAAAATGGGATCACAATGTCAAATCATATAAGTAATTTAAGGTCTCTCATTAGACAACTTGGAGAGGTTAAGGCTCATGTTGTTGATGATGATGCTAAGGCCATCCTATTAAATAACTTATCTTCCAAATATAGTAATGTTGTCTTTACACTAAGTCAACTCACTTTGCTGACTCTAGAGGATATGATTTCATCCCTTCTAGTAGAAGAAAAGAGGACAAAGGAAGTCATAGAAGAAGATCATCAAATAGACCACACATTACACTCACAAAGTACTAAAAAATGGTCAAATAAAAATAGAAGAGACAATAAATATTTTTACTGTAAGAAAAAGCAGCACACAACATGGGTTTGTAGAACTAGAGCTAGTACAGTGATGTTCTTAAAGGAAAACTAAAAGAACAATATGAAGAAGGCAATGTTGCATGCATTGAAGATGAGGATACAATAAATGATGCAGAGGTCTTTAATGATTCTCAATCTCCTATTAATCACAATTTTGTGCTTTGAACCTTCACATCTAGAGGTTGGCGGCATCAAATGATGGAGAAACTTCCATAATCTCAAGTTAGCTTCTCTCTTTGAGATGGTGGTCTGTATGAGAAGCATTTTTGGCATTTTTTGGTTTCTAATTTTGTTTATCTTTCTAATGCTCACAAGTTTGCAGAATGCATGTCTTTTGAAGACTCATTTTGGAGATAGGTTTTGGATTTGGTACTGCACTCAGGGTGGTTGCAAGAAGTTGAGTCCCACTTTTGGGCAAAAAGTGGAAGTGTTTTCCCTTTTCTTCAAATTTCCTGTCAATTGATGTCTAAATTTGAGGTACTTAGAGATTGAATCTCAAAAAAAATTAGTAATAGAAAATGTAGTTCTCCAAGTCTACTTTTCAAATATGTAATTTATTCAAATACCCACATTGTATAAAATTTTTTTTAGTAGGAATGTTTAAAAACTATGTTTTCAAAATGCCTGTTTTAGAACCATACCATAGTTGTGTATGACCACCATATTTTGACTTAAATAAATGAATTTTTGCAAAGCCTTCTAGGGAAATATACCTAAGACACCAAATATTGATGAGCATATTTTTCCTTATTTTTTTATTCAATATATTTTTTTATTCATTTTTAATTGACTATAAAAAATATTTTCAAAACTTGTGATGTATGACCACCATAATTTGATGAGAATTTCATATTTTTTAAAATTCTTTTTTTTTTTTTTTATCTTCAAGAGAATTGTATCTAGATTGATGTCATATAATTTATTTTCCAAAAAACCTAAAAATAAAAAAGTTTTTAAAGTTTTAGTGAACCTCGCTATTTTACATTTAGGTACCACTTTTAACTAATAAATAATGCAAAGATAGTAAAATTAATCACATCACTATGAAATTTAGATTTTTGAAATCAGGACAGTGAGAGCTCTAATGGGTTTTTCTTTGTAAAAAGATACGACCAGTAAGGCCCTCAAAAAATTACGGCAAGGCAGAAATATGGCATTCCAGTGCCTTACCAAATTTTTGGAGGTCAAGGCATAGGCTTGGTTGAACCAAGCCTAAACCAAACCGATTTTGGAACAAAATCCAAGGTAGATGTGTGCTTCCCGCTCATGTCTTAAGAAATGGGCACCCGTTATTTAAATTCAAAAAATAGACGCCTATTTTTTTTAAACAAAATTCAAAGCATTAAAATGTATTTTTAATTCTAAAAGAAACAAAAAATAAAAAATTTAGAAACGGACACTAGTTTTGAAATGGGCACCCATTTTCTGAATTTAGGACCAGGCGAACGAACCTAAAACGAACGCTCGTTTCAAGTGACATCTTTCATTTCTACAAGACTTCTACGGAATTGGTACCCAACTTTGTGCATTGACCCCTGAATATGGAATTTTGTCTAGTGAGCTTCAAAGTATATGATCAAGAATTATATGCTTTCACGATCACTAGATAATGATAGAGGTCTTTCGCATCTCTTAGGGATCATTGTTGAATAATTCAAGACTCTGTGATTGTTCAGGACTAAGAACTTAAGAACACAACTCGAAGCTACATCTTCCTGAGGGTCAGGAGACAGCTTGATGGAGGCTTTCTTGGTTCAAGGTCTACTACTTCAAAAGAAATTTTTCTCAAAATATGTATTCATATTATGTAATAAGCATGTTTTTTTATGTAAGCCTTAAGGGGGGGTCCTTAGGGAAAAGTGAATATGATCATATAGGATCATTGTATTAAGGGGGGGATATTGGCATAATAGCATTGATTGGGTGTAACTGTCTATCACTTACAATACAGTTGATATCAATTTAGTTACATAGTTACCAAACTACAAATAGTACCTATATAAAGTGATGCCTATTCATTGGATAAAATATCAAATAAAAACATTTGTTCTGTTATTTGTTCCCTCCTTCAACAATGTTAGATAAGAAATGTCAAAACTGAGATTTAAAATAGGTTGTAAGTTATTTGGCTCTAGCTCTACTATTTGGATGGTTGCCCTATTTTTCTATCTACATGACTAGTTTTGCTCTAGCTCTATCTTTTTATAGTTTGTGTTAGACTTAGAATGAGTTAGGGATATCCTCTACTTATCTAAATAAAAAGAACTTAGCATGATACACAAAATATCATCTATATATTAATTACTAGCTTTTCTAAAATAATTTGGTTTCAATCAAAGAAAACAATAGGCAGTAGAAAATTCATTCAAACTTTTATTCACGACAATACCATTTAAAAATACTCTTGGATTCCCAAATTTTGAAGGATGGGAATATTAATATGATGAGTAAAATTTAAATATACTATACACTATACACATAAGATATAAATAATTCAAATTAATGTACACAATTTTCTAATAGATGGAATGGTACTTAAGTGCATATTATTCATTATGATCTAAGTAATCCCTTGGATAAAATGATACATAATTCATTTTGATTTAAGTAATCACTTGAATAAAATGAAATATAATTCATTATCATAAAATTGGTCCTTGCTTTTCCTAAACAAATACTATAGAACTATTAAATAACATAATCATTCATAGGCTCATTTCTTCTATGTGTGAATCTAGTAAGCTTCTTCATAGAGATCATTGATCTCAAGTTTGTAAGAAATATTCTAATAATGCACTACAATAAAACCATTAAAGAAACACAAAGAACCACTTGCTAACAATTAAAAGAAGTGACTAGCATAGTAATCTATGAAACATGTAGCTAACTTGACAAAGATCATGTCATCAAAAGTAAGTTTTAATGTTAAAGTTGAGTTCCTAGGTATCATCATCTATAATAAAATTCAAACTTAGGAGTCATGTCTATTATACATAAAATATAAAGAGTAATATAAAAAGATAAAAGGCATTTGATGGAAATGAATGAATGCAATAATATTTTCTTATCATTTAGATTTTGTAATTTTTGTACATGTGACCTTCTTACTATCCTAGTTGAATAGATAAGGAGATCTACTCAATCCAAATTGTAATAAACTAGTGATGGACACAAGATGTGTATAAAGAGTATGTGTAGTAGTGGTTGTGGAGCATTAGTCTTGTAAATTAGAGGCCAGGACATAGTGATGGACTGATTTTCCCTATTAATGAAGATATGGTGAATGGTTGGGAGGAGAAATCATTTGACATTAATACGTAGAGGATACCATAGTGGTTGGTAAATGGAGGGAAGGAATACATATGAATGGAATGCTAGAATGGATGGGGGCCCTAGTAAGGGTCATGGTTGGTGGATTATTATTTTAGGGTAACCATATTGATGAAAGAGACTCATTGCACAATCATGAGAATGTTCCTTACATAATTGCACATATTATAGTTTTATTATGTAGCTAGTAAAAAACAACTTCTAAAAATTGTTTCCGGAATGCTCTCCGATGAGAAATGATAGTTAAATCTTACAAGAAATAAAATGACTATAGGTACTAGCACATAAAAATTATCATAGATAATATATTTGTGTGGATCAAAATTGTTAGTAGAAGAATGGACAAACATATTTAAAATGCAATTAATAAAAGATGTAAATGAAGGAAAAAGAAATATTCAAAATACAAAAGTATAAAAGTAAACATTAAAGTCCATAATAATATGTTTAACATAACATATGATTACAACATTTATTATTATATAATTACTTTAAACTACTTTCATAAATGAAATAAAACTGATATAAATATACAATTAAATATTCAATAATTTATATACATATACATTCAATAGAGAATGATTCAAAACCAATTTTTAATAATTTTTTCTTTTAAATGTATTGTATTATAATCTGAAATATTCCATATCAACTTTTACATGTTAGAAAGATGGCTTTACATGACACGTGCCCAAGACAGAGATATGATGGGATACGAAGTCCTTGGACTAGTCCACGAAATGGTCTGGCAGCCAAACTGTCATTCCCTCTTTCCTTCCTCTCAGAGCAGCTGGACATTCTCTCAAATTGCGACATCCTCTTAAATCTATTTTTTGAAGTGATGGAAGTTCCCCAATGTTGGAAGGTACTTCTTCTAATTTCTTGCAAGCAAATAAACTCAAGGCATCGAGCGAGCGGAGTTTTTCTATACTGGTTGGCAAGCTTTTCAATTTCATGCAATAACTTAAATCTAAATGTCTTAAAGAAGTAAGCTTCCCAACGCTAGGAGGCAATTCTTCAAGTTCCAGAGAACTGCACCTCAATTCTTTTAAAGAGCTGAGTTCCCAAAAGCTGGAAGAAAAGGATTCCAAGTTACAGCAGCCATCTAAATTCAAGACCTCCAAAGAGCCTAATTTCCCGAAGCTCAAAGGCAATTCTTTTAGACTAACACACTCTGATAAACACAAATGTTTCAGAGAACTGAGGTCTCCAAATGTTGAGGGCAATTCTGCCAGTTTCTTACAGCTTGTTAATATCAATTCCTCTAAAGAATGTAATTGCCCAAACGAGTTTGGCAGGTTTCTCAAGGAATTACTACCACAAATGCTCAATCGTTTTAATGAACGCAGCCCACATACCTGCTCAGGCAGCTCCTGCATTTTATCCCACTCATCTAATATCAAAACCTTAAGACCAGTTAAGTGATCCAGCTTTTCGGGTAACTTTTGTAGACTTCTCAATTCTTTGCAATCCAGTTCTTCTAGGGAAGAGTTTTGGATGACTGTGGTGGGCTTGGATTCCTCGCAGTGAGACTGTGCTGTGGCTCTCATTACCCGTAGATTCTTGGGCAGCTGCATCCATATTGTGATTCTAGTGTAAGGAATTTCTCCCATATTAAGACAATCTACGTAAGAGAGAAAAATAGGGAGGACTTGCCTGATACAAAGTCACACCATCTTTAAAGACAGGGCCATGGAACACAGTCAATCTCTCAAGCGACTCGAAGCTCGCTGGCCATAAAGCAGAAATGTCCCCGCCCAGTCGGAGAAATCTGAGCTCCTTAAATTTGGATAATTTTTGGCTCGATCCTGACACTTTTATCCGGCTTTCCAAACCCAGGACTCTCAACGAATTTTTCAATGAATATATTTGCCTCTCATCAACTTCATTACCAGATTCAGATTCCTCCTTGCCCAGCCAAACTCCTTTAATTTGCTTGAGCTTCTGCAAGGAGAGAATATATTTCAGTAAAGCAACTAAAGAGATATACAGCAAATAATTTTAATCCTGTAGAAGTGTACCAATGAAAACACATACTTGATCGTCGCGTGCAATTTCCAGCCAGGACTGCATATCCAAAATTCTACTGGTTTGAGACAAGCTCCGCCCTTTTGCTCGGATGATATCATGGACAATCAACTCGCCTTTTTCGGACGTCTTCGTCAGTGCCGCCTCCTCCAGAAGTGTGACGTCCTCAGCTCCCACAATGTACTCCACATCTTGACGACTCCAGTTAACAAAGAAACAGCAAATATCCAGAAACGCTTCTCGCGTAGATAATTCCAGATCGTTATAGACAGAGTTCACAAGACGTTGGCTCAGATTTTCTCCTTTAATATCCCCGCCTATCTCCAAAGCTTCAAATATTTGGGTACATCTCTCCACCATGTAGTTCTGCTTCCGCAAACGAGCACCAACAATTTCTAACACTAAAGGAATCCCATCACAAATCTGCAGGGTTTTTCTCAGGCTGTCTGTGTCTCTATTTATAGCATTATGATCATCTTTTAACAAAATTTTGAGGGCGTCTTGGTTGGGTAGAGTACCCACACGATAGTCACGACGCTCGAGGCCGGCGTCTATGAGCATATCTGTGGCACCCAGATTTCGAGTTGTGATCACTATTTTGCTTCGCTTCGGAAGGCCTGCAAAGCGTTTTGGGAAAAGCTCTTGCAAATCTTCTGCGTGAAGAGCGTTGTCAATAAACAGAAATACTGGCTTGTTTTCTTGGACTTCGAAAGCTTTGGCAAGATGGTGCCTACCCTCTGTACTATTTCTCAATGTAACATTCCTGTCATAAGTGTATGCTGGGAAGGAATCTCTTAAAATTTGCTGCTGCATAGATTTTATATCATTCCTGGTGCGCTCTTCTTGGATTTGAACTCCGGAATACCTGTAATCTGCGAGATCTAACTCTGCAATAACCGCAGTGGCGAGAGTGGTCTTTCCTATGCCCCCAAATCCATAAATGACTATCGCCACTGGCGACTTATTTCGAGGTTCCATGCCCAACAACTTCATTACTTGTTTTTTCTGCCCTTCGATGCCAACTGCCGATAAGCAAGGAAAAATGTTAAGCCAATAACAAGACATGTAAATGGTGATGCAAACTTGATATGTAAACACAGTTAAAAAAGGAAAATTTATATATATTTACCTGCATAATCTGGATAAATGGGCTTCCATGGAGGAAAAGTAACAGGCTGCTGATGATGTATTTGTATCGCTACTCTCAATGTAAGATCCTGGTACACTTGATTTATTTTCGATTGTAGACTGGCCAAGCTTGTGGAGTCTACAGAAGCCTTCAGAAATCTTCAATACGGACAATTTCAATCAGAATAACCGTGCATAAATGATGATAATACTAATAAAACTCACTTTAACTCAAATATGCAGTAAGCATTGTAGGCATTTTACCTGAAAAGTGCTCTAGATTTTAATTGAGAAGCGCACATCATGGATCCTTCGACAATCAATACAGTAGCTTCATTCAATATATTTTCTTCTTGTGGCATATCATACTTCAGCTTTCTTAAATGCCCAGCGAGCTTCGCCATTTGTCTTAAGAGTTCTATGCATTCGCTCCGGTTATCAGAGATCTGACCAACCTGGTCTAGCAAGAATGCTAAGACTGATAACCCTCCAACTACCCAATGCACCTTCCCCACACTTTGCAGTATCTGTGCTACAACTTGTCTGTTTCCTCTGTCTCCCTATAAATATAGCCATCGTTATTTCTAACTACTCGCAAATAATTTCAACTTGCTGTTAAGTAAGAAATAAAAATATGATAAGCCGTTACCTTCTCCAGCTGAATATGCTTATTGACAAATTCGAGGAATACAGATCCACTTTCGAGAAAGGAAGCCCATACTGATTTCGCTCTATCCTTGAGTGTATCAGAATATGTCCCTGAACTAGTGCTTCTCTGCAACGTCTTTTCTTCCTTTGCCTGCATTTACAAACAGGACATCATTGAGTAAAATGCCAAAAGAAATGAACATTTCTAATGATTAGAGTTGAAGCTAACTCACTCCCATACTAACTCTGTTTACAAGTGACTGCAATAGCTCGTTGATGAGATCGATCAAATACTCAACCTCCCCTGCATTGTTGATTTTTCGAAAATGGCTGATACAGTTTTCCACAGTGAGTGGCGGCGTCTGAATTGGCGCAACCGGCGTGGAAAGCGGGGGCGCTTGCTGGGTTGGGGCAGGCGATGTGGACAGAGCCTGGGATTCGGGCTGAAATCCGTTGGCCGTTTCGCTTGGATTAACTCCGTTGGTTTTCTTGGACTCGGAGAAACAGCAACCCATGGTAAATGCAAGCGAGATGAAACTATGGTTGTTAAGTATGGATGCAAGCACTGAGTGCTTTATTGGCTCCCTATACTTTATCGTCTGTCTACATGTTATTTTCGATTTGGGGCCATCTTAATCTTCGTCCTTTCTGCTACCTAATTGAGGAAGCTTCGACAGCTGACGAAAGAAAATTGTGGAGCATATTACGTATTTTGCTTTATACAGCTGTAATAAGCATAACGGATAAAGGTATCCGCTCCCCTCCAAAAAAAAAATCAGTGTGCTTTCGTACTCTTGGAATTGTTTAATTGAAAAATATATCTGTATATTTGTGGAATCGAATATTAAAAAGCTATTAAGGTGTATAATTAATGAGAATAAGAGAATGCTTATCGAGCGGGGAAACTTTGATGGTCTATAGGCTTTACATGACACTTTTAAGGTAAATTTACTTATATTCAAATTTATAATATTAATATATATTATTCTATAATTTTATTGTAAAAATATAAACAAATTTTGAAAATATTAAAATAGATTAGAAATTCAAAGGAGCGTCTATGTAAAAATGTACTATTGACTAATATTATTAATTAATTAAAAGTTAAAAGTATAATATTTTTATTTAAAAGTTTTTTATTTATGCAAGGTATAGGCTTATTGATTTATTTTTTTATTTTTTTTAAAAAGATATTATTATATTTTAATTGATTAATAATCTTAGTCAATGGTGCATCAATCCTTAGATAAACGGTTCCAAATTTAGAAAATTTTGATAATAGATAAAATTTAATATTTTAATAGTATCATTAATAATTATCAAATGACAATCATTTAATATTTATATGTATTATATTTGATTTTATAATATTTATTATAAATATATATTAATACATGAATTTAATTTATTTTTTAAAGAGAATATAACTCTAGAAATATTATCTTAAATATGTTTTTAGTATAGATTAAGAAACTTACTTAGCAAGTTTAAGCTTAAACAAGGCACAAGGACCACTACTTAACCATGAACTCAATTATTACATTATTATATTATTATATTAGTATATTATGATTAATATTGAATTTAACTAAAAGTAACAATATCAATAAGAATCAATAGTTAGAATATTATTATATCTTTATTTTTAATATTATATTATTTTAATTCTAATTCTTACCTTTGGAATAAATATTTCACTTAAGGAACTATTATATTATTATATATTATAATTAATATTAAATAATGACGAGGATGGCCCCACACTGCAATGGCAAGTTGCAAAGTGTTCTTGAGACCATGTCTCATGTTTGACTCATAACATGTAACTATGTCCATTCAAACATGCTCCCTCCTTGGTGAATTGATACAATGCTTGGTGATCTGTCAAAAGGCATATGTTGTCTAGCAAAGGCAGCAGCAACTGAGGTTTCCCCATACATTGACACACACACCAACTTGGTGGTAGGGAGGTCACTAGAGTGGACAAGAGGACATACATGTTGATAGACCATGTAAGAAAATTATGGAGTGATAAGCATTAGAGTGAAGAGATGAGGTGACACCAATTGATGGATAAGGAGGTGATAGAAAAGGGGAAGTTTCTTAGAAAGGTAAGGGTGGTCAGGTAATAAGGGTTGTGGAGAGATAAGGGGCTCAATAGTGACAAGGAGTTCTTGAAGAGATAAGGATGAAGTGGGGGGGGGTCTAAGTAGAGTTTGGTGTGATAAGAAGTTAGAGCTAATACCCCAACTAGCACCTTACTTAATTTTCTCTAAAATTCCCAACTAGAGTTTGCATTGTAATATTCTATACTAGGAGAGTGTCAATTCCCAATGATTAACCATACATCACTTGTTAAAAGTGATTAGAATAAGAAAAAACCTTGATTCATAATACATGCTTAAGCTCTAACTCCTTACTTTCCTCTTAATTAACTACTTAAGAATGATGGGGAATTACTTGTCCATGGGCATTTGGAAACCCTTTGCGAGTATGCATCATCAAGGATTTGATGACACATATATGCGTTACCTATATTGGGGCCACCTCCTTAAGGATTCATGATATATGTCCTTATCCCAATCTTGGAAGTTTCCTCCTATAGAGTAAAGTATTACTCCTTCCCTAACAAAACCAACCTATCCTATTAATGGTATTACCAAGTGATTAAACAAATAGCTAAGTATATATTTTTATCTTATGTATTTAAAATATATGTATATATATAGATAATATAACATATATATAATATATTATTGATATATAAATATTTACACATCTATGAGCTTACCATCACAATTGATATCAATACTATAATATATATAGGCCATTTATTCACACACACACACACACACACACACACACACAGTAGCATTTTCATATAACAATGCCAATATCAACTTATTGATTGTTGCCACCAATACATATGATTCATTATTTTTTTCATTCCTTCTATCTAAAGAGTATTAAATTATTTCCATATGTTCACATTATCTTATGTGTCCATACTCGATATATATTCTAATATATTACTCCATTATCCCTCCATGTCATCCTCTTCAATCCATATTCCTCATTTATACATCAGGGATGTTGTATTCTCAAAACATGTGTTACCATGGTGTCTTCTCATAGCATCCCAATGCACCACTTCATTATCAAGACTAACTAATGCTTCCTTACGTTAATAACTTACCTTTTTTGACCCATCTTATTATTTCATATCTTTTAACAAATATAATTAATGTATCATATAGGCTCAATATATTTAATATACAAATCCCTTCTCTTTGTAGTCTCTGAATCTGATGAGATTTTCCATTTCTCCATACCTCCATTTCTCTACTTGCACACAATCCCACGACAACAGAGCATGTCCCCTGAGTCTTGACTTGGAAATCTTCACCTTTTGATTATCATCTACATCTTCACATTCAAAGAAGTCTTCCAATGTACTAAACCAATCAATAAGCTCTTCATCATCCATCTTTACACAATACATAGAAAGATCACCCTTAGCTCTAGAATCCCCAACTTTAACAACCTTAAGAATCTTTGCAATCCTTGCATCCTCTACATTCAACTCTTCTTCTTGAGGGGATTCTTCATCCTCACCCCCATCAACCTCTTCATCACTATATTCATCAAAATTCCTTCCTCTTCTTCTTTCCCTAGCCTCTATGGCTTCCATAATTTCTCTTAGGGCTTTCAATTCCCTAGCAACAACAACACTAAATCTTGGAGGCATCTTGACACCCTACCACAAAACTTCAACTTAAGAAACCACCCCTTTCTCTCCAAGGATATACTCTTCACTCTTATATGAATATGACACAGAGGTATTTGTCTCAACAAAATCAATTCAATGGTATAATTATTCTGCCTCAATACGACAATGAAAACTTCAAGGTTAACTCTCATTTCTTCCTTCACTAGGCTCCTTCCAAACACCCAAACTTTATTCCCAACTACAAAAACATTTTGTATCACCTTCTAGGATATCCTTACTTCCTGTTCAACACATTACATCAAACTTCATTCACCTACCCAGCTAGTTTATCAATAAATCTTTCTCGATCTCCAACTAGGCCTAATCCTAGTAGCCATGTTTAGCGGGTAACCCAAAGTTTTCTCTAAACTTCTCTAATACACTTCTAAAAAAAATTACATATTCTAACACCCTTTTCCAAGTTTCAAAACATATCCAAACTAGAATTATTCCTTCTTTGGACCAGTTGTACAGACAATACCCTGCTACACACATAAATATGCCTAATTAGCCCTCAATTATAGAGAAACTACTAAAATTGTGTCTCTTGAAAACCACAAAAATATAACAATCTTCTATTATATTCCAAATAAAATTATTTTCACACTCATTTGATTATCCATGGTCATTATTAGCCTAACCAACAAACCCTCACTATATTACCCTTAAAACTAGGGCTTTCCCAAAATACCCTTTCTACTCCCTTCTAGATCTTAAACCAAGTTCTTTCACCATGTATCCAACATGTACAAACATATATTATAAAAGAAATAATTTCCCTCTTTAAGAGAAATCAAACATATATTATAAAAGAAAGAATTTTCCTCTTTAAGAGAAATCTCCAGACCCTTCACCATAGACACTCTAGGCATGCACCTTCACTATTCAACTTTCACATTTTCACCGTAGGGTTTTTACCACTCAAAATTCCAACTTCTCCTCTATCAGATAATTTTACTAGACATTATATTATAGTATATATGATCCATCCCACAAGGAATAGTAGTTACATAAAGTGGAATGGATCCATACTTTCTTTAGTCTCTCAAAACCTTTTCTTCACGCAACATGATTATAGACCAAATTTGGAATCAGACAAAGGGATGAAATTAGAAACCCTTCAGATGGTTAGAAGAACATTGTAAACAACTTTTAGAATCATATCTTCTTAATTCCAAAGCATAAAATGGAGAACAATCAAACTATGCAATAAGTAACAATGAAACTTGAGAAAATTGAAATAAATGTGAACTTTTGATTGCTAATATTGATTCAATATGCCATACTCTATCTCTTTCCTGGATCCTATACCCTCCTATATGTATCCAAATTATATTAAAACTATTATTTCACCAAAAGTACACCCAAAACTAACATAACTATCAAGACTACTCAAAGCCACCAACTTCCTAGCTAGCCACTAGGATTTAAAATTGGAAATTTGTTAACTTAAACATTATGAATCCTAAGACCTTTATAGAATTTCAAAGGCTTATCATTTGACATTATTACATTATTTATAACCAAAGACACCTAATCCATCCCTCGGTTCCCTAGTTATACCCCTATTACAAAAATTTGTCCTACGACCCTTATCAAGCCCATTAGGACTTATAATCATATTGTCCTTCTATTACATTTAAGTGACTTAATAGCCTTTATTACATCATATTTAGGTCCTTTATTGTGTTCATTACATGTTCCATGTGAAAATGGCTTAGTGACCTTCCTTGGTCCATTTGATGCTCCTACATCATACTCCCCCTATAAAAAGTTTCTTGTCTGAAGAGAATAGGGGTCTTCTCCTTGTACCACCCATTCTTCTATATTTTCTTATGCTTCTTATCTCGTCATGGGTTATGTTTTGTAATAAAAAAATTCTTGTGAGTTTGATCTCTCTTCAAACTATTACCTGTATCACACTTGTTTAACATGTTATATTTCAAAATAAATCATTATAATTTTGTCTTGTAGAGTCATGGTGTCACTACTGTTGCACCTTTTCCACTATCTCTTTAAGGTCCAAGTGACCTCTCAACCTGCTCACATTTTAAGGAGCTCCACTTTTCTCAACCTTAACATTTAATGGATAAATCATGACCCCAATAAGAACATGTTTCCACTCCATTTCATACTACAAATCTTCCCTCATGTTACTATCATTACTCGTTTGTTGTTTCACCTCAAACTTCTTTTCACATCTCTATTTCTTGTCTTGTGCTCTCATT
Source organism: Chamaecyparis obtusa (assembly GCA_027943335.1). Classification (NCBI taxonomy): domain Eukaryota; kingdom Viridiplantae; phylum Streptophyta; class Pinopsida; order Cupressales; family Cupressaceae; genus Chamaecyparis; species Chamaecyparis obtusa. The sequence continues at coordinate 60,961 of BSBK01000984.1, forward strand.
GTCTTAGGAACCTACATATACAAATATACCTTTCTACAAAAATATATAACCCTTGATTCATAAGTCTGATCACTTTGTAAGAGTGTTAGAGTAAATAAATTTCCATCCTTATGAACAAGATAAGTGTTATGGAATCCATCATATAATGTCCTCCTCATGTATTGCCAAGGTCCTCCCAAAAGTAAATAACAACATGTCATGAGAACAATATCACATAGCACCCTATAATGATAATCACCAATAGAAAATATTCTACATAGAATTATTCTTGGATGACAAGATTTTTATCATCATTTACCCAAGTTTCATTGTGGGGTCTACTATGTGGTAACCTCTCTAGATCCAACTTCTCCACAATCTCTTGAGAAACTAAATTGTCAAAAGCATGAATCAACTATCATTCTACAAACCTTAGCTTGTCTCTTTTATTGGGTCCTAAAGATAGATACATGTGGTTGTACTTGTTGTTGCATTTGACCTCTTCTAAACATTACAAAGTAACCATCAAGTACAAGAATCAGAATTACCAACTTTCTCTTCTTTTACCTCTTCTTGAACTAACTAAACCATTTTTTCATTCTCTCTTCCACCATTTGTAGAAGCATTTTCCACTTTCTCAAGACACTTATAAAAAGGGTGCCCATCCTCTCCACAATTGGATTACCTTCTTGTAAACACCCCAGATACTCTGCTTGATCCCAATATTCCTCCATCTCTATATCCCCCTCTTTGATCATAAATTGGTTCTTTACCCTTATTACTAATTATTTCCCCTTTTCTTTCATTTGTGGGTCTACAGCCCCTACCTCTTTTGGCATTACATCTTCCACTTCCTCCTTGTCTTTCTTGCTTCCTCTTTCTCTTTTCCTTAGCCTTTATGGCTAACTTGTAGGAATCCTCAATAGTCCTAGGTGTAGAGAGACTAAGTTCATCTTAGATATTGAACTTGAGTCCTCCTAGGTACCTTGCTACCTTCTCTTCTTTGTCTACTTCATGTGTTTCCATTGGGTAAAAGCACAAAGTTGTGTCACATTTTAGGCTAACTTATCAACACAGCTAAATTTGAGTATTTCTAAATAAAAATTATTTTTTGTCAAACATATGGTCTAGCTAGATTCATTCTTGCTAAGTTAGGTAAGTGCTAAACTTTTCCAGTTAGAAATGTCTATTAAATGCATGTTTTATACAAATTTGGGTCCAATTACCAAAGAAATAAAATTATTTCAAAAAAATGGTGTTTCAATTTAACTCCTACTCTTTTTAATGATATATCATTTTTAAATATAAAAATTACCATTTTGTAGAGCCCAGAGTCAAGAATATCATCATATAAATTTTATATTATTTTGATTAGATCTAATATATTATAATTACAAAATATTACAAGTAGGTATTTTAACATTCGAGAAGATGTTGCTTCAAAAAAGAAAAAAATAGTAAATCATATCAGAAAAATTTTAAATTTATATTTAACACTAGATGGGAGAATCTTCTTCAAGAATGTGTATTTTTTTCAGAATGTTGTAGATTTGATAAGGGAAATTTGGAGAGAGACAAAAGCTGTCGATTTCAAATACGTTCAACATTGAGTAGTTATAACAGAGAAAATATACTTAGGAAACCAATCTTTCTTCTTTTTTGCACTAGCCATATATTTCATCTATAACATATTTTTAAATCGGAGGATAAAAAGATTATTTGCATATACTTTTTTGGTGGGAACTAGACCCCAATTTTTCAGTAATTAAAAAATGGACTTCAAAATTTAAAAACCATGTCAATTTTTGTTCAATTAATTTTTAAAAAATTATAGGAATAAACTTCACCCACTTCTACATACTTCATCACTATACATCATCTTGAAATTCTAAACATAAATGCCACTTCTATGTTGTTAAAGTTGAACAGTTTGTGTGTTGTTGACCTTTTCCTTTATAAAAGTGTGACACTAGTTTGTATTTTTACCCTCTTATGTCAAGTTTTTGAAACTCCTCTATATGTCTTTGGAGATCCATGTCCTTTTGCTTAATATTTTGAAGCCTCTTATACAACTTCACGTTGTAGCTATTACACATAAATTTCTCCTTCACTTTATCCATCATCCTATACCAAGAGGTGATCTTGGGTTTTCCATTTCTCCATGTTTCTACTCGCACACAGTTCCATGACAAAAGTGAATGTCCCTTGATCCTTGACTTGGAAATCTTCAGCTTCTGATTATCCTCTACATATTTATATTCAAATAAGTTTTCCAATAAACGAAACAAATCAAAAATATCTTCATCATACATCTTGCCACCATACATAGAAGTGTTGGCAAGTTGACTATACTAGTATATATGACTAAGTTTTATGTTGTCACTATTGCAACAAATTCATATAAAGTTTTGGAGTCAGCGCACTAATTTAGAAGACCATAATTTGGCTAAGTATGGAAGATAGAGTAGATAGAGATGCACCCGATGACCAGAGCATCACCACATGTGCGTATGATCGAGTTTTGGTATGGGCCCTTAGATATAAGATTTTGAGTATGTTACTATTCCATGTCTAAGAACGCATGGTCAGATATGACAACATGAAGAAGTTACAACAAGTCTAAGTGACACAGTCAATAAGCAACATAACATAACAGAGCATGGAGCTGACATAAGAGATTTTGATTATTGTATATCTTTTGTTTTGTAAAGGATATGTGCCTATTGTAATTATGTTATAAACATGTTAATATCATTGTATGTAAACACTCTTGAGCCAATTAACTTGGAAGTGTCATATGTGTTAAGTTATAGGTCGACCTAGTAGTTAGTTTTAGTTGCGTCTATTCAACATGTATATATGTGACATGATCTTTTGTATTAGAGTAGTATGCAAACTATGTATTAGAGTAGTAAGAATGATATAGAGATTTACAAGAGGTTAATGCATTAGTGCACAAAAGGAATTGATTAGACAATAGTATCAAAGAAGTAGTTCACCTTGCAGATATATTGTGTATTTGATAACTAGGAGGTTGTAGCCTTCTTCATTGAGCAGTGAGCTCTGACAGTGAGCCATCCACCCCTAACAGGGTTTGTTCTATCAGACTCTCAACCGAGTTATTGTACTCAACATTGTAATGACTGCTCCTGATAGGGAAAAGGAATATTAACATGTTCATAATACAAAGTACAATTATTGTGGGTACCAATTCCCACTGTGGTTTTTCTCTGGCCAAGGTTTCCCTATAAAAATATCTTGTGTTATGTGTTATGGTTGAATACTTCATTTGCTTTACTATTCATTTCAATATTTAAGTAATTGTGTTAAGTTTCAAGAATTGAAAATTAATTATAGAACACTAATTCACCCCCACCACCCCCACCCCCCCTTAGTGTTCCCATTCCTAACAAGAAGATCAACACTATCTCTAGAGTGCCCAACTTTAACAACCTTAAGAAGATTTTCCATCCATGCATCCTTTGTGTTCAACTCTTCCTCTTGATGTGATTTTTCATCCTCACCCCCATCAACCTCTTTCACTATCTTCATCAACATTACTTTCTCTTCTTCTTTTCCTAGCCTTCATGGTCCTCATCCTTTCTTTTAGGGCTCTCAATTCCCTAGCAACAACAACACTAACTCTTGGAGGCATCTACACACCCCACCACAAACTTCCACTTAAATAACCACTCCTTTCTCTTAAAGGATCTACTCTTTTCTCTGATACAAATATCATACAAAGGTATTTTTTCCAACAAGATCAATTCAATGGGACAACTAGTCTGCCCAATATGGAAACCAAAACTTCAAGATTAAATCTCCTTTCTTCCTTCACTAGGCTCCTTTCAAACACCTAAACATGGTTTCCAACTACAAGAACTTGTTTTATCACCTTCTAGGGTTTCCTTATTGCCTGTTCAATATGTTACATTAGACTTAATTCACCTATCCAACTATTTTATCAATAAACCTTACCCAAACTCCAACTAGGCCTAATCCTAGTAGCCCTGTTCAGTGGGAAACCCAAGGTTTTCCTTAAATTTCTCCAAAACACTTCCAAAAAAAATACATATTATGAAACCCTTTTCAAAGTTAAAAAAAAATATCTAAAATGCATGTATTCCTCCTCTGGACTAGTTGTATGGACAATAGCCTACTACTATGAAATTGTGTCTCTCGAAGCCCCTCAACCATGAAACAATCTTCTATTATGGTCCAATTAAAAGGATATTACCCTTCAAACTAGGGACTTCTCAAAATACCCTTTTCAATCACTTCTAGATATTAAACCATGTTGTTTCACCATGTATCCTATTGACACTGAAAATTTCAAGTTCAAAAGGAACGAGACATCAGGGAAGTATAGTATACATTTTTCATATTTTATATGATTTCCCTATGTTAATAATTAAAATGATAAAAAGGCATGTATGCAAGTCCCTATCTTTATTTCAATAAATTAAATGCATGTATATTTTGAAATAAAAATTGTTATAAAATAATAATTGTGTTATTGGAATAAAAAGAGTGGCGATCGGGAGTTGAACACTCGACCTCTCAAGCCACCCCCTTTTTCCTACCTACCTACCCTCCTACCCCCTAACCCATTGTCCTATGTTATTCTTCAAGAATATGGGTGGGAATTATGGGATTAATATTAGATTATTTCTTTTTTTAAAAAAAATTATAAATAAAAATTGTTGGAACAAATAAATGTATTGTTTCTTACTAATGTGATTTTAATGTATTATTTACCATGAAACCATTAGTGTGAAAAGTATATTTGTATTAAAAGATTATTAATTTTTTTTAGGTTTTGAAATACTTTTTATTGATATTTATATTTAATTTTCAAAACCTAAAGTACAATCTTTTATTATACTCTATTGAATGACTATGTGCATTATCTTTTTATGGGATTATTAATGTAAGTACATGTGATTGATTATCTAAATTTTATTTCCACTTCTTGTAAATAAGCATTTGAATATTATTTCATGATTAGAATTAATGTTTATTTGATATAATAATTGATAATTAAATAATCTTGAATTGAGATCATATTGAAAACTTAAAACATTATTAGATATGATGATTTTAATTTTAAGTTTTATTTAAAGATTATTTAATTTTGAATGTTTTTGTGTACGAACTAAATGTTGGATTTTTATGCACAAGCACCTAAGATTATAACGAATCAAATTTATTGTATGGGAAATGTTTTTCCTAAAACCATTATATGGTTTAATTGTATTTTAGGGTTAGTTGCTAGGATTAGGTCTTGTGAAAGGGTATGTCTTTTCACATGAAACCTTCGATAAATATATTTATAGTGAAACATTTGTAACAAAGAGGGGATCATCATTTTATCAACATTGAAATATTTGAAACTAGTGCATGCTTTTATTCCAAAACCTTATGGGATATTAGGGATCAATACATGCGGATCGAGTGATTTTTCAAGCTTAATACAAAATCTTTTTTCAAAATTCATTAGTGATATCTGTTCCTTTGTGTTATTTTGAATTGGTTCTTTGGATAAAGTATCTTTACTTTCTTTAAGATATTTGATTTATTATACCGCAAGATCAAATAGGAATTGTAGAACTATATTCACTTGGTTTCTCATTGTGTATGGCTACGCGTGCCTTTTGGATACTGCAGGATTCAATTGGTCTGTCCTCTGGGGATTAAATTCCATTTGAATAGTTGTCTTCCTTTTTAGTTTGTTGTTGTTAATTAATCATTTTCTTGAAGTGATCGATTTATTTTAAATTTGTCTCCAAAGTTATACGTTTTGATTCAAAGTGTCACATTATCATTAATAGATTGAACTAGAGGAATTTTAGCATTGATCATCAATTAAAGAAATCACACATAGTAATCATATTGAGGATAAGGAATAGGCACTAGTCTTTATTATAAATTTAGTTAAGATTTATTATCTTTTTGTATCAAAGCAATTCACTACATTATTTTGTTTACAGAATTCACTCAGTCATCTGAGAAAGCGTATTAAAATTAGGCCTACCAGCCTTGGCGATCAAAGCCTAAATTGCAGAGGTTTAAGTTCCTGAGGAATTAAACCTATTCGTTGGCCAAAGAAAGCATAATTCCAGTCTGCTGTTTTGGGAACCAACAGATTGGATTGATTCGATTGCCTAGGGTGAAATAGGCACTGGTCTTATTAATTGGAATTTGGTCATCTTATCATTTGTTGCTAGTTTTGACATCCTATTCCTTTAATTTCATTTTTGTATCCTATCTATTATCTTATTTATCAAGCTTTAAATTAGATTTAGCATTAATTCTTAGCCATAGTTTAGATTTCAAATTATCTGACAATTAGGATATTAAGTTGCTTTATCCTCCAAGGATCAATAACCCCTTTGGAGTATTTTTTGTTGTTTATGCGTGTATTTGTGCAGTTAGACCACATATTTGATTTAGGCCTACCAGCCTTGGTTCGATTGAGCCAGAATTGCAGAGTCATTTATTGTGCCTGTCAGTTGGCCTCAAAACAGTCAGCATTTTTGAGCACTAACAAATTGGCGACTCTACTGGGGAACCTATCAGTGAAATGCTATTTTAGGATCTCTAGTTAATGTTGTAAAGACTCTACTGGGATATAGGAACTCAGCGCAGTTCTCAATCTCTCATAGAAGGTGAGGTGGGGACTCTAAAATTCAGTTTCAGGCGAAGCCTATGTTAGGGAGAATATCTCTAAACAACAAGTTGTTTGTTGAATTAGAACTAAAAAATGAAGAAAGGACTATAGGAAGCAATAATGAATGGTTTAGAGTCTTTTCTAATCCAATGTGCAATTTAAGTAATAAGCAAGGAAACACTAATGATCCTTGTGATATTCAAAATAGTGATCAGGAAGATCAAAATCGGGATAAAGAATGTGACTTGCATGATTTGCAAGGACCGCCTATGCATAATAGAAATGTTTATAGTTTATTAAATAATGGTGAACACAATCACTCCCAGTATGGTGGAGGTTCACGATAGCAGAGAGATAATGATGTAAATCATTTTGGTTATAATATAAATAGTTTTGAGCAAGATCAGGAATATGAGAAATTGAAAAAAAATGAATATCAGATTGATAAAATATATGGCAAAATAAAAAATTACCAAGGCTCATGGGAACAGTCATACAACCTTGAATTTTCCCATAGAGACGATGTATGTGAAGTTAAAAACAAACATAATGCTATGTGTCAGTCCACGCAACAGGAGGAAAAGTATGATAATACACAAAATGGAAAATATGGAGATAAATATTGTATACGGCAAAGTGAATATGCCCAATTCCACGGAGATAGCAAAAGGTGTGAGAAGCCTATTAACGACATACTAGACAAGGATGTTGCTACGCAACATCACACTAATGTATGGTGTCAAGTTTTACGTAAAAAGCTAAGAAAAGGTAGTGTGTAGCCACATGAAAATAGTATATTAGAAAATGATTATAATATTTCTAAATTCACACAGCAAAGGGAGCATTAAAATTGTTTTACACAACCCCAGGGCGGTATTGCCTAGGCCAATCAACATATAGATAGTAATGTTTACCATCAACCCCATCATACGTGTGAGTATCCTCATAAACCTATGCAGGAGGAATCCTATTAAAAAGTTAATAGTAATCTATATAAACAAAATCAAATTCAACCGGATTTTGATGGAGTAAGTGTGTAAAATTTGGACGCATATCATCCAAATAACTAGTAGAGTGGTCCTCATGATATCCATGGTGGATATATTGAAAAATGGAAAACGCATGGTGAGTGTCACCCAGACTTAATCCAATATTTTGGAACTCACGCATACGTTGTGAAGGAAGGTGATGATGGTTGTTACAAATAGCAAAAAAATGGTAATATACCTTCACAAAATCCAACCTACTCCAGCACAGGCTGCTATTGTACTCGCTGGCCCATGCCAACCGGATTTGCGAACCTAGGGTATGGGTGTACCAAAATGTAATCCCTATATGTAGGTTTCATCCTTGCATTGGTCACATCAGCTAAATAATCCCACCAAGCTGGTGGTATCGGTGCATCAATCATACACCTTCCCTAGTCTAATCTCGGCTGCCAGCCATTCTTCATCTCATCAATGAATTGGGCATGTATAGTACACCTGGGAGACATCCTATGGTCTCCCAAACTATCGTAAGACCCATGTGAGAGGGAAGCACTCAATAATACTGATGGTATGCCCAATTAGAGGATGTGAAAATAAAATGTGTGGAAACTCATGTTGGGCATCATCCCATACCTCAGTATCTACCCATGGTCTCCATATAACTACAACCATGTCATCCAGCTACCCTCACCATTGCTCTATCTTACCCAATGTTGGCTGACTCATCAGACTTGCATATCTATATATACGGCTCCAAGGGCTGCCGAGTATCATGGAAAACTAGCCTACATACGAAGAGATGCTCCCAAGCCCATATCTATAGAACAAAAACTCCTACGGCCATGGTCTACGCACTCCAATACATGATCTCATGCATCTCATGGTACATCTGTGTGAGCATGCACTCGCCCCATCCAAATCTCAATGGTGGCCTATCTAGAATCTAATGTAGCATGCGCCCCCATCTACACTCTAATCCATGTTGTCCTTGATCTATTACAAGGTAATAACTCAAAATGATGTTAAGATGATCGCTAATCTATGTCCAACTCCATATTAGCTAATCAAGTCCTCCCACGAGATAGCTCGGCCCATCAGCAGCTCATTCTAAAAGATGGCCCTCAATGCCAATGTGCCCACTCTCGACTGAATCTCAAACTCCATGCAAGCCTCATGGAATGGTATCCTCAAAATCCTATAGATGTCCTCAGAGGTGATGGTCATCTCTCCCATAGGCAAGTGGAAAGTGTTCATCTCCGAGTGGAAACACTCAATCAGTACACCTAATAGACCGTGATTTACCTAAATGTCGGGTATGTCACGCAAATAAGATAATCCCAGCCCATCAATGTGGGCACCCTTGACATCGCTCAACTCAACTCAACTAAAAAGTAACTTTATAAAATAAAAAGTACAACTCAACTCAAAATTATAACATTTTGGCCCCACATAACACATTATAATAAAAAAATATGATAAACACCATCTCTCCAAAAGCAAATAAGACCATCCAATCCCCAAATAATCATCAGAATGACTCTCTCACCAAAACCATCTGCCTACGAGAGTCCATGATAGGCAAATCCACTGAAAAAATGACATGTCACTAAAGAGGGGACATGACATATGTAAAAGGGGTTGAGCCCTATTTTATTATAACTAATAATTTATTATTTTTTACTCTATCAAAGGTTAGAATTTGGTTCAATTTCAAGTTAAAACTTAATTAACTAAAAATCATCTTTTGTCGAATCTCACACTTAAGAAAGACACAATGGAAAAGCATTTACATGTAGAAAATACATTCCTTATGAATGAAACAAGAAGATCATGTTGCTTTTGATTATTTGAATTTTGTAGTGTTCACTTGCATGTGTTATATATTGGAATAAGCTATATATTATTTTCTCTCGAATTATGTTTCAATTTCTTTGTTTTATTATCAAGTGATTTTATCTCTCATACGCAAGCCAATTATCCAATGAAAGGTAAGAAGTCTATTGACTTACATGCATTATTTTACATTAAATTTTGTGGCATTTCTTATTAAATAAACCTCAATGTATATTAGATGTCCCAAATTTGTTAAAAATGATTTCACATAGTTTAGACACAAAATCCTTAGGCTTAAAGTTGATGTGAACTATAGGATTTCCTGAGAAGTATTACATAATCTAGATGGGAATTAGAGAAACGTTGTAAATCATTTTGAATTAAAAGACTGAAAATTCCATATTTATAATCTTTATGATGTTAGGTTGGTTCAATTTTATAAACAATGGTATGTTTGAAGAACCTTAACTTGTGGACTATTTCAATTTCTTCCATCTAATTGCATATTTCTATAGTGTTCAATATTTTCAAGAAGACTTGTAAGATTGAAGGACCAAAAAACTCCTTAAATTTGTATCCATTTATTTTAGTATTAGTCTTATTTTATATCTGATTACAATAGTTTGAATGTACATTATTATATATTTCAATAAGATTGTAAAATTTACTCTCATCTAATTTTTTATATGCAAACAAAATTTATTATAGCATGTAACATTTTATATTGTAGGTATTTAAAAATATAAAGTATTTTGATATATTCAATTGCCTTAAAATGTTTCAATTCCAGGTCCAAAATTATATCTGAATAAAAGAAGTGTGTTGAAAAATTATTGCGGCATTTCATGATACATGTGATTATTGACTACTTTGAAACCATAAAGCAAATTCCAAATCCAGATATTCTTAAGATGCCCGACTTTTATTCTGAAAATATATAAAATTTTATAACACTTGTGTTAATGAGGAATCTTGTCATCCGGTGTGTTTATTACCGCCAGTGTGTGGAACTCTCCATTTTCAGGACGCATGCAGTTTTGCCAGAGTTGTTTCATCTTTTTTTAACTCGTATATAGCACAGGTGGCATATCGTATGCCTAACAAGATTTTTCCATTGTTTAGGCATGATAAGGATTTACACAATTCAGAATAATAGCTGGCTATGTCTAAGCTTCTTTCACACAGTTTTATTCAGCTCAAAATGCCTTATTCGACTCTTAATCCATTCGTCTGCTTCTTTCTATTATTTTTTCTTTCCATAAGGTTATTTCCTGCAATCTATCTCTCACGCAAAAGAGAACCATATTCATCTGCCTGTTATTTCATACCATATCATATACGCAACCTTATTTTATTTTATCAAGCAAAGGATGGAGGTGAGCATCTACTGCTCTTGCTTCTCTTTTCCAAGACATCTCTTTTCCAAAAGAATCATAGCATATGCAAAGAACGAAGGGACAAGGGAGAATCTACAGCACTTATTAATCCCATTTAATTCTTTCCAATGTGCTAAGAAAACGTATGATTTGGGTTATTTCATCTTTTTTAAAAGACAACGAATAACGTTCTTCTTAATAATTTTTTTAAAATATTCTAGGAAGCGGAATGAAATCCGTCATAATAAAATTTTCATTAAAGTTTGTTGACTGTTGTGGAGTCTTGTGGGCCTACACATATGCACGAGTGCTGAGTTTTCATGGTTAAATTCCACATTTTATTCTGCGTTTCCTTCACGCGCATTTTATTCTATTTAGAAGATATATGTTACTCTGGTTCCTTCCTTTGCTTCCATTCACGCTTTTCATAAAGTTATTTACAATTATCTTTGATGCGCGTTGTACCGGGAAATGAGAAATGGCATTGGGACCCCCTCCCACGCATAAGAAAAACCATAGGCATCCACTTGTCCTTTCATATCATATTTGAAGGAACTTATTTTGAGAAGCAAAGAATCCAAGGTACACAAGCTCTTCCGATCTAAGACCCGTCTTTATTTATCCTTATTTTCGGGTTCGATAGGAATATTTGGTTTATCTTTTTCTTTGCTCAAATTTAGATTTATAATTTATAGGATTGATTCATAATTTTAACTTTTAAGATAAATTTAGGGTTTGATTAGCTCTTGTCAATTAATCATTATGTCCTAATATTAATTATAGCACATGCCCCACTCAATACTTTGGGAATTGTATTTAATGATTAATGTTATTTTATGTTTTAATAAAGAGAATGATTATGAGGCATTTAAATATAGTTATTTAATTATAGAACTATATTATTTATTATTAAATTATTATTTTTATAGCATTTAGAAAATTATGTATCTAACTTTCTATTACTTTTATCTATCTAAAAGTCATTACACTAAGATCATAAAGAATTCTATTTTTTGCAAATATCATTGAATCAATTGTAGTCAAAATCAAATTTCTTAATATAAGTATTGTTTTCTTCATGTAATTTAGTGCTTAATGTTGATTTAGACAAGAAAACTCTAGTTTAGTTTTAGAATCTAAATAGTTTTAGCTTTGGAGCCTTTTATGTATGTATTGCATCAAATCTTATGTAAGACCTATATTTCTATCTAGGATGTGTTAACTCTATTGATTTCTTCCATGTTGATGTATTAGTCCTGTAAGAATGATAGCCTATCTTATCAATTAGTGTTCTTTTACTATTTAATTTAGTAAATGCCTTGATGTCTAATATGTTGTGAACATTGATTATTTTCAAAGATAGTATAAATTTCTAGAATCAATAAGAGATACAAAATAAGCACAATAACATCAATGAGAGAAAATTTGATTGGACCAATAAATTAGAGATGCAATGTACATACATGAAGAGTGATTGGGTCAAATTAGAGATCAAACACAACACTCAATGAGTGATGGCGAGTTGCTTCCCACTAAAATAGCATGAGGTGTCCAAAGGGAATTGATACATCTCTAATCAAATCCTAAATTATGACAACTTGTATAAACAAGTGTCAAATATACATGGACGACTAAGAATAAAAGTCATTAAACAAAGACTATAAGGATTTGACAAAGAAAGCTTAAAATCCACTATCCAAAATAAAAATATATATATAATTCTAGAGATCATAGATCAAATATAAAAAATTCTACGCATCTAGGAAAACTAAAAAGTACCAAATTATATTTAAATTTAAATTTATATATGTATAAACTTTTGCCAAATCTACATTTGTGCAGATACGTTACATAGTTATGTGGGGAACTTATAATGAATTTGAATGTTCCTAAGTTCAGTATTATATTTATATTTATATTTATATATTTATAGACTTGGGCCAACTATATATTTGTGTGCATACCTTACATAGTTATGTGAAGAAATGATAATGAATCTGAATGTTCCTAAGAGCAATCCTATTTTGTGCACATATCAATTAATCACATGTAGTCAAAATAAGTATTATTTTCTTTCATGTCATTTACAACTTAATTTTGATCTAGAAAAGAAAAATCTAGTTTAGTTTTGGAATCTAATTAGTTTTAGTTTTGAATCCTTTTATCTATGTATTGCATCAAATCTTATGTAAGACCTATATTTCTATCTAGGATGTGTTGACTCTATTGATTTCTTACATGTTGATGTATTAGTCATGTAACATGAATAGCTCATCTTATCACTTAGTGTTCTTAAACTATTTAATCTATAAAACTCATTGATGTCTAATATGCTTTGAACATTAATGATTTCCAAAGATACTTCAAATTTGCATAATCAATAAGAGATACAAAATAAGCACAATGACATCAATGAGAGGAAATTTAATTGAACCAATAAAATAGAGAAGCATTGTACATAAAGGTAGAGTGATTGGGTCAAATTATAAGTCAAACCTAACAAACAATGAGTGGTGGCAAGTTGCCTCCCACTAAACTATCTTGAGGTGTAAAAATTGAATCGACACATCTCTAATCAACTCCTAAATAATAAAAACTTGTATGAACAAGTGTCAAATATACATGGATGACTAAGTAGGCTTAATTAAGCCTACGCATAGATAAATAAAATAATACTCCCCTTTAAGCATAATGTAGGAGGGAAAGATAAAGGAAATGGGTCCTAGCTACTAGCTTGGTGAGGTACCCATGTACAATGAAATCTCTCATAAATAGAGAAAGATAGAAAACCTAATGTGAAGAAACTATCTTGCAAAAAAGAAATAAGAAGAGAAGAAGCCTAGAACACCCTCCCTAAGGAAGATGTTGATATTGATGTCTCTCTGAATGTATGTGGGTCAGAAACTAAAAAAAAGTGTTGTGGCTCTCCTAAAAATATTCCTCAAGATGACTATCATCTATTGAATTATGTACCCCGATATCTACCCCCTATAGAGTGTAACATATGGGTGATGCCAAAATACCAACCTCTAATGGATTCTCTAAACTAGATGAAGATGAGTCATCATCACTGTTGTCACTTTAAGAACTAGAAGAAGAAGATTATTCCCTTGAACTCTACTATGAACCATCTAAATTATTAGTACTATAATCAGAATTTGAAGAGTCCACATCAAGTTGAGAATCCATATGGTGTGCAACACTAGAGTTTGTAATACACATTGCATGATCCTCTTTCCACTTCTAATACACAATGGATTCAACCCTATTCCTATCACCCCCATGTTTTAGAGATCATCGTAGAGAGAAAAAACCATACAAATACCAAACTAGATGTATATCAAGGAGCTCATAAATGTGGAAATAGATTGACATAACATAATTAAAGATAGACAAATGACTAAGCCATTTCGTATAAATTTTAGTTTTTTTTTTATTGTTTCCTATAATTTCATCATTTTAGCATTCATTATATTTATATTGATTGAGGAATGTAATGTCTTTTCATATTATCTCATTAATCCCCCATCTGATCATATTATCTCATGATAACCCTAGGTTATCCAAGTAGTCAAAAACCACATTACCATCATAAAAAACACAGGCAACCTTATAATCGTCAAATAAATTAAGCATATTAATGTTATTAATATTCAAAGTTTTGATGGTCCAACCTCGAGTTTATTCCCTTCTATGAAATTCATAATATTTAATGAATCGCACTCCAACCATACCTTTGTGAACCCCTTCAAGGCTTCCATTTTGAAACCAATGCAGGCTTTTTAAGCCTTAGTATTTAGTAGAAATTAGTTAAACTTAAATGACATGTGGAATTTTAAAAGAAAGGTTATTTAATGTGTAGACATTTGATTGGTGATTTATATGGCGGATGGGGGATTGTCTCCATACCACTTGAGCAGGCATTAGATATACTCAAAAGAGACGTGGAATTTTTTAGGAAAGGGATCTCAAGACTAGAGGAGGCATTAGATACACTCGTAGGAGATGTGGAATTATAGAGAAAATATGTCTCATCATGTATGGGAGGTAACACTTCTATATTCTCCTTGATTGTAGAGATGGTTACAGGTTCTATAGTTAGGAGATCTACTAGTGTAGTTAGTTCTTTATTTCTTCAGTGAGTGGGAAGGATTGGTGAAGGTGCTTCATAAAAGTCTCTAGAAGGGTTTGCATCAAAACCCTTGCAATATGCCACTCTTATTTGACTTCATGTAATAAAGGGTATGAATATTGGTGTATTACATTAAAGTAGGTTAGATTTTAGTTATTGAAATTAGTATTTTAAATAAATTAAAGTTAGTTATAATAAATGTTAGTTCCTTTCCCATAGAAGTTAGTTCTAGTTATTTCTTATGGTCAGTAAAGTCATAAGGCTTTAAAAAGCCAATAAGATTGTAATTCCTCTCATCAAAATGAGTTAATTGAATTTTAAATTTAGCTTTATGTTTTCTTTCTATATTTAGTTAAGTCTTCTTAGGTTAGAATTGTTGGTGTAATAGCATTGATTGGGTGTAACTATCTATTAGTTACAATATGGTTGATATCAATTTAGTTATCTAGTTACCAAACTGCAAATACTACCTATATAAAGTGACATCTATTCATTGGATAAAATATAAAATAAAAATATTTGTTCTGTTATTTGTTTGCTACTTCATTTGGTATCAGAGTGAAACATATTCATGTAACTATGTATTTCATAAATGACAGTGGTCTGATGTTTGGATACATTACCTATGGATGGCTGCGATGAAGAGCTGGGAGGATATTTTCCTATAGTGGCTGTTGGAAAAGTGATCTCAACTGAAAAGTCCTAGTTCACCACTATCTTGATAGTTTTCCATTGTCTTATTTTGAAACTCCCAATTTGGTATAGGGAGATGAGTTATTGGAAGTGTTTAAATGATATGGATTGAGAGCGAATGTGCTTGAGAGTGGTGCAAGTGTAATGTATCGTGCCTCTACAATGGTAGTGTGTCATGCCTTTGGTAATGTGATTTAGAACTATCTAGTTTTTATCCATGTTGGTCTCTGTTTCCCAAGTGCTTGTACATCCAAGTCTGGTTGATGGTGAAAAATGACTCTTAACTATGTGAATTTGAGTTTTTGTAATGAAGAATGCACGTGCTATGTCGTGGTCTCCAGACATGACACTATCAATAGAGAAGTTGTAGTGACATGAGAAAGATTATGAAGGTATGAACCAATAATTAAAGAAGAGTTGTTTGTAGTCATTACTGAAGAGTTTGTGCATACAAGACAACAAAGTTACATTGGCATTCAATATTGATCGGTGTCTAAGAGTCTCTTGACGATCATTTTGATCAAAGGCTCCTAGTGAAGCATTTCATTTCTAATACAGCCAGAATATAGTAAGTACATACTTTCAACCAAGTATAGAATACATATATTTTTTGTGAGAGGTTGACAGTAAGAAAAATAAGCTTCTAGTATTGTTGTTCAATGGAGATTCCATTAGATAAATACTCTGGTTTCAATTTTCATACATGGAGAACAAAAATACAAAGGTAATTGATGAATAAAAACCTATGGGACATAGTAAGAGGAAAAGACAAACCATTTATAGATGCAAATAAATTATTGGAGTAGAACAATAGAGATGATAAAGCCAAGGCTATTATTGGTCTTTCTCTTCCAGATTCTAAACTTCACCACGTAGGTCTAGATAATACTTTTGTCGACATTTGGGATAATCTAAACAAGTTGTTTGGAGAAAAAGCTGTAAATGCAAAGTTTTCTCTAAAACTTCAATTGTTTAGATTCAAAATAGAAAATGGGATCACAATGTCAAATCATATAAGTAATTTAAGGTCTCTCATTAGACAACTTGGAGAGGTTAAGGCTCATGTTGTTGATGATGATGCTAAGGCCATCCTATTAAATAACTTATCTTCCAAATATAGTAATGTTGTCTTTACACTAAGTCAACTCACTTTGCTGACTCTAGAGGATATGATTTCATCCCTTCTAGTAGAAGAAAAGAGGACAAAGGAAGTCATAGAAGAAGATCATCAAATAGACCACACATTACACTCACAAAGTACTAAAAAATGGTCAAATAAAAATAGAAGAGACAATAAATATTTTTACTGTAAGAAAAAGCAGCACACAACATGGGTTTGTAGAACTAGAGCTAGTACAGTGATGTTCTTAAAGGAAAACTAAAAGAACAATATGAAGAAGGCAATGTTGCATGCATTGAAGATGAGGATACAATAAATGATGCAGAGGTCTTTAATGATTCTCAATCTCCTATTAATCACAATTTTGTGCTTTGAACCTTCACATCTAGAGGTTGGCGGCATCAAATGATGGAGAAACTTCCATAATCTCAAGTTAGCTTCTCTCTTTGAGATGGTGGTCTGTATGAGAAGCATTTTTGGCATTTTTTGGTTTCTAATTTTGTTTATCTTTCTAATGCTCACAAGTTTGCAGAATGCATGTCTTTTGAAGACTCATTTTGGAGATAGGTTTTGGATTTGGTACTGCACTCAGGGTGGTTGCAAGAAGTTGAGTCCCACTTTTGGGCAAAAAGTGGAAGTGTTTTCCCTTTTCTTCAAATTTCCTGTCAATTGATGTCTAAATTTGAGGTACTTAGAGATTGAATCTCAAAAAAAATTAGTAATAGAAAATGTAGTTCTCCAAGTCTACTTTTCAAATATGTAATTTATTCAAATACCCACATTGTATAAAATTTTTTTTAGTAGGAATGTTTAAAAACTATGTTTTCAAAATGCCTGTTTTAGAACCATACCATAGTTGTGTATGACCACCATATTTTGACTTAAATAAATGAATTTTTGCAAAGCCTTCTAGGGAAATATACCTAAGACACCAAATATTGATGAGCATATTTTTCCTTATTTTTTTATTCAATATATTTTTTTATTCATTTTTAATTGACTATAAAAAATATTTTCAAAACTTGTGATGTATGACCACCATAATTTGATGAGAATTTCATATTTTTTAAAATTCTTTTTTTTTTTTTTTATCTTCAAGAGAATTGTATCTAGATTGATGTCATATAATTTATTTTCCAAAAAACCTAAAAATAAAAAAGTTTTTAAAGTTTTAGTGAACCTCGCTATTTTACATTTAGGTACCACTTTTAACTAATAAATAATGCAAAGATAGTAAAATTAATCACATCACTATGAAATTTAGATTTTTGAAATCAGGACAGTGAGAGCTCTAATGGGTTTTTCTTTGTAAAAAGATACGACCAGTAAGGCCCTCAAAAAATTACGGCAAGGCAGAAATATGGCATTCCAGTGCCTTACCAAATTTTTGGAGGTCAAGGCATAGGCTTGGTTGAACCAAGCCTAAACCAAACCGATTTTGGAACAAAATCCAAGGTAGATGTGTGCTTCCCGCTCATGTCTTAAGAAATGGGCACCCGTTATTTAAATTCAAAAAATAGACGCCTATTTTTTTTAAACAAAATTCAAAGCATTAAAATGTATTTTTAATTCTAAAAGAAACAAAAAATAAAAAATTTAGAAACGGACACTAGTTTTGAAATGGGCACCCATTTTCTGAATTTAGGACCAGGCGAACGAACCTAAAACGAACGCTCGTTTCAAGTGACATCTTTCATTTCTACAAGACTTCTACGGAATTGGTACCCAACTTTGTGCATTGACCCCTGAATATGGAATTTTGTCTAGTGAGCTTCAAAGTATATGATCAAGAATTATATGCTTTCACGATCACTAGATAATGATAGAGGTCTTTCGCATCTCTTAGGGATCATTGTTGAATAATTCAAGACTCTGTGATTGTTCAGGACTAAGAACTTAAGAACACAACTCGAAGCTACATCTTCCTGAGGGTCAGGAGACAGCTTGATGGAGGCTTTCTTGGTTCAAGGTCTACTACTTCAAAAGAAATTTTTCTCAAAATATGTATTCATATTATGTAATAAGCATGTTTTTTTATGTAAGCCTTAAGGGGGGGTCCTTAGGGAAAAGTGAATATGATCATATAGGATCATTGTATTAAGGGGGGGATATTGGCATAATAGCATTGATTGGGTGTAACTGTCTATCACTTACAATACAGTTGATATCAATTTAGTTACATAGTTACCAAACTACAAATAGTACCTATATAAAGTGATGCCTATTCATTGGATAAAATATCAAATAAAAACATTTGTTCTGTTATTTGTTCCCTCCTTCAACAATGTTAGATAAGAAATGTCAAAACTGAGATTTAAAATAGGTTGTAAGTTATTTGGCTCTAGCTCTACTATTTGGATGGTTGCCCTATTTTTCTATCTACATGACTAGTTTTGCTCTAGCTCTATCTTTTTATAGTTTGTGTTAGACTTAGAATGAGTTAGGGATATCCTCTACTTATCTAAATAAAAAGAACTTAGCATGATACACAAAATATCATCTATATATTAATTACTAGCTTTTCTAAAATAATTTGGTTTCAATCAAAGAAAACAATAGGCAGTAGAAAATTCATTCAAACTTTTATTCACGACAATACCATTTAAAAATACTCTTGGATTCCCAAATTTTGAAGGATGGGAATATTAATATGATGAGTAAAATTTAAATATACTATACACTATACACATAAGATATAAATAATTCAAATTAATGTACACAATTTTCTAATAGATGGAATGGTACTTAAGTGCATATTATTCATTATGATCTAAGTAATCCCTTGGATAAAATGATACATAATTCATTTTGATTTAAGTAATCACTTGAATAAAATGAAATATAATTCATTATCATAAAATTGGTCCTTGCTTTTCCTAAACAAATACTATAGAACTATTAAATAACATAATCATTCATAGGCTCATTTCTTCTATGTGTGAATCTAGTAAGCTTCTTCATAGAGATCATTGATCTCAAGTTTGTAAGAAATATTCTAATAATGCACTACAATAAAACCATTAAAGAAACACAAAGAACCACTTGCTAACAATTAAAAGAAGTGACTAGCATAGTAATCTATGAAACATGTAGCTAACTTGACAAAGATCATGTCATCAAAAGTAAGTTTTAATGTTAAAGTTGAGTTCCTAGGTATCATCATCTATAATAAAATTCAAACTTAGGAGTCATGTCTATTATACATAAAATATAAAGAGTAATATAAAAAGATAAAAGGCATTTGATGGAAATGAATGAATGCAATAATATTTTCTTATCATTTAGATTTTGTAATTTTTGTACATGTGACCTTCTTACTATCCTAGTTGAATAGATAAGGAGATCTACTCAATCCAAATTGTAATAAACTAGTGATGGACACAAGATGTGTATAAAGAGTATGTGTAGTAGTGGTTGTGGAGCATTAGTCTTGTAAATTAGAGGCCAGGACATAGTGATGGACTGATTTTCCCTATTAATGAAGATATGGTGAATGGTTGGGAGGAGAAATCATTTGACATTAATACGTAGAGGATACCATAGTGGTTGGTAAATGGAGGGAAGGAATACATATGAATGGAATGCTAGAATGGATGGGGGCCCTAGTAAGGGTCATGGTTGGTGGATTATTATTTTAGGGTAACCATATTGATGAAAGAGACTCATTGCACAATCATGAGAATGTTCCTTACATAATTGCACATATTATAGTTTTATTATGTAGCTAGTAAAAAACAACTTCTAAAAATTGTTTCCGGAATGCTCTCCGATGAGAAATGATAGTTAAATCTTACAAGAAATAAAATGACTATAGGTACTAGCACATAAAAATTATCATAGATAATATATTTGTGTGGATCAAAATTGTTAGTAGAAGAATGGACAAACATATTTAAAATGCAATTAATAAAAGATGTAAATGAAGGAAAAAGAAATATTCAAAATACAAAAGTATAAAAGTAAACATTAAAGTCCATAATAATATGTTTAACATAACATATGATTACAACATTTATTATTATATAATTACTTTAAACTACTTTCATAAATGAAATAAAACTGATATAAATATACAATTAAATATTCAATAATTTATATACATATACATTCAATAGAGAATGATTCAAAACCAATTTTTAATAATTTTTTCTTTTAAATGTATTGTATTATAATCTGAAATATTCCATATCAACTTTTACATGTTAGAAAGATGGCTTTACATGACACGTGCCCAAGACAGAGATATGATGGGATACGAAGTCCTTGGACTAGTCCACGAAATGGTCTGGCAGCCAAACTGTCATTCCCTCTTTCCTTCCTCTCAGAGCAGCTGGACATTCTCTCAAATTGCGACATCCTCTTAAATCTATTTTTTGAAGTGATGGAAGTTCCCCAATGTTGGAAGGTACTTCTTCTAATTTCTTGCAAGCAAATAAACTCAAGGCATCGAGCGAGCGGAGTTTTTCTATACTGGTTGGCAAGCTTTTCAATTTCATGCAATAACTTAAATCTAAATGTCTTAAAGAAGTAAGCTTCCCAACGCTAGGAGGCAATTCTTCAAGTTCCAGAGAACTGCACCTCAATTCTTTTAAAGAGCTGAGTTCCCAAAAGCTGGAAGAAAAGGATTCCAAGTTACAGCAGCCATCTAAATTCAAGACCTCCAAAGAGCCTAATTTCCCGAAGCTCAAAGGCAATTCTTTTAGACTAACACACTCTGATAAACACAAATGTTTCAGAGAACTGAGGTCTCCAAATGTTGAGGGCAATTCTGCCAGTTTCTTACAGCTTGTTAATATCAATTCCTCTAAAGAATGTAATTGCCCAAACGAGTTTGGCAGGTTTCTCAAGGAATTACTACCACAAATGCTCAATCGTTTTAATGAACGCAGCCCACATACCTGCTCAGGCAGCTCCTGCATTTTATCCCACTCATCTAATATCAAAACCTTAAGACCAGTTAAGTGATCCAGCTTTTCGGGTAACTTTTGTAGACTTCTCAATTCTTTGCAATCCAGTTCTTCTAGGGAAGAGTTTTGGATGACTGTGGTGGGCTTGGATTCCTCGCAGTGAGACTGTGCTGTGGCTCTCATTACCCGTAGATTCTTGGGCAGCTGCATCCATATTGTGATTCTAGTGTAAGGAATTTCTCCCATATTAAGACAATCTACGTAAGAGAGAAAAATAGGGAGGACTTGCCTGATACAAAGTCACACCATCTTTAAAGACAGGGCCATGGAACACAGTCAATCTCTCAAGCGACTCGAAGCTCGCTGGCCATAAAGCAGAAATGTCCCCGCCCAGTCGGAGAAATCTGAGCTCCTTAAATTTGGATAATTTTTGGCTCGATCCTGACACTTTTATCCGGCTTTCCAAACCCAGGACTCTCAACGAATTTTTCAATGAATATATTTGCCTCTCATCAACTTCATTACCAGATTCAGATTCCTCCTTGCCCAGTCAAACTCCTTTAATTTGCTTGAGCTTCTGCAAGGAGAGAATATATTTCAGTAAAGCAACTAAAGAGATATACAGCAAATAATTTTAATCCTGTAGAAGTGTACCAATGAAAACACATACTTGATCGTCGCGTGCAATTTCCAGCCAGGACTGCATATCCAAAATTCTACTGGTTTGAGACAAGCTCCGCCCTTTTGCTCGGATGATATCATGGACAATCAACTCGCCTTTTTCGGACGTCTTCGTCAGTGCCGCCTCCTCCAGAAGTGTGACGTCCTCAGCTCCCACAATGTACTCCACATCTTGACGACTCCAGTTAACAAAGAAACAGCAAATATCCAGAAACGCTTCTCGCGTAGATAATTCCAGATCGTTATAGACAGAGTTCACAAGACGTTGGCTCAGATTTTCTCCTTTAATATCCCCGCCTATCTCCAAAGCTTCAAATATTTGGGTACATCTCTCCACCATGTAGTTCTGCTTCCGCAAACGAGCACCAACAATTTCTAACACTAAAGGAATCCCATCACAAATCTGCAGGGTTTTTCTCAGGCTGTCTTTGTCTCTATTTATAGCATTATGATCATCTTTTAACAAAATTTTGAGGGCGTCTTGGTTGGGTAGAGTACCCACACGATAGTCACGACGCTCGAGGCCGGCGTCTATGAGCATATCTGTGGCACCCAGATTTCGAGTTGTGATCACTATTTTGCTTCGCTTCGGAAGGCCTGCAAAGCGTTTTGGGAAAAGCTCTTGCAAATCTTCTGCGTGAAGAGCGTTGTCAATAAACAGAAATACTGGCTTGTTTTCTTGGACTTCGAAAGCTTTGGCAAGATGGTGCCTACCCTCTGTACTATTTCTCAATGTAACATTCCTGTCATAAGTGTATGCTGGGAAGGAATCTCTTAAAATTTGCTGCTGCATAGATTTTATATCATTCCTGGTGCGCTCTTCTTGGATTTGAACTCCGGAATACCTGTAATCTGCGAGATCTAACTCTGCAATAACCGCAGTGGCGAGAGTGGTCTTTCCTATGCCCCCAAATCCATAAATGACTATCGCCACTGGCGACTTATTTCGAGGTTCCATGCCCAACAACTTCATTACTTGTTTTTTCTGCCCTTCGATGCCAACTGCCGATAAGCAAGGAAAAATGTTAAGCCAATAACAAGACATGTAAATGGTGATGCAAACTTGATATGTAAACACAGTTAAAAAAGGAAAATTTATATATATTTACCTGCATAATCTGGATAAATGGGCTTCCATGGAGGAAAAGTAACAGGCTGCTGATGATGTATTTGTATCGCTACTCTCAATGTAAGATCCTGGTACACTTGATTTATTTTCGATTGTAGACTGGCCAAGCTTGTGGAGTCTACAGAAGCCTTCAGAAATCTTCAATACGGACAATTTCAATCAGAATAACCGTGCATAAATGATGATAATACTAATAAAACTCACTTTAACTCAAATATGCAGTAAGCATTGTAGGCATTTTACCTGAAAAGTGCTCTAGATTTTAATTGAGAAGCGCACATCATTGATCCTTCGACAATCAATACAGTAGCTTCATTCAATATATTTTCTTCTTGTGGCATATCATACTTCAGCTTTCTTAAATGCCCAGCGAGCTTCGCCATTTGTCTTAAGAGTTCTATGCATTCGCTCCGGTTATCAGAGATCTGACCAACCTGGTCTAGCAAGAATGCTAAGACTGATAACCCTCCAACTACCCAATGCACCTTCCCCACACTTTGCAGTATCTGTGCTACAACTTGTCTGTTTCCTCTGTCTCCCTATAAATATAGCCATCGTTATTTCCAACTACTCGCAAATAATTTCAACTTGCTGTTAAGTAAGAAATAAAAATATGATAAGCCGTTACCTTCTCCAGCTGAATATGCTTATTGACAAATTCGAGGAATACAGATCCACTTTCGAGAAAGGAAGCCCATACTGATTTCGCTCTATCCTTGAGTGTATCAGAATATGTCCCTGAACTAGTGCTTCTCTGCAACGTCTTTTCTTCCTTTGCCTGCATTTACAAACAGGACATCATTGAGTAAAATGCCAAAAGAAATGAACATTTCTAATGATTAGAGTTGAAGCTAACTCACTCCCATACTAACTCTGTTTACAAGTGACTGCAATAGCTCGTTGATGAGATCGATCAAATACTCAACCTCCCCTGCATTGTTGATTTTTCGAAAATGGCTGATACAGTTTTCCACAGTGAGTGGCGGCGTCTGAATTGGCGCAACCGGCGTGGAAAGCGGGGGCGCTTGCTGGGTTGGGGCAGGCGATGTGGACAGAGCCTGGGATTCGGGCTGAAATCCGTTGGCCGTTTCGCTTGGATTAACTCCGTTGGTTTTCTTGGACTCGGAGAAACAGCAACCCATGGTAAATGCAAGCGAGATGAAACTATGGTTGTTAAGTATGGATGCAAGCACTGAGTGCTTTATTGGCTCCCTATACTTTATCGTCTGTCTACATGTTATTTTCGATTTGGGGCCATCTTAATCTTCGTCCTTTCTGCTACCTAATTGAGGAAGCTTCGACAGCTGACGAAAGAAAATTGTGGAGCATATTACGTATTTTGCTTTATACAGCTGTAATAAGCATAACGGATAAAGGTATCCGCTCCCCTCCAAAAAAAAAATCAGTGTGCTTTCGTACTCTTGGAATTGTTTAATTGAAAAATATATCTGTATATTTGTGGAATCGAATATTAAAAAGCTATTAAGGTGTATAATTAATGAGAATAAGAGAATGCTTATCGAGCGGGGAAACTTTGATGGTCTATAGGCTTTACATGACACTTTTAAGGTAAATTTACTTATATTCAAATTTATAATATTAATATATATTATTCTATAATTTTATTGTAAAAATATAAACAAATTTTGAAAATATTAAAATAGATTAGAAATTCAAAGGAGCGTCTATGTAAAAATGTACTATTGACTAATATTATTAATTAATTAAAAGTTAAAAGTATAATATTTTTATTTAAAAGTTTTTTATTTATGCAAGGTATAGGCTTATTGATTTATTTTTTTATTTTTTTTAAAAAGATATTATTATATTTTAATTGATTAATAATCTTAGTCAATGGTGCATCAATCCTTAGATAAACGGTTCCAAATTTAGAAAATTTTGATAATAGATAAAATTTAATATTTTAATAGTATCATTAATAATTATCAAATGACAATCATTTAATATTTATATGTATTATATTTGATTTTATAATATTTATTATAAATATATATTAATACATGAATTTAATTTATTTTTTAAAGAGAATATAACTCTAGAAATATTATCTTAAATATGTTTTTAGTATAGATTAAGAAACTTACTTAGCAAGTTTAAGCTTAAACAAGGCACAAGGACCACTACTTAACCATGAACTCAATTATTACATTATTATATTATTATATTAGTATATTATGATTAATATTGAATTTAACTAAAAGTAACAATATCAATAAGAATCAATAGTTAGAATATTATTATATCTTTATTTTTAATATTATATTATTTTAATTCTAATTCTTACCTTTGGAATAAATATTTCACTTAAGGAACTATTATATTATTATATATTATAATTAATATTAAATAATGACGAGGATGGCCCCACACTGCAATGGCAAGTTGCAAAGTGTTCTTGAGACCATGTCTCATGTTTGACTCATAACATGTAACTATGTCCATTCAAACATGCTCCCTCCTTGGTGAATTGATACAATGCTTGGTGATCTGTCAAAAGGCATATGTTGTCTAGCAAAGGCAGCAGCAACTGAGGTTTCCCCATACATTGACACACACACCAACTTGGTGGTAGGGAGGTCACTAGAGTGGACAAGAGGACATACATGTTGATAGACCATGTAAGAAAATTATGGAGTGATAAGCATTAGAGTGAAGAGATGAGGTGACACCAATTGATGGATAAGGAGGTGATAGAAAAGGGGAAGTTTCTTAGAAAGGTAAGGGTGGTCAGGTAATAAGGGTTGTGGAGAGATAAGGGGCTCAATAGTGACAAGGAGTTCTTGAAGAGATAAGGATGAAGTGGGGGGGGGGGTCTAAGTAGAGTTTGGTGTGATAAGAAGTTAGAGCTAATACCCCAACTAGCACCTTACTTAATTTTCTCTAAAATTCCCAACTAGAGTTTGCATTGTAATATTCTATACTAGGAGAGTGTCAATTCCCAATGATTAACCATACATCACTTGTTAAAAGTGATTAGAATAAGAAAAAACCTTGATTCATAATACATGCTTAAGCTCTAACTCCTTACTTTCCTCTTAATTAACTACTTAAGAATGATGGGGAATTACTTGTCCATGGGCATTTGGAAACCCTTTGCGAGTATGCATCATCAAGGATTTGATGACACATATATGCGTTACCTATATTGGGGCCACCTCCTTAAGGATTCATGATATATGTCCTTATCCCAATCTTGGAAGTTTCCTCCTATAGAGTAAAGTATTACTCCTTCCCTAACAAAACCAACCTATCCTATTAATGGTATTACCAAGTGATTAAACAAATAGCTAAGTATATATTTTTATCTTATGTATTTAAAATATATGTATATATATAGATAATATAACATATATATAATATATTATTGATATATAAATATTTACACATCTATGAGCTTACCATCACAATTGATATCAATACTATAATATATATAGGCCATTTATTCACACACACACACACACACACACACAGTAGCATTTTCATATAACAATGCCAATATCAACTTATTGATTGTTGCCACCAATACATATGATTCATTATTTTTTTCATTCCTTCTATCTAAAGAGTATTAAATTATTTCCATATGTTCACATTATCTTATGTGTCCATACTCAATATATATTCTAATATATTACTCCATTATCCCTCCATGTCATCCTCTTCAATCCATATTCCTCATTTATACATCAGGGATGTTGTATTCTCAAAACATGTGTTACCATGGTGTCTTCTCATAGCATCCCAACGCACCACTTCATTATCAAGACTAACTAATGCTTCCTTACGTTAATAACTTACCTTTTTTGACCCATCTTATTATTTCATATCTTTTAACAAATATAATTAATGTATCATATAGGCTCAATATATTTAATATACAAATCCCTTCTCTTTGTAGTCTCTGAATCTGATGAGATTTTCCATTTCTCCATACCTCCATTTCTCTACTTGCACACAATCCCACGACAACAGAGCATGTCCCCTGAGTCTTGACTTGGAAATCTTCACCTTTTGATTATCATCTACATCTTCACATTCAAAGAAGTCTTCCAATGTACTAAACCAATCAATAAGCTCTTCATCATCCATCTTTACACAATACATAGAAAGATCACCCTTAGCTCTAGAATCCCCAACTTTAACAACCTTAAGAATCTTTGCAATCCTTGCATCCTCTACATTCAACTCTTCTTCTTGAGGGGATTCTTCATCCTCACCCCCATCAACCTCTTCATCACTATATTCATCAAAATTCCTTCCTCTTCTTCTTTCCCTAGCCTCTATGGCTTCCATAATTTCTCTTAGGGCTTTCAATTCCCTAGCAACAACAACACTAAATCTTGGAGGCATCTTGACACCCTACCACAAAACTTCAACTTAAGAAACCACCCCTTTCTCTCCAAGGATATACTCTTCACTCTTATACGAATATGACACAGAGGTATTTGTCTCAACAAAATCAATTCAATGGTATAATTATTCTGCCTCAATACGACAATGAAAACTTCAAGGTTAACTCTCATTTCTTCCTTCACTAGGCTCCTTCCAAACACCCAAACTTTATTCCCAACTACAAAAACATTTTGTATCACCTTCTAGGATATCCTTACTTCCTGTTCAACACATTACATCAAACTTCATTCACCTACCCAGCTAGTTTATCAATAAATCTTTCTCGATCTCCAACTAGGCCTAATCCTAGTAGCCATGTTTAGCGGGTAACCCAAAGTTTTCTCTAAACTTCTCTAATACACTTCTAAAAAAAATTACATATTCTAACACCCTTTTCCAAGTTTCAAAACATATCCAAACTAGAATTATTCCTTCTTTGGACCAGTTGTACAGACAATACCCTGCTACACACATAAATATGCCTAATTAGCCCTCAATTATAGAGAAACTACTAAAATTGTGTCTCTTGAAAACCACAAAAATATAACAATCTTCTATTATATTCCAAATAAAATTATTTTCACACTCATTTGATTATCCATGGTCATTATTAGCCTAACCAACAAACCCTCACTATATTACCCTTAAAACTAGGGCTTTCCCAAAATACCCTTTCTACTCCCTTCTAGATCTTAAACCAAGTTCTTTCACCATGTATCCAACATGTACAAACATATATTATAAAAGAAATAATTTCCCTCTTTAAGAGAAATCAAACATATATTATAAAAGAAAGAATTTTCCTCTTTAAGAGAAATCTCCAGACCCTTCACCATAGACACTCTAGGCATGCACCTTCACTATTCAACTTTCACATTTTCACCGTAGGGTTTTTACCACTCAAAATTCCAACTTCTCCTCTATCAGATAATTTTACTAGACATTATATTATAGTATATATGATCCATCCCACAAGGAATAGTAGTTACATAAAGTGGAATGGATCCATACTTTCTTTAGTCTCTCAAAACCTTTTCTTCACGCAACATGATTATAGACCAAATTTGGAATCAGACAAAGGGATGAAATTAGAAACCCTTCAGATGGTTAGAAGAACATTGTAAACAACTTTTAGAATCATATCTTCTTAATTCCAAAGCATAAAATGGAGAACAATCAAACTATGCAATAAGTAACAATGAAACTTGAGAAAATTGAAATAAATGTGAACTTTTGATTGCTAATATTGATTCAATATGCCATACTCTATCTCTTTCCTGGATCCTATACCCTCCTATATGTATCCAAATTATATTAAAACTATTATTTCACCAAAAGTACACCCAAAACTAACATAACTATCAAGACTACTCAAAGCCACCAACTTCCTAGCTAGCCACTAGGATTTAAAATTGGAAATTTGTTAACTTAAACATTATGAATCCTAAGACCTTTATAGAATTTCAAAGGCTTATCATTTGACATTATTACATTATTTATAACCAAAGACACCTAATCCATCCCTCGGTTCCCTAGTTATACCCCTATTACAAAAATTTGTCCTACGACCCTTATCAAGCCCATTAGGACTTATAATCATATTGTCCTTCTATTACATTTAAGTGACTTAATAGCCTTTATTACATCATATTTAGGTCCTTTATTGTGTTCATTACATGTTCCATGTGAAAATGGCTTAGTGACCTTCCTTGGTCCATTTGATGCTCCTACATCATACTCCCCCTATAAAAAGTTTCTTGTCTGAAGAGAATAGGGGTCTTCTCCTTGTACCACCCATTCTTCTATATTTTCTTATGCTTCTTATCTCGTCATGGGTTATGTTTTGTAATAAAAAAATTCTTGTGAGTTTGATCTCTCTTCAAACTATTACCTGTATCACACTTGTTTAACATGTTATATTTCAAAATAAATCATTATACTTTTGTCTTGTAGAGTCATGGTGTCACTACTGTTGCACCTTTTCCACTATCTCTTTAAGGTCCAAGTGACCTCTCAACCTGCTCACATTTTAAGGAGCTCCACTTTTCTCAACCTTAACATTTAATGGATAAATCATGACCCCAATAAGAACATGTTTCCACTCCATTTCATACTACAAATCTTCCCTCATGTTACTATCATTACTCGTTTGTTGTTTCACCTCAAACTTCTTTTCACATCTCTATTTCTTGTCTTGTGCTCTCATTGTCTTAGGAACCTACATATACAAATATACCTTTCTACAAAAATATATAACCCTTGATTCATAAGTCTGATCACTTTGTAAGAGTGTTAGAGTAAATAAATTTCCATCCTTATGAACAAGATAAGTGTTATGGAATCCATCATATAATGTCCTCCTCATGTATTGCCAAGGTCCTCCCAAAAGTAAATAACAACATGTCATGAGAACAATATCACATAGCACCCTATAATGATAATCACCAATAGAAAATATTCTACATAGAATTATTCTTGGATGACAAGATTTTTATCATCATTTACCCAAGTTTCATTGTGGGGTCTACTATGTGGTAACCTCTCTAGATCCAACTTCTCCACAATCTCTTGAGAAACTAAATTGTCAAAAGCATGAATCAACTATCATTCTACAAACCTTAGCTTGTCTCTTTTATTGGGTCCTAAAGATAGATACATGTGGTTGTACTTGTTGTTGCATTTGACCTCTTCTAAACATTACAAAGTAACCATCAAGTACAAGAATCAGAATTACCAACTTTCTCTTCTTTTACCTCTTCTTGAACTAACTAAACCATTTTTTCATTCTCTCTTCCACCATTTGTAGAAGCATTTTCCACTTTCTCAAGACACTTATAAAAAGGGTGCCCATCCTCTCCACAATTGGATTACCTTCTTGTAAACACCCCAGATACTCTGCTTGATCCCAATATTCCTCCATCTCTATATCCCCCTCTTTGATCATAAATTGGTTCTTTACCCTTATTACTAATTATTTCCCCTTTTCTTTCATTTGTGGGTCTACAGCCCCTACCTCTTTTGGCATTACATCTTCCACTTCCTCCTTGTCTTTCTTGCTTCCTCTTTCTCTTTTCCTTAGCCTTTATGGCTAACTTGTAGGAATCCTCAATAGTCCTAGGTGTAGAGAGACTAAGTTCATCTTAGATATTGAACTTGAGTCCTCCTAGGTACCTTGCTACCTTCTCTTCTTTGTCTACTTCATGTGTTTCCATTGGGTAAAAGCACAAAGTTGTGTCACATTTTAGGCTAACTTATCAACACAGCTAAATTTGAGTATTTCTAAATAAAAATTATTTTTTGTCAAACATATGGTCTAGCTAGATTCATTCTTGCTAAGTTAGGTAAGTGCTAAACTTTTCCAGTTAGAAATGTCTATTAAATGCATGTTTTATACAAATTTGGGTCCAATTACCAAAGAAATAAAATTATTTCAAAAAAATGGTGTTTCAATTTAACTCCTACTCTTTTTAATGATATATCATTTTTAAATATAAAAATTACCATTTTGTAGAGCCCAGAGTCAAGAATATCATCATATAAATTTTATATTATTTTGATTAGATCTAATATATTATAATTACAAAATATTACAAGTAGGTATTTTAACATTCGAGAAGATGTTGCTTCAAAAAAGAAAAAAATAGTAAATCATATCAGAAAAATTTTAAATTTATATTTAACACTAGATGGGAGAATCTTCTTCAAGAATGTGTATTTTTTTCAGAATGTTGTAGATTTGATAAGGGAAATTTGGAGAGAGACAAAAGCTGTCGATTTCAAATACGTTCAACATTGAGTAGTTATAACAGAGAAAATATACTTAGGAAACCAATCTTTCTTCTTTTTTGCACTAGCCATATATTTCATCTATAACATATTTTTAAATCGGAGGATAAAAAGATTATTTGCATATACTTTTTTGGTGGGAACTAGACCCCAATTTTTCAGTAATTAAAAAATGGACTTCAAAATTTAAAAACCATGTCAATTTTTGTTCAATTAATTTTTAAAAAATTATAGGAATAAACTTCACCCACTTCTACATACTTCATCACTATACATCATCTTGAAATTCTAAACATAAATGCCACTTCTATGTTGTTAAAGTTGAACAGTTTGTGTGTTGTTGACCTTTTCCTTTATAAAAGTGTGACACTAGTTTGTATTTTTACCCTCTTATGTCAAGTTTTTGAAACTCCTCTATATGTCTTTGGAGATCCATGTCCTTTTGCTTAATATTTTGAAGCCTCTTATACAACTTCACGTTGTAGCTATTACACATAAATTTCTCCTTCACTTTATCCATCATCCTATACCAAGAGGTGATCTTGGGTTTTCCATTTCTCCATGTTTCTACTCGCACACAGTTCCATGACAAAAGTGAATGTCCCTTGATCCTTGACTTGGAAATCTTCAGCTTCTGATTATCCTCTACATATTTATATTCAAATAAGTTTTCCAATAAACGAAACAAATCAAAAATATCTTCATCATACATCTTGCCACCATACATAGAAGTGTTGGCAAGTTGACTATACTAGTATATATGACTAAGTTTTATGTTGTCACTATTGCAACAAATTCATATAAAGTTTTGGAGTCAGCGCACTAATTTAGAAGACCATAATTTGGCTAAGTATGGAAGATAGAGTAGATAGAGATGCACCCGATGACCAGAGCATCACCACATGTGCGTATGATCGAGTTTTGGTATGGGCCCTTAGATATAAGATTTTGAGTATGTTACTATTCCATGTCTAAGAACGCATGGTCAGATATGACAACATGAAGAAGTTACAACAAGTCTAAGTGACACAGTCAATAAGCAACATAACATAACAGAGCATGGAGCTGACATAAGAGATTTTGATTATTGTATATCTTTTGTTTTGTAAAGGATATGTGCCTATTGTAATTATGTTATAAACATGTTAATATCATTGTATGTAAACACTCTTGAGCCAATTAACTTGGAAGTGTCATATGTGTTAAGTTATAGGTCGACCTAGTAGTTAGTTTTAGTTGCGTCTATTCAACATGTATATATGTGACATGATCTTTTGTATTAGAGTAGTATGCAAACTATGTATTAGAGTAGTAAGAATGATATAGAGATTTACAAGAGGTTAATGCATTAGTGCACAAAAGGAATTGATTAGACAATAGTATCAAAGAAGTAGTTCACCTTGCAGATATATTGTGTATTTGATAACTAGGAGGTTGTAGCCTTCTTCATTGAGCAGTGAGCTCTGACAGTGAGCCATCCACCCCTAACAGGGTTTGTTCTATCAGACTCTCAACCGAGTTATTGTACTCAACATTGTAATGACTGCTCCTGATAGGGAAAAGGAATATTAACATGTTCATAATACAAAGTACAATTATTGTGGGTACCAATTCCCACTGTGGTTTTTCTCTGGCCAAGGTTTCCCTATAAAAATATCTTGTGTTATGTGTTATGGTTGAATACTTCATTTTCTTTACTATTCATTTCAATATTTAAGTAATTGTGTTAAGTTTCAAGAATTGAAAATTAATTATAGAACACTAATTCACCCCCACCACCCCCACCCCCCCTTAGTGTTCCCATTCCTAACAAGAAGATCAACACTATCTCTAGAGTGCCCAACTTTAACAACCTTAAGAAGATTTTCCATCCATGCATCCTTTGTGTTCAACTCTTCCTCTTGATGTGATTTTTCATCCTCACCCCCATCAACCTCTTTCACTATCTTCATCAACATTACTTTCTCTTCTTCTTTTCCTAGCCTTCATGGTCCTCATCCTTTCTTTTAGGGCTCTCAATTCCCTAGCAACAACAACACTAACTCTTGGAGGCATCTACACACCCCACCACAAACTTCCACTTAAATAACCACTCCTTTCTCTTAAAGGATCTACTCTTTTCTCTGATACAAATATCATACAAAGGTATTTTTTCCAACAAGATCAATTCAATGGGACAACTAGTCTGCCCAATATGGAAACCAAAACTTCAAGATTAAATCTCCTTTCTTCCTTCACTAGGCTCCTTTCAAACACCTAAACATGGTTTCCAACTACAAGAACTTGTTTTATCACCTTCTAGGGTTTCCTTATTGCCTGTTCAATATGTTACATTAGACTTAATTCACCTATCCAACTATTTTATCAATAAACCTTACCCAAACTCCAACTAGGCCTAATCCTAGTAGCCCTGTTCAGTGGGAAACCCAAGGTTTTCCTTAAATTTCTCCAAAACACTTCCAAAAAAAATACATATTATGAAACCCTTTTCAAAGTTAAAAAAAAATATCTAAAATGCATGTATTCCTCCTCTGGACTAGTTGTATGGACAATAGCCTACTACTATGAAATTGTGTCTCTCGAAGCCCCTCAACCATGAAACAATCTTCTATTATGGTCCAATTAAAAGGATATTACCCTTCAAACTAGGGACTTCTCAAAATACCCTTTTCAATCACTTCTAGATATTAAACCATGTTGTTTCACCATGTATCCTATTGACACTGAAAATTTCAAGTTCAAAAGGAACGAGACATCAGGGAAGTATAGTATACATTTTTCATATTTTATATGATTTCCCTATGTTAATAATTAAAATGATAAAAAGGCATGTATGCAAGTCCCTATCTTTATTTCAATAAATTAAATGCATGTATATTTTGAAATAAAAATTGTTATAAAATAAT
This sequence comes from Chamaecyparis obtusa, assembly GCA_027943335.1. Taxonomy (NCBI): domain Eukaryota; kingdom Viridiplantae; phylum Streptophyta; class Pinopsida; order Cupressales; family Cupressaceae; genus Chamaecyparis; species Chamaecyparis obtusa. The sequence continues at coordinate 95,575 of BSBK01000984.1, forward strand.
AATTGTGTTATTGGAATAAAAAGAGTGGCGATCGGGAGTTGAACACTCGACCTCTCAAGCCACCCCCTTTTTCCTACCTACCTACCCTCCTACCCCCTAACCCATTGTCCTATGTTATTCTTCAAGAATATGGGTGGGAATTATGGGATTAATATTAGATTATTTCTTTTTTTAAAAAAAATTATAAATAAAAATTGTTGGAACAAATAAATGTATTGTTTCTTACTAATGTGATTTTAATGTATTATTTACCATGAAACCATTAGTGTGAAAAGTATATTTGTATTAAAAGATTATTAATTTTTTTTAGGTTTTGAAATACTTTTTATTGATATTTATATTTAATTTTCAAAACCTAAAGTACAATCTTTTATTATACTCTATTGAATGACTATGTGCATTATCTTTTTATGGGATTATTAATGTAAGTACATGTGATTGATTATCTAAATTTTATTTCCACTTCTTGTAAATAAGCATTTGAATATTATTTCATGATTAGAATTAATGTTTATTTGATATAATAATTGATAATTAAATAATCTTGAATTGAGATCATATTGAAAACTTAAAACATTATTAGATATGATGATTTTAATTTTAAGTTTTATTTAAAGATTATTTAATTTTGAATGTTTTTGTGTACGAACTAAATGTTGGATTTTTATGCACAAGCACCTAAGATTATAACGAATCAAATTTATTGTATGGGAAATGTTTTTCCTAAAACCATTATATGGTTTAATTGTATTTTAGGGTTAGTTGCTAGGATTAGGTCTTGTGAAAGGGTATGTCTTTTCACATGAAACCTTCGATAAATATATTTATAGTGAAACATTTGTAACAAAGAGGGGATCATCATTTTATCAACATTGAAATATTTGAAACTAGTGCATGCTTTTATTCCAAAACCTTATGGGATATTAGGGATCAATACATGCGGATCGAGTGATTTTTCAAGCTTAATACAAAATCTTTTTTCAAAATTCATTAGTGATATCTGTTCCTTTGTGTTATTTTGAATTGGTTCTTTGGATAAAGTATCTTTACTTTCTTTAAGATATTTGATTTATTATACCGCAAGATCAAATAGGAATTGTAGAACTATATTCACTTGGTTTCTCATTGTGTATGGCTACGCGTGCCTTTTGGATACTGCAGGATTCAATTGGTCTGTCCTCTGGGGATTAAATTCCATTTGAATAGTTGTCTTCCTTTTTAGTTTGTTGTTGTTAATTAATCATTTTCTTGAAGTGATCGATTTATTTTAAATTTGTCTCCAAAGTTATACGTTTTGATTCAAAGTGTCACATTATCATTAATAGATTGAACTAGAGGAATTTTAGCATTGATCATCAATTAAAGAAATCACACATAGTAATCATATTGAGGATAAGGAATAGGCACTAGTCTTTATTATAAATTTAGTTAAGATTTATTATCTTTTTGTATCAAAGCAATTCACTACATTATTTTGTTTACAGAATTCACTCAGTCATCTGAGAAAGCGTATTAAAATTAGGCCTACCAGCCTTGGCGATCAAAGCCTAAATTGCAGAGGTTTAAGTTCCTGAGGAATTAAACCTATTCGTTGGCCAAAGAAAGCATAATTCCAGTCTGCTGTTTTGGGAACCAACAGATTGGATTGATTCGATTGCCTAGGGTGAAATAGGCACTGGTCTTATTAATTGGAATTTGGTCATCTTATCATTTGTTGCTAGTTTTGACATCCTATTCCTTTAATTTCATTTTTGTATCCTATCTATTATCTTATTTATCAAGCTTTAAATTAGATTTAGCATTAATTCTTAGCCATAGTTTAGATTTCAAATTATCTGACAATTAGGATATTAAGTTGCTTTATCCTCCAAGGATCAATAACCCCTTTGGAGTATTTTTTGTTGTTTATGCGTGTATTTGTGCAGTTAGACCACATATTTGATTTAGGCCTACCAGCCTTGGTTCGATTGAGCCAGAATTGCAGAGTCATTTATTGTGCCTGTCAGTTGGCCTCAAAACAGTCAGCATTTTTGAGCACTAACAAATTGGCGACTCTACTGGGGAACCTATCAGTGAAATGCTATTTTAGGATCTCTAGTTAATGTTGTAAAGACTCTACTGGGATATAGGAACTCAGCGCAGTTCTCAATCTCTCATAGAAGGTGAGGTGGGGACTCTAAAATTCAGTTTCAGGCGAAGCCTATGTTAGGGAGAATATCTCTAAACAACAAGTTGTTTGTTGAATTAGAACTAAAAAATGAAGAAAGGACTATAGGAAGCAATAATGAATGGTTTAGAGTCTTTTCTAATCCAATGTGCAATTTAAGTAATAAGCAAGGAAACACTAATGATCCTTGTGATATTCAAAATAGTGATCAGGAAGATCAAAATCGGGATAAAGAATGTGACTTGCATGATTTGCAAGGACCGCCTATGCATAATAGAAATGTTTATAGTTTATTAAATAATGGTGAACACAATCACTCCCAGTATGGTGGAGGTTCACGATAGCAGAGAGATAATGATGTAAATCATTTTGGTTATAATATAAATAGTTTTGAGCAAGATCAGGAATATGAGAAATTGAAAAAAAATGAATATCAGATTGATAAAATATATGGCAAAATAAAAAATTACCAAGGCTCATGGGAACAGTCATACAACCTTGAATTTTCCCATAGAGACGATGTATGTGAAGTTAAAAACAAACATAATGCTATGTGTCAGTCCACGCAACAGGAGGAAAAGTATGATAATACACAAAATGGAAAATATGGAGATAAATATTGTATACGGCAAAGTGAATATGCCCAATTCCACGGAGATAGCAAAAGGTGTGAGAAGCCTATTAACGACATACTAGACAAGGATGTTGCTACGCAACATCACACTAATGTATGGTGTCAAGTTTTACGTAAAAAGCTAAGAAAAGGTAGTGTGTAGCCACATGAAAATAGTATATTAGAAAATGATTATAATATTTCTAAATTCACACAGCAAAGGGAGCATTAAAATTGTTTTACACAACCCCAGGGCGGTATTGCCTAGGCCAATCAACATATAGATAGTAATGTTTACCATCAACCCCATCATACGTGTGAGTATCCTCATAAACCTATGCAGGAGGAATCCTATTAAAAAGTTAATAGTAATCTATATAAACAAAATCAAATTCAACCGGATTTTGATGGAGTAAGTGTGTAAAATTTGGACGCATATCATCCAAATAACTAGTAGAGTGGTCCTCATGATATCCATGGTGGATATATTGAAAAATGGAAAACGCATGGTGAGTGTCACCCAGACTTAATCCAATATTTTGGAACTCACGCATACGTTGTGAAGGAAGGTGATGATGGTTGTTACAAATAGCAAAAAAATGGTAATATACCTTCACAAAATCCAACCTACTCCAGCACAGGCTGCTATTGTACTCGCTGGCCCATGCCAACCGGATTTGCGAACCTAGGGTATGGGTGTACCAAAATGTAATCCCTATATGTAGGTTTCATCCTTGCATTGGTCACATCAGCTAAATAATCCCACCAAGCTGGTGGTATCGGTGCATCAATCATACACCTTCCCTAGTCTAATCTCGGCTGCCAGCCATTCTTCATCTCATCAATGAATTGGGCATGTATAGTACACCTGGGAGACATCCTATGGTCTCCCAAACTATCGTAAGACCCATGTGAGAGGGAAGCACTCAATAATACTGATGGTATGCCCAATTAGAGGATGTGAAAATAAAATGTGTGGAAACTCATGTTGGGCATCATCCCATACCTCAGTATCTACCCATGGTCTCCATATAACTACAACCATGTCATCCAGCTACCCTCACCATTGCTCTATCTTACCCAATGTTGGCTGACTCATCAGACTTGCATATCTATATATACGGCTCCAAGGGCTGCCGAGTATCATGGAAAACTAGCCTACATACGAAGAGATGCTCCCAAGCCCATATCTATAGAACAAAAACTCCTACGGCCATGGTCTACGCACTCCAATACATGATCTCATGCATCTCATGGTACATCTGTGTGAGCATGCACTCGCCCCATCCAAATCTCAATGGTGGCCTATCTAGAATCTAATGTAGCATGCGCCCCCATCTACACTCTAATCCATGTTGTCCTTGATCTATTACAAGGTAATAACTCAAAATGATGTTAAGATGATCGCTAATCTATGTCCAACTCCATATTAGCTAATCAAGTCCTCCCACGAGATAGCTCGGCCCATCAGCAGCTCATTCTAAAAGATGGCCCTCAATGCCAATGTGCCCACTCTCGACTGAATCTCAAACTCCATGCAAGCCTCATGGAATGGTATCCTCAAAATCCTATAGATGTCCTCAGAGGTGATGGTCATCTCTCCCATAGGCAAGTGGAAAGTGTTCATCTCCGAGTGGAAACACTCAATCAGTACACCTAATAGACCGTGATTTACCTAAATGTCGGGTATGTCACGCAAATAAGATAATCCCAGCCCATCAATGTGGGCACCCTTGACATCGCTCAACTCAACTCAACTAAAAAGTAACTTTATAAAATAAAAAGTACAACTCAACTCAAAATTATAACATTTTGGCCCCACATAACACATTATAATAAAAAAATATGATAAACACCATCTCTCCAAAAGCAAATAAGACCATCCAATCCCCAAATAATCATCAGAATGACTCTCTCACCAAAACCATCTGCCTACGAGAGTCCATGATAGGCAAATCCACTGAAAAAATGACATGTCACTAAAGAGGGGACATGACATATGTAAAAGGGGTTGAGCCCTATTTTATTATAACTAATAATTTATTATTTTTTACTCTATCAAAGGTTAGAATTTGGTTCAATTTCAAGTTAAAACTTAATTAACTAAAAATCATCTTTTGTCGAATCTCACACTTAAGAAAGACACAATGGAAAAGCATTTACATGTAGAAAATACATTCCTTATGAATGAAACAAGAAGATCATGTTGCTTTTGATTATTTGAATTTTGTAGTGTTCACTTGCATGTGTTATATATTGGAATAAGCTATATATTATTTTCTCTCGAATTATGTTTCAATTTCTTTGTTTTATTATCAAGTGATTTTATCTCTCATACGCAAGCCAATTATCCAATGAAAGGTAAGAAGTCTATTGACTTACATGCATTATTTTACATTAAATTTTGTGGCATTTCTTATTAAATAAACCTCAATGTATATTAGATGTCCCAAATTTGTTAAAAATGATTTCACATAGTTTAGACACAAAATCCTTAGGCTTAAAGTTGATGTGAACTATAGGATTTCCTGAGAAGTATTACATAATCTAGATGGGAATTAGAGAAACGTTGTAAATCATTTTGAATTAAAAGACTGAAAATTCCATATTTATAATCTTTATGATGTTAGGTTGGTTCAATTTTATAAACAATGGTATGTTTGAAGAACCTTAACTTGTGGACTATTTCAATTTCTTCCATCTAATTGCATATTTCTATAGTGTTCAATATTTTCAAGAAGACTTGTAAGATTGAAGGACCAAAAAACTCCTTAAATTTGTATCCATTTATTTTAGTATTAGTCTTATTTTATATCTGATTACAATAGTTTGAATGTACATTATTATATATTTCAATAAGATTGTAAAATTTACTCTCATCTAATTTTTTATATGCAAACAAAATTTATTATAGCATGTAACATTTTATATTGTAGGTATTTAAAAATATAAAGTATTTTGATATATTCAATTGCCTTAAAATGTTTCAATTCCAGGTCCAAAATTATATCTGAATAAAAGAAGTGTGTTGAAAAATTATTGCGGCATTTCATGATACATGTGATTATTGACTACTTTGAAACCATAAAGCAAATTCCAAATCCAGATATTCTTAAGATGCCCGACTTTTATTCTGAAAATATATAAAATTTTATAACACTTGTGTTAATGAGGAATCTTGTCATCCGGTGTGTTTATTACCGCCAGTGTGTGGAACTCTCCATTTTCAGGACGCATGCAGTTTTGCCAGAGTTGTTTCATCTTTTTTTAACTCGTATATAGCACAGGTGGCATATCGTATGCCTAACAAGATTTTTCCATTGTTTAGGCATGATAAGGATTTACACAATTCAGAATAATAGCTGGCTATGTCTAAGCTTCTTTCACACAGTTTTATTCAGCTCAAAATGCCTTATTCGACTCTTAATCCATTCGTCTGCTTCTTTCTATTATTTTTTCTTTCCATAAGGTTATTTCCTGCAATCTATCTCTCACGCAAAAGAGAACCATATTCATCTGCCTGTTATTTCATACCATATCATATACGCAACCTTATTTTATTTTATCAAGCAAAGGATGGAGGTGAGCATCTACTGCTCTTGCTTCTCTTTTCCAAGACATCTCTTTTCCAAAAGAATCATAGCATATGCAAAGAACGAAGGGACAAGGGAGAATCTACAGCACTTATTAATCCCATTTAATTCTTTCCAATGTGCTAAGAAAACGTATGATTTGGGTTATTTCATCTTTTTTAAAAGACAACGAATAACGTTCTTCTTAATAATTTTTTTAAAATATTCTAGGAAGCGGAATGAAATCCGTCATAATAAAATTTTCATTAAAGTTTGTTGACTGTTGTGGAGTCTTGTGGGCCTACACATATGCACGAGTGCTGAGTTTTCATGGTTAAATTCCACATTTTATTCTGTGTTTCCTTCACGCGCATTTTATTCTATTTAGAAGATATATGTTACTCTGGTTCCTTCCTTTGCTTCCATTCACGCTTTTCATAAAGTTATTTACAATTATCTTTGATGCGCGTTGTACCGGGAAATGAGAAATGGCATTGGGACCCCCTCCCACGCATAAGAAAAACCATAGGCATCCACTTGTCCTTTCATATCATATTTGAAGGAACTTATTTTGAGAAGCAAAGAATCCAAGGTACACAAGCTCTTCCGATCTAAGACCCGTCTTTATTTATCCTTATTTTCGGGTTCGATAGGAATATTTGGTTTATCTTTTTCTTTGCTCAAATTTAGATTTATAATTTATAGGATTGATTCATAATTTTAACTTTTAAGATAAATTTAGGGTTTGATTAGCTCTTGTCAATTAATCATTATGTCCTAATATTAATTATAGCACATGCCCCACTCAATACTTTGGGAATTGTATTTAATGATTAATGTTATTTTATGTTTTAATAAAGAGAATGATTATGAGGCATTTAAATATAGTTATTTAATTATAGAACTATATTATTTATTATTAAATTATTATTTTTATAGCATTTAGAAAATTATGTATCTAACTTTCTATTACTTTTATCTATCTAAAAGTCATTACACTAAGATCATAAAGAATTCTATTTTTTGCAAATATCATTGAATCAATTGTAGTCAAAATCAAATTTCTTAATATAAGTATTGTTTTCTTCATGTAATTTAGTGCTTAATGTTGATTTAGACAAGAAAACTCTAGTTTAGTTTTAGAATCTAAATAGTTTTAGCTTTGGAGCCTTTTATGTATGTATTGCATCAAATCTTATGTAAGACCTATATTTCTATCTAGGATGTGTTAACTCTATTGATTTCTTCCATGTTGATGTATTAGTCCTGTAAGAATGATAGCCTATCTTATCAATTAGTGTTCTTTTACTATTTAATTTAGTAAATGCCTTGATGTCTAATATGTTGTGAACATTGATTATTTTCAAAGATAGTATAAATTTCTAGAATCAATAAGAGATACAAAATAAGCACAATAACATCAATGAGAGAAAATTTGATTGGACCAATAAATTAGAGATGCAATGTACATACATGAAGAGTGATTGGGTCAAATTAGAGATCAAACACAACACTCAATGAGTGATGGCGAGTTGCTTCCCACTAAAATAGCATGAGGTGTCCAAAGGGAATTGATACATCTCTAATCAAATCCTAAATTATGACAACTTGTATAAACAAGTGTCAAATATACATGGACGACTAAGAATAAAAGTCATTAAACAAAGACTATAAGGATTTGACAAAGAAAGCTTAAAATCCACTATCCAAAATAAAAATATATATATAATTCTAGAGATCATAGATCAAATATAAAAAATTCTACGCATCTAGGAAAACTAAAAAGTACCAAATTATATTTAAATTTAAATTTATATATGTATAAACTTTTGCCAAATCTACATTTGTGCAGATACGTTACATAGTTATGTGGGGAACTTATAATGAATTTGAATGTTCCTAAGTTCAGTATTATATTTATATATTTATAGACTTGGGCCAACTATATATTTGTGTGCATACCTTACATAGTTATGTGAAGAAATGATAATGAATCTGAATGTTCCTAAGAGCAATCCTATTTTGTGCACATATCAATTAATCACATGTAGTCAAAATAAGTATTATTTTCTTTCATGTCATTTACAACTTAATTTTGATCTAGAAAAGAAAAATCTAGTTTAGTTTTGGAATCTAATTAGTTTTAGTTTTGAATCCTTTTATCTATGTATTGCATCAAATCTTATGTAAGACCTATATTTCTATCTAGGATGTGTTGACTCTATTGATTTCTTACATGTTGATGTATTAGTCATGTAACATGAATAGCTCATCTTATCACTTAGTGTTCTTAAACTATTTAATCTATAAAACTCATTGATGTCTAATATGCTTTGAACATTAATGATTTCCAAAGATACTTCAAATTTGCATAATCAATAAGAGATACAAAATAAGCACAATGACATCAATGAGAGGAAATTTAATTGAACCAATAAAATAGAGAAGCATTGTACATAAAGGTAGAGTGATTGGGTCAAATTATAAGTCAAACCTAACAAACAATGAGTGGTGGCAAGTTGCCTCCCACTAAACTATCTTGAGGTGTAAAAATTGAATCGACACATCTCTAATCAACTCCTAAATAATAAAAACTTGTATGAACAAGTGTCAAATATACATGGATGACTAAGTAGGCTTAATTAAGCCTACGCATAGATAAATAAAATAATACTCCCCTTTAAGCATAATGTAGGAGGGAAAGATAAAGGAAATGGGTCCTAGCTACTAGCTTGGTGAGGTACCCATGTACAATGAAATCTCTCATAAATAGAGAAAGATAGAAAACCTAATGTGAAGAAACTATCTTGCAAAAAAGAAATAAGAAGAGAAGAAGCCTAGAACACCCTCCCTAAGGAAGATGTTGATATTGATGTCTCTCTGAATGTATGTGGGTCAGAAACTAAAAAAAAGTGTTGTGGCTCTCCTAAAAATATTCCTCAAGATGACTATCATCTATTGAATTATGTACCCCGATATCTACCCCCTATAGAGTGTAACATATGGGTGATGCCAAAATACCAACCTCTAATGGATTCTCTAAACTAGATGAAGATGAGTCATCATCACTGTTGTCACTTTAAGAACTAGAAGAAGAAGATTATTCCCTTGAACTCTACTATGAACCATCTAAATTATTAGTACTATAATCAGAATTTGAAGAGTCCACATCAAGTTGAGAATCCATATGGTGTGCAACACTAGAGTTTGTAATACACATTGCATGATCCTCTTTCCACTTCTAATACACAATGGATTCAACCCTATTCCTATCACCCCCATGTTTTAGAGATCATCGTAGAGAGAAAAAACCATACAAATACCAAACTAGATGTATATCAAGGAGCTCATAAATGTGGAAATAGATTGACATAACATAATTAAAGATAGACAAATGACTAAGCCATTTCGTATAAATTTTAGTTTTTTTTTTATTGTTTCCTATAATTTCATCATTTTAGCATTCATTATATTTATATTGATTGAGGAATGTAATGTCTTTTCATATTATCTCATTAATCCCCCATCTGATCATATTATCTCATGATAACCCTAGGTTATCCAAGTAGTCAAAAACCACATTACCATCATAAAAAACACAGGCAACCTTATAATCGTCAAATAAATTAAGCATATTAATGTTATTAATATTCAAAGTTTTGATGGTCCAACCTCGAGTTTATTCCCTTCTATGAAATTCATAATATTTAATGAATCGCACTCCAACCATACCTTTGTGAACCCCTTCAAGGCTTCCATTTTGAAACCAATGCAGGCTTTTTAAGCCTTAGTATTTAGTAGAAATTAGTTAAACTTAAATGACATGTGGAATTTTAAAAGAAAGGTTATTTAATGTGTAGACATTTGATTGGTGATTTATATGGCGGATGGGGGATTGTCTCCATACCACTTGAGCAGGCATTAGATATACTCAAAAGAGACGTGGAATTTTTTAGGAAAGGGATCTCAAGACTAGAGGAGGCATTAGATACACTCGTAGGAGATGTGGAATTATAGAGAAAATATGTCTCATCATGTATGGGAGGTAACACTTCTATATTCTCCTTGATTGTAGAGATGGTTACAGGTTCTATAGTTAGGAGATCTACTAGTGTAGTTAGTTCTTTATTTCTTCAGTGAGTGGGAAGGATTGGTGAAGGTGCTTCATAAAAGTCTCTAGAAGGGTTTGCATCAAAACCCTTGCAATATGCCACTCTTATTTGACTTCATGTAATAAAGGGTATGAATATTGGTGTATTACATTAAAGTAGGTTAGATTTTAGTTATTGAAATTAGTATTTTAAATAAATTAAAGTTAGTTATAATAAATGTTAGTTCCTTTCCCATAGAAGTTAGTTCTAGTTATTTCTTATGGTCAGTAAAGTCATAAGGCTTTAAAAAGCCAATAAGATTGTAATTCCTCTCATCAAAATGAGTTAATTGAATTTTAAATTTAGCTTTATGTTTTCTTTCTATATTTAGTTAAGTCTTCTTCGGTTAGAATTGTTGGTGTAATAGCATTGATTGGGTGTAACTATCTATTAGTTACAATATGGTTGATATCAATTTAGTTATCTAGTTACCAAACTGCAAATACTACCTATATAAAGTGACATCTATTCATTGGATAAAATATAAAATAAAAATATTTGTTCTGTTATTTGTTTGCTACTTCATTTGGTATCAGAGTGAAACATATTCATGTAACTATGTATTTCATAAATGACAGTGGTCTGATGTTTGGATACATTACCTATGGATGGCTGCGATGAAGAGCTGGGAGGATATTTTCCTATAGTGGCTGTTGGAAAAGTGATCTCAACTGAAAAGTCCTAGTTCACCACTATCTTGATAGTTTTCCATTGTCTTATTTTGAAACTCCCAATTTGGTATAGGGAGATGAGTTATTGGAAGTGTTTAAATGATATGGATTGAGAGCGAATGTGCTTGAGAGTGGTGCAAGTGTAATGTATCGTGCCTCTACAATGGTAGTGTGTCATGCCTTTGGTAATGTGATTTAGAACTATCTAGTTTTTATCCATGTTGGTCTCTGTTTCCCAAGTGCTTGTACATCCAAGTCTGGTTGATGGTGAAAAATGACTCTTAACTATGTGAATTTGAGTTTTTGTAATGAAGAATGCACGTGCTATGTCGTGGTCTCCAGACATGACACTATCAATAGAGAAGTTGTAGTGACATGAGAAAGATTATGAAGGTATGAACCAATAATTAAAGAAGAGTTGTTTGTAGTCATTACTGAAGAGTTTGTGCATACAAGACAACAAAGTTACATTGGCATTCAATATTGATTGGTGTCTAAGAGTCTCTTGACGATCATTTTGATCAAAGGCTCCTAGTGAAGCATTTCATTTCTAATACAGCCAGAATATAGTAAGTACATACTTTCAACCAAGTATAGAATACATATATTTTTTGTGAGAGGTTGACAGTAAGAAAAATAAGCTTCTAGTATTGTTGTTCAATGGAGATTCCATTAGATAAATACTCTGGTTTCAATTTTCATACATGGAGAACAAAAATACAAAGGTAATTGATGAATAAAAACCTATGGGACATAGTAAGAGGAAAAGACAAACCATTTATAGATGCAAATAAATTATTGGAGTAGAACAATAGAGATGATAAAGCCAAGGCTATTATTGGTCTTTCTCTTCCAGATTCTAAACTTCACCACGTAGGTCTAGATAATACTTTTGTCGACATTTGGGATAATCTAAACAAGTTGTTTGGAGAAAAAGCTGTAAATGCAAAGTTTTCTCTAAAACTTCAATTGTTTAGATTCAAAATAGAAAATGGGATCACAATGTCAAATCATATAAGTAATTTAAGGTCTCTCATTAGACAACTTGGAGAGGTTAAGGCTCATGTTGTTGATGATGATGCTAAGGCCATCCTATTAAATAACTTATCTTCCAAATATAGTAATGTTGTCTTTACACTAAGTCAACTCACTTTGCTGACTCTAGAGGATATGATTTCATCCCTTCTAGTAGAAGAAAAGAGGACAAAGGAAGTCATAGAAGAAGATCATCAAATAGACCACACATTACACTCACAAAGTACTAAAAAATGGTCAAATAAAAATAGAAGAGACAATAAATATTTTTACTGTAAGAAAAAGCAGCACACAACATGGGTTTGTAGAACTAGAGCTAGTACAGTGATGTTCTTAAAGGAAAACTAAAAGAACAATATGAAGAAGGCAATGTTGCATGCATTGAAGATGAGGATACAATAAATGATGCAGAGGTCTTTAATGATTCTCAATCTCCTATTAATCACAATTTTGTGCTTTGAACCTTCACATCTAGAGGTTGGCGGCATCAAATGATGGAGAAACTTCCATAATCTCAAGTTAGCTTCTCTCTTTGAGATGGTGGTCTGTATGAGAAGCATTTTTGGCATTTTTTGGTTTCTAATTTTGTTTATCTTTCTAATGCTCACAAGTTTGCAGAATGCATGTCTTTTGAAGACTCATTTTGGAGATAGGTTTTGGATTTGGTACTGCACTCAGGGTGGTTGCAAGAAGTTGAGTCCCACTTTTGGGCAAAAAGTGGAAGTGTTTTCCCTTTTCTTCAAATTTCCTGTCAATTGATGTCTAAATTTGAGGTACTTAGAGATTGAATCTCAAAAAAAATTAGTAATAGAAAATGTAGTTCTCCAAGTCTACTTTTCAAATATGTAATTTATTCAAATACCCACATTGTATAAAATTTTTTTTAGTAGGAATGTTTAAAAACTATGTTTTCAAAATGCCTGTTTTAGAACCATACCATAGTTGTGTATGACCACCATATTTTGACTTAAATAAATGAATTTTTGCAAAGCCTTCTAGGGAAATATACCTAAGACACCAAATATTGATGAGCATATTTTTCCTTATTTTTTTATTCAATATATTTTTTTATTCATTTTTAATTGACTATAAAAAATATTTTCAAAACTTGTGATGTATGACCACCATAATTTGATGAGAATTTCATATTTTTTAAAATTCTTTTTTTTTTTTTTTATCTTCAAGAGAATTGTATCTAGATTGATGTCATATAATTTATTTTCCAAAAAACCTAAAAATAAAAAAGTTTTTAAAGTTTTAGTGAACCTCGCTATTTTACATTTAGGTACCACTTTTAACTAATAAATAATGCAAAGATAGTAAAATTAATCACATCACTATGAAATTTAGATTTTTGAAATCAGGACAGTGAGAGCTCTAATGGGTTTTTCTTTGTAAAAAGATACGACCAGTAAGGCCCTCAAAAAATTACGGCAAGGCAGAAATATGGCATTCCAGTGCCTTACCAAATTTTTGGAGGTCAAGGCATAGGCTTGGTTGAACCAAGCCTAAACCAAACCGATTTTGGAACAAAATCCAAGGTAGATGTGTGCTTCCCGCTCATGTCTTAAGAAATGGGCACCCGTTATTTAAATTCAAAAAATAGACGCCTATTTTTTTTAAACAAAATTCAAAGCATTAAAATGTATTTTTAATTCTAAAAGAAACAAAAAATAAAAAATTTAGAAACGGACACTAGTTTTGAAATGGGCACCCATTTTCTGAATTTAGGACCAGGCGAACGAACCTAAAACGAACGCTCGTTTCAAGTGACATCTTTCATTTCTACAAGACTTCTACGGAATTGGTACCCAACTTTGTGCATTGACCCCTGAATATGGAATTTTGTCTAGTGAGCTTCAAAGTATATGATCAAGAATTATATGCTTTCACGATCACTAGATAATGATAGAGGTCTTTCGCATCTCTTAGGGATCATTGTTGAATAATTCAAGACTCTGTGATTGTTCAGGACTAAGAACTTAAGAACACAACTCGAAGCTACATCTTCCTGAGGGTCAGGAGACAGCTTGATGGAGGCTTTCTTGGTTCAAGGTCTACTACTTCAAAAGAAATTTTTCTCAAAATATGTATTCATATTATGTAATAAGCATGTTTTTTTATGTAAGCCTTAAGGGGGGGTCCTTAGGGAAAAGTGAATATGATCATATAGGATCATTGTATTAAGGGGGGGATATTGGCATAATAGCATTGATTGGGTGTAACTGTCTATCACTTACAATACAGTTGATATCAATTTAGTTACATAGTTACCAAACTACAAATAGTACCTATATAAAGTGATGCCTATTCATTGGATAAAATATCAAATAAAAACATTTGTTCTGTTATTTGTTCCCTCCTTCAACAATGTTAGATAAGAAATGTCAAAACTGAGATTTAAAATAGGTTGTAAGTTATTTGGCTCTAGCTCTACTATTTGGATGGTTGCCCTATTTTTCTATCTACATGACTAGTTTTGCTCTAGCTCTATCTTTTTATAGTTTGTGTTAGACTTAGAATGAGTTAGGGATATCCTCTACTTATCTAAATAAAAAGAACTTAGCATGATACACAAAATATCATCTATATATTAATTACTAGCTTTTCTAAAATAATTTGGTTTCAATCAAAGAAAACAATAGGCAGTAGAAAATTCATTCAAACTTTTATTCACGACAATACCATTTAAAAATACTCTTGGATTCCCAAATTTTGAAGGATGGGAATATTAATATGATGAGTAAAATTTAAATATACTATACACTATACACATAAGATATAAATAATTCAAATTAATGTACACAATTTTCTAATAGATGGAATGGTACTTAAGTGCATATTATTCATTATGATCTAAGTAATCCCTTGGATAAAATGATACATAATTCATTTTGATTTAAGTAATCACTTGAATAAAATGAAATATAATTCATTATCATAAAATTGGTCCTTGCTTTTCCTAAACAAATACTATAGAACTATTAAATAACATAATCATTCATAGGCTCATTTCTTCTATGTGTGAATCTAGTAAGCTTCTTCATAGAGATCATTGATCTCAAGTTTGTAAGAAATATTCTAATAATGCACTACAATAAAACCATTAAAGAAACACAAAGAACCACTTGCTAACAATTAAAAGAAGTGACTAGCATAGTAATCTATGAAACATGTAGCTAACTTGACAAAGATCATGTCATCAAAAGTAAGTTTTAATGTTAAAGTTGAGTTCCTAGGTATCATCATCTATAATAAAATTCAAACTTAGGAGTCATGTCTATTATACATAAAATATAAAGAGTAATATAAAAAGATAAAAGGCATTTGATGGAAATGAATGAATGCAATAATATTTTCTTATCATTTAGATTTTGTAATTTTTGTACATGTGACCTTCTTACTATCCTAGTTGAATAGATAAGGAGATCTACTCAATCCAAATTGTAATAAACTAGTGATGGACACAAGATGTGTATAAAGAGTATGTGTAGTAGTGGTTGTGGAGCATTAGTCTTGTAAATTAGAGGCCAGGACATAGTGATGGACTGATTTTCCCTATTAATGAAGATATGGTGAATGGTTGGGAGGAGAAATCATTTGACATTAATACGTAGAGGATACCATAGTGGTTGGTAAATGGAGGGAAGGAATACATATGAATGGAATGCTAGAATGGATGGGGGCCCTAGTAAGGGTCATGGTTGGTGGATTATTATTTTAGGGTAACCATATTGATGAAAGAGACTCATTGCACAATCATGAGAATGTTCCTTACATAATTGCACATATTATAGTTTTATTATGTAGCTAGTAAAAAACAACTTCTAAAAATTGTTTCCGGAATGCTCTCCGATGAGAAATGATAGTTAAATCTTACAAGAAATAAAATGACTATAGGTACTAGCACATAAAAATTATCATAGATAATATATTTGTGTGGATCAAAATTGTTAGTAGAAGAATGGACAAACATATTTAAAATGCAATTAATAAAAGATGTAAATGAAGGAAAAAGAAATATTCAAAATACAAAAGTATAAAAGTAAACATTAAAGTCCATAATAATATGTTTAACATAACATATGATTACAACATTTATTATTATATAATTACTTTAAACTACTTTCATAAATGAAATAAAACTGATATAAATATACAATTAAATATTCAATAATTTATATACATATACATTCAATAGAGAATGATTCAAAACCAATTTTTAATAATTTTTTCTTTTAAATGTATTGTATTATAATCTGAAATATTCCATATCAACTTTTACATGTTAGAAAGATGGCTTTACATGACACGTGCCCAAGACAGAGATATGATGGGATACGAAGTCCTTGGACTAGTCCACGAAATGGTCTGGCAGCCAAACTGTCATTCCCTCTTTCCTTCCTCTCAGAGCAGCTGGACATTCTCTCAAATTGCGACATCCTCTTAAATCTATTTTTTGAAGTGATGGAAGTTCCCCAATGTTGGAAGGTACTTCTTCTAATTTCTTGCAAGCAAATAAACTCAAGGCATCGAGCGAGCGGAGTTTTTCTATACTGGTTGGCAAGCTTTTCAATTTCATGCAATAACTTAAATCTAAATGTCTTAAAGAAGTAAGCTTCCCAACGCTAGGAGGCAATTCTTCAAGTTCCAGAGAACTGCACCTCAATTCTTTTAAAGAGCTGAGTTCCCAAAAGCTGGAAGAAAAGGATTCCAAGTTACAGCAGCCATCTAAATTCAAGACCTCCAAAGAGCCTAATTTCCCGAAGCTCAAAGGCAATTCTTTTAGACTAACACACTCTGATAAACACAAATGTTTCAGAGAACTGAGGTCTCCAAATGTTGAGGGCAATTCTGCCAGTTTCTTACAGCTTGTTAATATCAATTCCTCTAAAGAATGTAATTGCCCAAACGAGTTTGGCAGGTTTCTCAAGGAATTACTACCACAAATGCTCAATCGTTTTAATGAACGCAGCCCACATACCTGCTCAGGCAGCTCCTGCATTTTATCCCACTCATCTAATATCAAAACCTTAAGACCAGTTAAGTGATCCAGCTTTTCGGGTAACTTTTGTAGACTTCTCAATTCTTTGCAATCCAGTTCTTCTAGGGAAGAGTTTTGGATGACTGTGGTGGGCTTGGATTCCTCGCAGTGAGACTGTGCTGTGGCTCTCATTACCCGTAGATTCTTGGGCAGCTGCATCCATATTGTGATTCTAGTGTAAGGAATTTCTCCCATATTAAGACAATCTACGTAAGAGAGAAAAATAGGGAGGACTTGCCTGATACAAAGTCACACCATCTTTAAAGACAGGGCCATGGAACACAGTCAATCTCTCAAGCGACTCGAAGCTCGCTGGCCATAAAGCAGAAATGTCCCCGCCCAGTCGGAGAAATCTGAGCTCCTTAAATTTGGATAATTTTTGGCTCGATCCTGACACTTTTATCCGGCTTTCCAAACCCAGGACTCTCAACGAATTTTTCAATGAATATATTTGCCTCTCATCAACTTCATTACCAGATTCAGATTCCTCCTTGCCCAGTCAAACTCCTTTAATTTGCTTGAGCTTCTGCAAGGAGAGAATATATTTCAGTAAAGCAACTAAAGAGATATACAGCAAATAATTTTAATCCTGTAGAAGTGTACCAATGAAAACACATACTTGATCGTCGCGTGCAATTTCCAGCCAGGACTGCATATCCAAAATTCTACTGGTTTGAGACAAGCTCCGCCCTTTTGCTCGGATGATATCATGGACAATCAACTCGCCTTTTTCGGACGTCTTCGTCAGTGCCGCCTCCTCCAGAAGTGTGACGTCCTCAGCTCCCACAATGTACTCCACATCTTGACGACTCCAGTTAACAAAGAAACAGCAAATATCCAGAAACGCTTCTCGCGTAGATAATTCCAGATCGTTATAGACAGAGTTCACAAGACGTTGGCTCAGATTTTCTCCTTTAATATCCCCGCCTATCTCCAAAGCTTCAAATATTTGGGTACATCTCTCCACCATGTAGTTCTGCTTCCGCAAACGAGCACCAACAATTTCTAACACTAAAGGAATCCCATCACAAATCTGCAGGGTTTTTCTCAGGCTGTCTTTGTCTCTATTTATAGCATTATGATCATCTTTTAACAAAATTTTGAGGGCGTCTTGGTTGGGTAGAGTACCCACACGATAGTCACGACGCTCGAGGCCGGCGTCTATGAGCATATCTGTGGCACCCAGATTTCGAGTTGTGATCACTATTTTGCTTCGCTTCGGAAGGCCTGCAAAGCGTTTTGGGAAAAGCTCTTGCAAATCTTCTGCGTGAAGAGCGTTGTCAATAAACAGAAATACTGGCTTGTTTTCTTGGACTTCGAAAGCTTTGGCAAGATGGTGCCTACCCTCTGTACTATTTCTCAATGTAACATTCCTGTCATAAGTGTATGCTGGGAAGGAATCTCTTAAAATTTGCTGCTGCATAGATTTTATATCATTCCTGGTGCGCTCTTCTTGGATTTGAACTCCGGAATACCTGTAATCTGCGAGATCTAACTCTGCAATAACCGCAGTGGCGAGAGTGGTCTTTCCTATGCCCCCAAATCCATAAATGACTATCGCCACTGGCGACTTATTTCGAGGTTCCATGCCCAACAACTTCATTACTTGTTTTTTCTGCCCTTCGATGCCAACTGCCGATAAGCAAGGAAAAATGTTAAGCCAATAACAAGACATGTAAATGGTGATGCAAACTTGATATGTAAACACAGTTAAAAAAGGAAAATTTATATATATTTACCTGCATAATCTGGATAAATGGGCTTCCATGGAGGAAAAGTAACAGGCTGCTGATGATGTATTTGTATCGCTACTCTCAATGTAAGATCCTGGTACACTTGATTTATTTTCGATTGTAGACTGGCCAAGCTTGTGGAGTCTACAGAAGCCTTCAGAAATCTTCAATACGGACAATTTCAATCAGAATAACCGTGCATAAATGATGATAATACTAATAAAACTCACTTTAACTCAAATATGCAGTAAGCATTGTAGGCATTTTACCTGAAAAGTGCTCTAGATTTTAATTGAGAAGCGCACATCATTGATCCTTCGACAATCAATACAGTAGCTTCATTCAATATATTTTCTTCTTGTGGCATATCATACTTCAGCTTTCTTAAATGCCCAGCGAGCTTCGCCATTTGTCTTAAGAGTTCTATGCATTCGCTCCGGTTATCAGAGATCTGACCAACCTGGTCTAGCAAGAATGCTAAGACTGATAACCCTCCAACTACCCAATGCACCTTCCCCACACTTTGCAGTATCTGTGCTACAACTTGTCTGTTTCCTCTGTCTCCCTATAAATATAGCCATCGTTATTTCCAACTACTCGCAAATAATTTCAACTTGCTGTTAAGTAAGAAATAAAAATATGATAAGCCGTTACCTTCTCCAGCTGAATATGCTTATTGACAAATTCGAGGAATACAGATCCACTTTCGAGAAAGGAAGCCCATACTGATTTCGCTCTATCCTTGAGTGTATCAGAATATGTCCCTGAACTAGTGCTTCTCTGCAACGTCTTTTCTTCCTTTGCCTGCATTTACAAACAGGACATCATTGAGTAAAATGCCAAAAGAAATGAACATTTCTAATGATTAGAGTTGAAGCTAACTCACTCCCATACTAACTCTGTTTACAAGTGACTGCAATAGCTCGTTGATGAGATCGATCAAATACTCAACCTCCCCTGCATTGTTGATTTTTCGAAAATGGCTGATACAGTTTTCCACAGTGAGTGGCGGCGTCTGAATTGGCGCAACCGGCGTGGAAAGCGGGGGCGCTTGCTGGGTTGGGGCAGGCGATGTGGACAGAGCCTGGGATTCGGGCTGAAATCCGTTGGCCGTTTCGCTTGGATTAACTCCGTTGGTTTTCTTGGACTCGGAGAAACAGCAACCCATGGTAAATGCAAGCGAGATGAAACTATGGTTGTTAAGTATGGATGCAAGCACTGAGTGCTTTATTGGCTCCCTATACTTTATCGTCTGTCTACATGTTATTTTCGATTTGGGGCCATCTTAATCTTCGTCCTTTCTGCTACCTAATTGAGGAAGCTTCGACAGCTGACGAAAGAAAATTGTGGAGCATATTACGTATTTTGCTTTATACAGCTGTAATAAGCATAACGGATAAAGGTATCCGCTCCCCTCCAAAAAAAAAATCAGTGTGCTTTCGTACTCTTGGAATTGTTTAATTGAAAAATATATCTGTATATTTGTGGAATCGAATATTAAAAAGCTATTAAGGTGTATAATTAATGAGAATAAGAGAATGCTTATCGAGCGGGGAAACTTTGATGGTCTATAGGCTTTACATGACACTTTTAAGGTAAATTTACTTATATTCAAATTTATAATATTAATATATATTATTCTATAATTTTATTGTAAAAATATAAACAAATTTTGAAAATATTAAAATAGATTAGAAATTCAAAGGAGCGTCTATGTAAAAATGTACTATTGACTAATATTATTAATTAATTAAAAGTTAAAAGTATAATATTTTTATTTAAAAGTTTTTTATTTATGCAAGGTATAGGCTTATTGATTTATTTTTTTATTTTTTTTAAAAAGATATTATTATATTTTAATTGATTAATAATCTTAGTCAATGGTGCATCAATCCTTAGATAAACGGTTCCAAATTTAGAAAATTTTGATAATAGATAAAATTTAATATTTTAATAGTATCATTAATAATTATCAAATGACAATCATTTAATATTTATATGTATTATATTTGATTTTATAATATTTATTATAAATATATATTAATACATGAATTTAATTTATTTTTTAAAGAGAATATAACTCTAGAAATATTATCTTAAATATGTTTTTAGTATAGATTAAGAAACTTACTTAGCAAGTTTAAGCTTAAACAAGGCACAAGGACCACTACTTAACCATGAACTCAATTATTACATTATTATATTATTATATTAGTATATTATGATTAATATTGAATTTAACTAAAAGTAACAATATCAATAAGAATCAATAGTTAGAATATTATTATATCTTTATTTTTAATATTATATTATTTTAATTCTAATTCTTACCTTTGGAATAAATATTTCACTTAAGGAACTATTATATTATTATATATTATAATTAATATTAAATAATGACGAGGATGGCCCCACACTGCAATGGCAAGTTGCAAAGTGTTCTTGAGACCATGTCTCATGTTTGACTCATAACATGTAACTATGTCCATTCAAACATGCTCCCTCCTTGGTGAATTGATACAATGCTTGGTGATCTGTCAAAAGGCATATGTTGTCTAGCAAAGGCAGCAGCAACTGAGGTTTCCCCATACATTGACACACACACCAACTTGGTGGTAGGGAGGTCACTAGAGTGGACAAGAGGACATACATGTTGATAGACCATGTAAGAAAATTATGGAGTGATAAGCATTAGAGTGAAGAGATGAGGTGACACCAATTGATGGATAAGGAGGTGATAGAAAAGGGGAAGTTTCTTAGAAAGGTAAGGGTGGTCAGGTAATAAGGGTTGTGGAGAGATAAGGGGCTCAATAGTGACAAGGAGTTCTTGAAGAGATAAGGATGAAGTGGGGGGGGGGGTCTAAGTAGAGTTTGGTGTGATAAGAAGTTAGAGCTAATACCCCAACTAGCACCTTACTTAATTTTCTCTAAAATTCCCAACTAGAGTTTGCATTGTAATATTCTATACTAGGAGAGTGTCAATTCCCAATGATTAACCATACATCACTTGTTAAAAGTGATTAGAATAAGAAAAAACCTTGATTCATAATACATGCTTAAGCTCTAACTCCTTACTTTCCTCTTAATTAACTACTTAAGAATGATGGGGAATTACTTGTCCATGGGCATTTGGAAACCCTTTGCGAGTATGCATCATCAAGGATTTGATGACACATATATGCGTTACCTATATTGGGGCCACCTCCTTAAGGATTCATGATATATGTCCTTATCCCAATCTTGGAAGTTTCCTCCTATAGAGTAAAGTATTACTCCTTCCCTAACAAAACCAACCTATCCTATTAATGGTATTACCAAGTGATTAAACAAATAGCTAAGTATATATTTTTATCTTATGTATTTAAAATATATGTATATATATAGATAATATAACATATATATAATATATTATTGATATATAAATATTTACACATCTATGAGCTTACCATCACAATTGATATCAATACTATAATATATATAGGCCATTTATTCACACACACACACACACACACACACAGTAGCATTTTCATATAACAATGCCAATATCAACTTATTGATTGTTGCCACCAATACATATGATTCATTATTTTTTTCATTCCTTCTATCTAAAGAGTATTAAATTATTTCCATATGTTCACATTATCTTATGTGTCCATACTCAATATATATTCTAATATATTACTCCATTATCCCTCCATGTCATCCTCTTCAATCCATATTCCTCATTTATACATCAGGGATGTTGTATTCTCAAAACATGTGTTACCATGGTGTCTTCTCATAGCATCCCAACGCACCACTTCATTATCAAGACTAACTAATGCTTCCTTACGTTAATAACTTACCTTTTTTGACCCATCTTATTATTTCATATCTTTTAACAAATATAATTAATGTATCATATAGGCTCAATATATTTAATATACAAATCCCTTCTCTTTGTAGTCTCTGAATCTGATGAGATTTTCCATTTCTCCATACCTCCATTTCTCTACTTGCACACAATCCCACGACAACAGAGCATGTCCCCTGAGTCTTGACTTGGAAATCTTCACCTTTTGATTATCATCTACATCTTCACATTCAAAGAAGTCTTCCAATGTACTAAACCAATCAATAAGCTCTTCATCATCCATCTTTACACAATACATAGAAAGATCACCCTTAGCTCTAGAATCCCCAACTTTAACAACCTTAAGAATCTTTGCAATCCTTGCATCCTCTACATTCAACTCTTCTTCTTGAGGGGATTCTTCATCCTCACCCCCATCAACCTCTTCATCACTATATTCATCAAAATTCCTTCCTCTTCTTCTTTCCCTAGCCTCTATGGCTTCCATAATTTCTCTTAGGGCTTTCAATTCCCTAGCAACAACAACACTAAATCTTGGAGGCATCTTGACACCCTACCACAAAACTTCAACTTAAGAAACCACCCCTTTCTCTCCAAGGATATACTCTTCACTCTTATACGAATATGACACAGAGGTATTTGTCTCAACAAAATCAATTCAATGGTATAATTATTCTGCCTCAATACGACAATGAAAACTTCAAGGTTAACTCTCATTTCTTCCTTCACTAGGCTCCTTCCAAACACCCAAACTTTATTCCCAACTACAAAAACATTTTGTATCACCTTCTAGGATATCCTTACTTCCTGTTCAACACATTACATCAAACTTCATTCACCTACCCAGCTAGTTTATCAATAAATCTTTCTCGATCTCCAACTAGGCCTAATCCTAGTAGCCATGTTTAGCGGGTAACCCAAAGTTTTCTCTAAACTTCTCTAATACACTTCTAAAAAAAATTACATATTCTAACACCCTTTTCCAAGTTTCAAAACATATCCAAACTAGAATTATTCCTTCTTTGGACCAGTTGTACAGACAATACCCTGCTACACACATAAATATGCCTAATTAGCCCTCAATTATAGAGAAACTACTAAAATTGTGTCTCTTGAAAACCACAAAAATATAACAATCTTCTATTATATTCCAAATAAAATTATTTTCACACTCATTTGATTATCCATGGTCATTATTAGCCTAACCAACAAACCCTCACTATATTACCCTTAAAACTAGGGCTTTCCCAAAATACCCTTTCTACTCCCTTCTAGATCTTAAACCAAGTTCTTTCACCATGTATCCAACATGTACAAACATATATTATAAAAGAAATAATTTCCCTCTTTAAGAGAAATCAAACATATATTATAAAAGAAAGAATTTTCCTCTTTAAGAGAAATCTCCAGACCCTTCACCATAGACACTCTAGGCATGCACCTTCACTATTCAACTTTCACATTTTCACCGTAGGGTTTTTACCACTCAAAATTCCAACTTCTCCTCTATCAGATAATTTTACTAGACATTATATTATAGTATATATGATCCATCCCACAAGGAATAGTAGTTACATAAAGTGGAATGGATCCATACTTTCTTTAGTCTCTCAAAACCTTTTCTTCACGCAACATGATTATAGACCAAATTTGGAATCAGACAAAGGGATGAAATTAGAAACCCTTCAGATGGTTAGAAGAACATTGTAAACAACTTTTAGAATCATATCTTCTTAATTCCAAAGCATAAAATGGAGAACAATCAAACTATGCAATAAGTAACAATGAAACTTGAGAAAATTGAAATAAATGTGAACTTTTGATTGCTAATATTGATTCAATATGCCATACTCTATCTCTTTCCTGGATCCTATACCCTCCTATATGTATCCAAATTATATTAAAACTATTATTTCACCAAAAGTACACCCAAAACTAACATAACTATCAAGACTACTCAAAGCCACCAACTTCCTAGCTAGCCACTAGGATTTAAAATTGGAAATTTGTTAACTTAAACATTATGAATCCTAAGACCTTTATAGAATTTCAAAGGCTTATCATTTGACATTATTACATTATTTATAACCAAAGACACCTAATCCATCCCTCGGTTCCCTAGTTATACCCCTATTACAAAAATTTGTCCTACGACCCTTATCAAGCCCATTAGGACTTATAATCATATTGTCCTTCTATTACATTTAAGTGACTTAATAGCCTTTATTACATCATATTTAGGTCCTTTATTGTGTTCATTACATGTTCCATGTGAAAATGGCTTAGTGACCTTCCTTGGTCCATTTGATGCTCCTACATCATACTCCCCCTATAAAAAGTTTCTTGTCTGAAGAGAATAGGGGTCTTCTCCTTGTACCACCCATTCTTCTATATTTTCTTATGCTTCTTATCTCGTCATGGGTTATGTTTTGTAATAAAAAAATTCTTGTGAGTTTGATCTCTCTTCAAACTATTACCTGTATCACACTTGTTTAACATGTTATATTTCAAAATAAATCATTATACTTTTGTCTTGTAGAGTCATGGTGTCACTACTGTTGCACCTTTTCCACTATCTCTTTAAGGTCCAAGTGACCTCTCAACCTGCTCACATTTTAAGGAGCTCCACTTTTCTCAACCTTAACATTTAATGGATAAATCATGACCCCAATAAGAACATGTTTCCACTCCATTTCATACTACAAATCTTCCCTCATGTTACTATCATTACTCGTTTGTTGTTTCACCTCAAACTTCTTTTCACATCTCTATTTCTTGTCTTGTGCTCTCATTGTCTTAGGAACCTACATATACAAATATACCTTTCTACAAAAATATATAACCCTTGATTCATAAGTCTGATCACTTTGTAAGAGTGTTAGAGTAAATAAATTTCCATCCTTATGAACAAGATAAGTGTTATGGAATCCATCATATAATGTCCTCCTCATGTATTGCCAAGGTCCTCCCAAAAGTAAATAACAACATGTCATGAGAACAATATCACATAGCACCCTATAATGATAATCACCAATAGAAAATATTCTACATAGAATTATTCTTGGATGACAAGAATTTTATCATCATTTACCCAAGTTTCATTGTGGGGTCTACTATGTGGTAACCTCTCTAGATCCAACTTCTCCACAATCTCTTGAGAAACTAAATTGTCAAAAGCATGAATCAACTATCATTCTACAAACCTTAGCTTGTCTCTTTTATTGGGTCCTAAAGATAGATACATGTGGTTGTACTTGTTGTTGCATTTGACCTCTTCTAAACATTACAAAGTAACCATCAAGTACAAGAATCAGAATTACCAACTTTCTCTTCTTTTACCTCTTCTTGAACTAACTAAACCATTTTTTCATTCTCTCTTCCACCATTTGTAGAAGCATTTTCCACTTTCTCAAGACACTTATAAAAAGGGTGCCCATCCTCTCCACAATTGGATTACCTTCTTGTAAACACCCCAGATACTCTGCTTGATCCCAATATTCCTCCATCTCTATATCCCCCTCTTTGATCATAAATTGGTTCTTTACCCTTATTACTAATTATTTCCCCTTTTCTTTCATTTGTGGGTCTACAGCCCCTACCTCTTTTGGCATTACATCTTCCACTTCCTCCTTGTCTTTCTTGCTTCCTCTTTCTCTTTTCCTTAGCCTTTATGGCTAACTTGTAGGAATCCTCAATAGTCCTAGGTGTAGAGAGACTAAGTTCATCTTAGATATTGAACTTGAGTCCTCCTAGGTACCTTGCTACCTTCTCTTCTTTGTCTACTTCATGTGTTTCCATTGGGTAAAAGCACAAAGTTGTGTCACATTTTAGGCTAACTTATCAACACAGCTAAATTTGAGTATTTCTAAATAAAAATTATTTTTTGTCAAACATATGGTCTAGCTAGATTCATTCTTGCTAAGTTAGGTAAGTGCTAAACTTTTCCAGTTAGAAATGTCTATTAAATGCATGTTTTATACAAATTTGGGTCCAATTACCAAAGAAATAAAATTATTTCAAAAAAATGGTGTTTCAATTTAACTCCTACTCTTTTTAATGATATATCATTTTTAAATATAAAAATTACCATTTTGTAGAGCCCAGAGTCAAGAATATCATCATATAAATTTTATATTATTTTGATTAGATCTAATATATTATAATTACAAAATATTACAAGTAGGTATTTTAACATTCGAGAAGATGTTGCTTCAAAAAAGAAAAAAATAGTAAATCATATCAGAAAAATTTTAAATTTATATTTAACACTAGATGGGAGAATCTTCTTCAAGAATGTGTATTTTTTTCAGAATGTTGTAGATTTGATAAGGGAAATTTGGAGAGAGACAAAAGCTGTCGATTTCAAATACGTTCAACATTGAGTAGTTATAACAGAGAAAATATACTTAGGAAACCAATCTTTCTTCTTTTTTGCACTAGCCATATATTTCATCTATAACATATTTTTAAATCGGAGGATAAAAAGATTATTTGCATATACTTTTTTGGTGGGAACTAGACCCCAATTTTTCAGTAATTAAAAAATGGACTTCAAAATTTAAAAACCATGTCAATTTTTGTTCAATTAATTTTTAAAAAATTATAGGAATAAACTTCACCCACTTCTACATACTTCATCACTATACATCATCTTGAAATTCTAAACATAAATGCCACTTCTATGTTGTTAAAGTTGAACAGTTTGTGTGTTGTTGACCTTTTCCTTTATAAAAGTGTGACACTAGTTTGTATTTTTACCCTCTTATGTCAAGTTTTTGAAACTCCTCTATATGTCTTTGGAGATCCATGTCCTTTTGCTTAATATTTTGAAGCCTCTTATACAACTTCACGTTGTAGCTATTACACATAAATTTCTCCTTCACTTTATCCATCATCCTATACCAAGAGGTGATCTTGGGTTTTCCATTTCTCCATGTTTCTACTCGCACACAGTTCCATGACAAAAGTGAATGTCCCTTGATCCTTGACTTGGAAATCTTCAGCTTCTGATTATCCTCTACATATTTATATTCAAATAAGTTTTCCAATAAACGAAACAAATCAAAAATATCTTCATCATACATCTTGCCACCATACATAGAAGTGTTGGCAAGTTGACTATACTAGTATATATGACTAAGTTTTATGTTGTCACTATTGCAACAAATTCATATAAAGTTTTGGAGTCAGCGCACTAATTTAGAAGACCATAATTTGGCTAAGTATGGAAGATAGAGTAGATAGAGATGCACCCGATGACCAGAGCATCACCACATGTGCGTATGATCGAGTTTTGGTATGGGCCCTTAGATATAAGATTTTGAGTATGTTACTATTCCATGTCTAAGAACGCATGGTCAGATATGACAACATGAAGAAGTTACAACAAGTCTAAGTGACACAGTCAATAAGCAACATAACATAACAGAGCATGGAGCTGACATAAGAGATTTTGATTATTGTATATCTTTTGTTTTGTAAAGGATATGTGCCTATTGTAATTATGTTATAAACATGTTAATATCATTGTATGTAAACACTCTTGAGCCAATTAACTTGGAAGTGTCATATGTGTTAAGTTATAGGTCGACCTAGTAGTTAGTTTTAGTTGCGTCTATTCAACATGTATATATGTGACATGATCTTTTGTATTAGAGTAGTATGCAAACTATGTATTAGAGTAGTAAGAATGATATAGAGATTTACAAGAGGTTAATGCATTAGTGCACAAAAGGAATTGATTAGACAATAGTATCAAAGAAGTAGTTCACCTTGCAGATATATTGTGTATTTGATAACTAGGAGGTTGTAGCCTTCTTCATTGAGCAGTGAGCTCTGACAGTGAGCCATCCACCCCTAACAGGGTTTGTTCTATCAGACTCTCAACCGAGTTATTGTACTCAACATTGTAATGACTGCTCCTGATAGGGAAAAGGAATATTAACATGTTCATAATACAAAGTACAATTATTGTGGGTACCAATTCCCACTGTGGTTTTTCTCTGGCCAAGGTTTCCCTATAAAAATATCTTGTGTTATGTGTTATGGTTGAATACTTCATTTGCTTTACTATTCATTTCAATATTTAAGTAATTGTGTTAAGTTTCAAGAATTGAAAATTAATTATAGAACACTAATTCACCCCCACCACCCCCACCCCCCCTTAGTGTTCCCATTCCTAACAAGAAGATCAACACTATCTCTAGAGTGCCCAACTTTAACAACCTTAAGAAGATTTTCCATCCATGCATCCTTTGTGTTCAACTCTTCCTCTTGATGTGATTTTTCATCCTCACCCCCATCAACCTCTTTCACTATCTTCATCAACATTACTTTCTCTTCTTCTTTTCCTAGCCTTCATGGTCCTCATCCTTTCTTTTAGGGCTCTCAATTCCCTAGCAACAACAACACTAACTCTTGGAGGCATCTACACACCCCACCACAAACTTCCACTTAAATAACCACTCCTTTCTCTTAAAGGATCTACTCTTTTCTCTGATACAAATATCATACAAAGGTATTTTTTCCAACAAGATCAATTCAATGGGACAACTAGTCTGCCCAATATGGAAACCAAAACTTCAAGATTAAATCTCCTTTCTTCCTTCACTAGGCTCCTTTCAAACACCTAAACATGGTTTCCAACTACAAGAACTTGTTTTATCACCTTCTAGGGTTTCCTTATTGCCTGTTCAATATGTTACATTAGACTTAATTCACCTATCCAACTATTTTATCAATAAACCTTACCCAAACTCCAACTAGGCCTAATCCTAGTAGCCCTGTTCAGTGGGAAACCCAAGGTTTTCCTTAAATTTCTCCAAAACACTTCCAAAAAAAATACATATTATGAAACCCTTTTCAAAGTTAAAAAAAAATATCTAAAATGCATGTATTCCTCCTCTGGACTAGTTGTATGGACAATAGCCTACTACTATGAAATTGTGTCTCTCGAAGCCCCTCAACCATGAAACAATCTTCTATTATGGTCCAATTAAAAGGATATTACCCTTCAAACTAGGGACTTCTCAAAATACCCTTTTCAATCACTTCTAGATATTAAACCATGTTGTTTCACCATGTATCCTATTGACACTGAAAATTTCAAGTTCAAAAGGAACGAGACATCAGGGAAGTATAGTATACATTTTTCATATTTTATATGATTTCCCTATGTTAATAATTAAAATGATAAAAAGGCATGTATGCAAGTCCCTATCTTTATTTCAATAAATTAAATGCATGTATATTTTGAAATAAAAATTGTTATAAAATAATAATTGTGTTATTGGAATAAAAAGAGTGGCGATCGGGAGTTGAACACTCGACCTCTCAAGCCACCCCCTTTTTCCTACCTACCTACCCTCCTACCCCCTAACCCATTGTCCTATGTTATTCTTCAAGAATATGGGTGGGAATTATGGGATTAATATTAGATTATTTCTTTTTTTTAAAAAAATTATAAATAAAAATTGTTGGAACAAATAAATGTATTGTTTCTTACTAATGTGATTTTAATGTATTATTTACCATGAAACCATTAGTGTGAAAAGTATATTTGTATTAAAAGATTATTAATTTTTTTTAGGTTTTGAAATACTTTTTATTGATATTTATATTTAATTTTCAAAACCTAAAGTACAATCTTTTATTATACTCTATTGAATGACTATGTGCATTATCTTTTTATGGGATTATTAATGTAAGTACATGTGATTGATTATCTAAATTTTATTTCCACTTCTTGTAAATAAGCATTTGAATATTATTTCATGATTAGAATTAATGTTTATTTGATATAATAATTGATAATTAAATAATCTTGAATTGAGATCATATTGAAAACTTAAAACATTATTAGATATGATGATTTTAATTTTAAGTTTTATTTAAAGATTATTTAATTTTGAATGTTTTTGTGTACGAACTAAATGTTGGATTTTTATGCACAAGCACCTAAGATTATAACGAATCAAATTTATTGTATGGGAAATGTTTTTCCTAAAACCATTATATGGTTTAATTGTATTTTAGGGTTAGTTGCTAGGATTAGGTCTTGTGAAAGGGTATGTCTTTTCACATGAAACCTTCGATAAATATATTTATAGTGAAACATTTGTAACAAAGAGGGGATCATCATTTTATCAACATTGAAATATTTGAAACTAGTGCATGCTTTTATTCCAAAACCTTATGGGATATTAGGGATCAATACATGCGGATCGAGTGATTTTTCAAGCTTAATACAAAATCTTTTTTCAAAATTCATTAGTGATATCTGTTCCTTTGTGTTATTTTGAATTGGTTCTTTGGATAAAGTATCTTTACTTTCTTTAAGATATTTGATTTATTATACCGCAAGATCAAATAGGAATTGTAGAACTATATTCACTTGGTTTCTCATTGTGTATGGCTACGCGTGCCTTTTGGATACTGCAGGATTCAATTGGTCTGTCCTCTGGGGATTAAATTCCATTTGAATAGTTGTCTTCCTTTTTAGTTTGTTGTTGTTAATTAATCATTTTCTTGAAGTGATCGATTTATTTTAAATTTGTCTCCAAAGTTATACGTTTTGATTCAAAGTGTCACATTATCATTAATAGATTGAACTAGAGGAATTTTAGCATTGATCATCAATTAAAGAAATCACACATAGTAATCATATTGAGGATAAGGAATAGGCACTAGTCTTTATTATAAATTTAGTTAAGATTTATTATCTTTTTGTATCAAAGCAATTCACTACATTATTTTGTTTACAGAATTCACTCAGTCATCTGAGAAAGCGTATTAAAATTAGGCCTACCAGCCTTGGCGATCAAAGCCTAAATTGCAGAGGTTTAAGTTCCTGAGGAATTAAACCTATTCGTTGGCCAAAGAAAGCATAATTCCAGTCTGCTGTTTTGGGAACCAACAGATTGGATTGATTCGATTGCCTAGGGTGAAATAGGCACTGGTCTTATTAATTGGAATTTGGTCATCTTATCATTTGTTGCTAGTTTTGACATCCTATTCCTTTAATTTCATTTTTGTATCCTATCTATTATCTTATTTATCAAGCTTTAAATTAGATTTAGCATTAATTCTTAGCCATAGTTTAGATTTCAAATTATCTGACAATTAGGATATTAAGTTGCTTTATCCTCCAAGGATCAATAACCCCTTTGGAGTATTTTTTGTTGTTTATGCGTGTATTTGTGCAGTTAGACCACATATTTGATTTAGGCCTACCAGCCTTGGTTCGATTGAGCCAGAATTGCAGAGTCATTTATTGTGCCTGTCAGTTGGCCTCAAAACAGTCAGCATTTTTGAGCACTAACAAATTGGCGACTCTACTGGGGAACCTATCAGTGAAATGCTATTTTAGGATCTCTAGTTAATGTTGTAAAGACTCTACTGGGATATAGGAACTCAGCGCAGTTCTCAATCTCTCATAGAAGGTGAGGTGGGGACTCTAAAATTCAGTTTCAGGCGAAGCCTATGTTAGGGAGAATATCTCTAAACAACAAGTTGTTTGTTGAATTAGAACTAAAAAATGAAGAAAGGACTATAGGAAGCAATAATGAATGGTTTAGAGTCTTTTCTAATCCAATGTGCAATTTAAGTAATAAGCAAGGAAACACTAATGATCCTTGTGATATTCAAAATAGTGATCAGGAAGATCAAAATCGGGATAAAGAATGTGACTTGCATGATTTGCAAGGACCGCCTATGCATAATAGAAATGTTTATAGTTTATTAAATAATGGTGAACACAATCACTCCCAGTATGGTGGAGGTTCACGATAGCAGAGAGATAATGATGTAAATCATTTTGGTTATAATATAAATAGTTTTGAGCAAGATCAGGAATATGAGAAATTGAAAAAAAATGAATATCAGATTGATAAAATATATGGCAAAATAAAAAATTACCAAGGCTCATGGGAACAGTCATACAACCTTGAATTTTCCCATAGAGACGATGTATGTGAAGTTAAAAACAAACATAATGCTATGTGTCAGTCCACGCAACAGGAGGAAAAGTATG
This sequence comes from Chamaecyparis obtusa, assembly GCA_027943335.1. NCBI lineage: Eukaryota > Viridiplantae > Streptophyta > Pinopsida > Cupressales > Cupressaceae > Chamaecyparis > Chamaecyparis obtusa. The sequence continues at coordinate 128,444 of BSBK01000984.1, forward strand.
ATAATACACAAAATGGAAAATATGGAGATAAATATTGTATACGGCAAAGTGAATATGCCCAATTCCACGGAGATAGCAAAAGGTGTGAGAAGCCTATTAACGACATACTAGACAAGGATGTTGCTACGCAACATCACACTAATGTATGGTGTCAAGTTTTACGTAAAAAGCTAAGAAAAGGTAGTGTGTAGCCACATGAAAATAGTATATTAGAAAATGATTATAATATTTCTAAATTCACACAGCAAAGGGAGCATTAAAATTGTTTTACACAACCCCAGGGCGGTATTGCCTAGGCCAATCAACATATAGATAGTAATGTTTACCATCAACCCCATCATACGTGTGAGTATCCTCATAAACCTATGCAGGAGGAATCCTATTAAAAAGTTAATAGTAATCTATATAAACAAAATCAAATTCAACCGGATTTTGATGGAGTAAGTGTGTAAAATTTGGACGCATATCATCCAAATAACTAGTAGAGTGGTCCTCATGATATCCATGGTGGATATATTGAAAAATGGAAAACGCATGGTGAGTGTCACCCAGACTTAATCCAATATTTTGGAACTCACGCATACGTTGTGAAGGAAGGTGATGATGGTTGTTACAAATAGCAAAAAAATGGTAATATACCTTCACAAAATCCAACCTACTCCAGCACAGGCTGCTATTGTACTCGCTGGCCCATGCCAACCGGATTTGCGAACCTAGGGTATGGGTGTACCAAAATGTAATCCCTATATGTAGGTTTCATCCTTGCATTGGTCACATCAGCTAAATAATCCCACCAAGCTGGTGGTATCGGTGCATCAATCATACACCTTCCCTAGTCTAATCTCGGCTGCCAGCCATTCTTCATCTCATCAATGAATTGGGCATGTATAGTACACCTGGGAGACATCCTATGGTCTCCCAAACTATCGTAAGACCCATGTGAGAGGGAAGCACTCAATAATACTGATGGTATGCCCAATTAGAGGATGTGAAAATAAAATGTGTGGAAACTCATGTTGGGCATCATCCCATACCTCAGTATCTACCCATGGTCTCCATATAACTACAACCATGTCATCCAGCTACCCTCACCATTGCTCTATCTTACCCAATGTTGGCTGACTCATCAGACTTGCATATCTATATATACGGCTCCAAGGGCTGCCGAGTATCATGGAAAACTAGCCTACATACGAAGAGATGCTCCCAAGCCCATATCTATAGAACAAAAACTCCTACGGCCATGGTCTACGCACTCCAATACATGATCTCATGCATCTCATGGTACATCTGTGTGAGCATGCACTCGCCCCATCCAAATCTCAATGGTGGCCTATCTAGAATCTAATGTAGCATGCGCCCCCATCTACACTCTAATCCATGTTGTCCTTGATCTATTACAAGGTAATAACTCAAAATGATGTTAAGATGATCGCTAATCTATGTCCAACTCCATATTAGCTAATCAAGTCCTCCCACGAGATAGCTCGGCCCATCAGCAGCTCATTCTAAAAGATGGCCCTCAATGCCAATGTGCCCACTCTCGACTGAATCTCAAACTCCATGCAAGCCTCATGGAATGGTATCCTCAAAATCCTATAGATGTCCTCAGAGGTGATGGTCATCTCTCCCATAGGCAAGTGGAAAGTGTTCATCTCCGAGTGGAAACACTCAATCAGTACACCTAATAGACCGTGATTTACCTAAATGTCGGGTATGTCACGCAAATAAGATAATCCCAGCCCATCAATGTGGGCACCCTTGACATCGCTCAACTCAACTCAACTAAAAAGTAACTTTATAAAATAAAAAGTACAACTCAACTCAAAATTATAACATTTTGGCCCCACATAACACATTATAATAAAAAAATATGATAAACACCATCTCTCCAAAAGCAAATAAGACCATCCAATCCCCAAATAATCATCAGAATGACTCTCTCACCAAAACCATCTGCCTACGAGAGTCCATGATAGGCAAATCCACTGAAAAAATGACATGTCACTAAAGAGGGGACATGACATATGTAAAAGGGGTTGAGCCCTATTTTATTATAACTAATAATTTATTATTTTTTACTCTATCAAAGGTTAGAATTTGGTTCAATTTCAAGTTAAAACTTAATTAACTAAAAATCATCTTTTGTCGAATCTCACACTTAAGAAAGACACAATGGAAAAGCATTTACATGTAGAAAATACATTCCTTATGAATGAAACAAGAAGATCATGTTGCTTTTGATTATTTGAATTTTGTAGTGTTCACTTGCATGTGTTATATATTGGAATAAGCTATATATTATTTTCTCTCGAATTATGTTTCAATTTCTTTGTTTTATTATCAAGTGATTTTATCTCTCATACGCAAGCCAATTATCCAATGAAAGGTAAGAAGTCTATTGACTTACATGCATTATTTTACATTAAATTTTGTGGCATTTCTTATTAAATAAACCTCAATGTATATTAGATGTCCCAAATTTGTTAAAAATGATTTCACATAGTTTAGACACAAAATCCTTAGGCTTAAAGTTGATGTGAACTATAGGATTTCCTGAGAAGTATTACATAATCTAGATGGGAATTAGAGAAATGTTGTAAATCATTTTGAATTAAAAGACTGAAAATTCCATATTTATAATCTTTATGATGTTAGGTTGGTTCAATTTTATAAACAATGGTATGTTTGAAGAACCTTAACTTGTGGACTATTTCAATTTCTTCCATCTAATTGCATATTTCTATAGTGTTCAATATTTTCAAGAAGACTTGTAAGATTGAAGGACCAAAAAACTCCTTAAATTTGTATCCATTTATTTTAGTATTAGTCTTATTTTATATCTGATTACAATAGTTTGAATGTACATTATTATATATTTCAATAAGATTGTAAAATTTACTCTCATCTAATTTTTTATATGCAAACAAAATTTATTATAGCATGTAACATTTTATATTGTAGGTATTTAAAAATATAAAGTATTTTGATATATTCAATTGCCTTAAAATGTTTCAATTCCAGGTCCAAAATTATATCTGAATAAAAGAAGTGTGTTGAAAAATTATTGCGGCATTTCATGATACATGTGATTATTGACTACTTTGAAACCATAAAGCAAATTCCAAATCCAGATATTCTTAAGATGCCCGACTTTTATTCTGAAAATATATAAAATTTTATAACACTTGTGTTAATGAGGAATCTTGTCATCCGGTGTGTTTATTACCGCCAGTGTGTGGAACTCTCCATTTTCAGGACGCATGCAGTTTTGCCAGAGTTGTTTCATCTTTTTTTAACTCGTATATAGCACAGGTGGCATATCGTATGCCTAACAAGATTTTTCCATTGTTTAGGCATGATAAGGATTTACACAATTCAGAATAATAGCTGGCTATGTCTAAGCTTCTTTCACACAGTTTTATTCAGCTCAAAATGCCTTATTCGACTCTTAATCCATTCGTCTGCTTCTTTCTATTATTTTTTCTTTCCATAAGGTTATTTCCTGCAATCTATCTCTCACGCAAAAGAGAACCATATTCATCTGCCTGTTATTTCATACCATATCATATACGCAACCTTATTTTATTTTATCAAGCAAAGGATGGAGGTGAGCATCTACTGCTCTTGCTTCTCTTTTCCAAGACATCTCTTTTCCAAAAGAATCATAGCATATGCAAAGAACGAAGGGACAAGGGAGAATCTACAGCACTTATTAATCCCATTTAATTCTTTCCAATGTGCTAAGAAAACGTATGATTTGGGTTATTTCATCTTTTTTAAAAGACAACGAATAACGTTCTTCTTAATAATTTTTTTAAAATATTCTAGGAAGCGGAATGAAATCCGTCATAATAAAATTTTCATTAAAGTTTGTTGACTGTTGTGGAGTCTTGTGGGCCTACACATATGCACGAGTGCTGAGTTTTCATGGTTAAATTCCACATTTTATTCTGCGTTTCCTTCACGCGCATTTTATTCTATTTAGAAGATATATGTTACTCTGGTTCCTTCCTTTGCTTCCATTCACGCTTTTCATAAAGTTATTTACAATTATCTTTGATGCGCGTTGTACCGGGAAATGAGAAATGGCATTGGGACCCCCTCCCACGCATAAGAAAAACCATAGGCATCCACTTGTCCTTTCATATCATATTTGAAGGAACTTATTTTGAGAAGCAAAGAATCCAAGGTACACAAGCTCTTCCGATCTAAGACCCGTCTTTATTTATCCTTATTTTCGGGTTCGATAGGAATATTTGGTTTATCTTTTTCTTTGCTCAAATTTAGATTTATAATTTATAGGATTGATTCATAATTTTAACTTTTAAGATAAATTTAGGGTTTGATTAGCTCTTGTCAATTAATCATTATGTCCTAATATTAATTATAGCACATGCCCCACTCAATACTTTGGGAATTGTATTTAATGATTAATGTTATTTTATGTTTTAATAAAGAGAATGATTATGAGGCATTTAAATATAGTTATTTAATTATAGAACTATATTATTTATTATTAAATTATTATTTTTATAGCATTTAGAAAATTATGTATCTAACTTTCTATTACTTTTATCTATCTAAAAGTCATTACACTAAGATCATAAAGAATTCTATTTTTTGCAAATATCATTGAATCAATTGTAGTCAAAATCAAATTTCTTAATATAAGTATTGTTTTCTTCATGTAATTTAGTGCTTAATGTTGATTTAGACAAGAAAACTCTAGTTTAGTTTTAGAATCTAAATAGTTTTAGCTTTGGAGCCTTTTATGTATGTATTGCATCAAATCTTATGTAAGACCTATATTTCTATCTAGGATGTGTTAACTCTATTGATTTCTTCCATGTTGATGTATTAGTCCTGTAAGAATGATAGCCTATCTTATCAATTAGTGTTCTTTTACTATTTAATTTAGTAAATGCCTTGATGTCTAATATGTTGTGAACATTGATTATTTTCAAAGATAGTATAAATTTCTAGAATCAATAAGAGATACAAAATAAGCACAATAACATCAATGAGAGAAAATTTGATTGGACCAATAAATTAGAGATGCAATGTACATACATGAAGAGTGATTGGGTCAAATTAGAGATCAAACACAACACTCAATGAGTGATGGCGAGTTGCTTCCCACTAAAATAGCATGAGGTGTCCAAAGGGAATTGATACATCTCTAATCAAATCCTAAATTATGACAACTTGTATAAACAAGTGTCAAATATACATGGACGACTAAGAATAAAAGTCATTAAACAAAGACTATAAGGATTTGACAAAGAAAGCTTAAAATCCACTATCCAAAATAAAAATATATATATAATTCTAGAGATCATAGATCAAATATAAAAAATTCTACGCATCTAGGAAAACTAAAAAGTACCAAATTATATTTAAATTTAAATTTATATATGTATAAACTTTTGCCAAATCTACATTTGTGCAGATACGTTACATAGTTATGTGGGGAACTTATAATGAATTTGAATGTTCCTAAGTTCAGTATTATATTTATATTTATATTTATATATTTATAGACTTGGGCCAACTATATATTTGTGTGCATACCTTACATAGTTATGTGAAGAAATGATAATGAATCTGAATGTTCCTAAGAGCAATCCTATTTTGTGCACATATCAATTAATCACATGTAGTCAAAATAAGTATTATTTTCTTTCATGTCATTTACAACTTAATTTTGATCTAGAAAAGAAAAATCTAGTTTAGTTTTGGAATCTAATTAGTTTTAGTTTTGAATCCTTTTATCTATGTATTGCATCAAATCTTATGTAAGACCTATATTTCTATCTAGGATGTGTTGACTCTATTGATTTCTTACATGTTGATGTATTAGTCATGTAACATGAATAGCTCATCTTATCACTTAGTGTTCTTAAACTATTTAATCTATAAAACTCATTGATGTCTAATATGCTTTGAACATTAATGATTTCCAAAGATACTTCAAATTTGCATAATCAATAAGAGATACAAAATAAGCACAATGACATCAATGAGAGGAAATTTAATTGAACCAATAAAATAGAGAAGCATTGTACATAAAGGTAGAGTGATTGGGTCAAATTATAAGTCAAACCTAACAAACAATGAGTGGTGGCAAGTTGCCTCCCACTAAACTATCTTGAGGTGTAAAAATTGAATCGACACATCTCTAATCAACTCCTAAATAATAAAAACTTGTATGAACAAGTGTCAAATATACATGGATGACTAAGTAGGCTTAATTAAGCCTACGCATAGATAAATAAAATAATACTCCCCTTTAAGCATAATGTAGGAGGGAAAGATAAAGGAAATGGGTCCTAGCTACTAGCTTGGTGAGGTACCCATGTACAATGAAATCTCTCATAAATAGAGAAAGATAGAAAACCTAATGTGAAGAAACTATCTTGCAAAAAAGAAATAAGAAGAGAAGAAGCCTAGAACACCCTCCCTAAGGAAGATGTTGATATTGATGTCTCTCTGAATGTATGTGGGTCAGAAACTAAAAAAAAGTGTTGTGGCTCTCCTAAAAATATTCCTCAAGATGACTATCATCTATTGAATTATGTACCCCGATATCTACCCCCTATAGAGTGTAACATATGGGTGATGCCAAAATACCAACCTCTAATGGATTCTCTAAACTAGATGAAGATGAGTCATCATCACTGTTGTCACTTTAAGAACTAGAAGAAGAAGATTATTCCCTTGAACTCTACTATGAACCATCTAAATTATTAGTACTATAATCAGAATTTGAAGAGTCCACATCAAGTTGAGAATCCATATGGTGTGCAACACTAGAGTTTGTAATACACATTGCATGATCCTCTTTCCACTTCTAATACACAATGGATTCAACCCTATTCCTATCACCCCCATGTTTTAGAGATCATCGTAGAGAGAAAAAACCATACAAATACCAAACTAGATGTATATCAAGGAGCTCATAAATGTGGAAATAGATTGACATAACATAATTAAAGATAGACAAATGACTAAGCCATTTCGTATAAATTTTAGTTTTTTTTTTATTGTTTCCTATAATTTCATCATTTTAGCATTCATTATATTTATATTGATTGAGGAATGTAATGTCTTTTCATATTATCTCATTAATCCCCCATCTGATCATATTATCTCATGATAACCCTAGGTTATCCAAGTAGTCAAAAACCACATTACCATCATAAAAAACACAGGCAACCTTATAATCGTCAAATAAATTAAGCATATTAATGTTATTAATATTCAAAGTTTTGATGGTCCAACCTCGAGTTTATTCCCTTCTATGAAATTCATAATATTTAATGAATCGCACTCCAACCATACCTTTGTGAACCCCTTCAAGGCTTCCATTTTGAAACCAATGCAGGCTTTTTAAGCCTTAGTATTTAGTAGAAATTAGTTAAACTTAAATGACATGTGGAATTTTAAAAGAAAGGTTATTTAATGTGTAGACATTTGATTGGTGATTTATATGGCGGATGGGGGATTGTCTCCATACCACTTGAGCAGGCATTAGATATACTCAAAAGAGACGTGGAATTTTTTAGGAAAGGGATCTCAAGACTAGAGGAGGCATTAGATACACTCGTAGGAGATGTGGAATTATAGAGAAAATATGTCTCATCATGTATGGGAGGTAACACTTCTATATTCTCCTTGATTGTAGAGATGGTTACAGGTTCTATAGTTAGGAGATCTACTAGTGTAGTTAGTTCTTTATTTCTTCAGTGAGTGGGAGGGATTGGTGAAGGTGCTTCATAAAAGTCTCTAGAAGGGTTTGCATCAAAACCCTTGCAATATGCCACTCTTATTTGACTTCATGTAATAAAGGGTATGAATATTGGTGTATTACATTAAAGTAGGTTAGATTTTAGTTATTGAAATTAGTATTTTAAATAAATTAAAGTTAGTTATAATAAATGTTAGTTCCTTTCCCATAGAAGTTAGTTCTAGTTATTTCTTATGGTCAGTAAAGTCATAAGGCTTTAAAAAGCCAATAAGATTGTAATTCCTCTCATCAAAATGAGTTAATTGAATTTTAAATTTAGCTTTATGTTTTCTTTCTATATTTAGTTAAGTCTTCTTAGGTTAGAATTGTTGGTGTAATAGCATTGATTGGGTGTAACTATCTATTAGTTACAATATGGTTGATATCAATTTAGTTATCTAGTTACCAAACTGCAAATACTACCTATATAAAGTGACATCTATTCATTGGATAAAATATAAAATAAAAATATTTGTTCTGTTATTTGTTTGCTACTTCATTTGGTATCAGAGTGAAACATATTCATGTAACTATGTATTTCATAAATGACAGTGGTCTGATGTTTGGATACATTACCTATGGATGGCTGCGATGAAGAGCTGGGAGGATATTTTCCTATAGTGGCTGTTGGAAAAGTGATCTCAACTGAAAAGTCCTAGTTCACCACTATCTTGATAGTTTTCCATTGTCTTATTTTGAAACTCCCAATTTGGTATAGGGAGATGAGTTATTGGAAGTGTTTAAATGATATGGATTGAGAGCGAATGTGCTTGAGAGTGGTGCAAGTGTAATGTATCGTGCCTCTACAATGGTAGTGTGTCATGCCTTTGGTAATGTGATTTAGAACTATCTAGTTTTTATCCATGTTGGTCTCTGTTTCCCAAGTGCTTGTACATCCAAGTCTGGTTGATGGTGAAAAATGACTCTTAACTATGTGAATTTGAGTTTTTGTAATGAAGAATGCACGTGCTATGTCGTGGTCTCCAGACATGACACTATCAATAGAGAAGTTGTAGTGACATGAGAAAGATTATGAAGGTATGAACCAATAATTAAAGAAGAGTTGTTTGTAGTCATTACTGAAGAGTTTGTGCATACAAGACAACAAAGTTACATTGGCATTCAATATTGATTGGTGTCTAAGAGTCTCTTGACGATCATTTTGATCAAAGGCTCCTAGTGAAGCATTTCATTTCTAATACAGCCAGAATATAGTAAGTACATACTTTCAACCAAGTATAGAATACATATATTTTTTGTGAGAGGTTGACAGTAAGAAAAATAAGCTTCTAGTATTGTTGTTCAATGGAGATTCCATTAGATAAATACTCTGGTTTCAATTTTCATACATGGAGAACAAAAATACAAAGGTAATTGATGAATAAAAACCTATGGGACATAGTAAGAGGAAAAGACAAACCATTTATAGATGCAAATAAATTATTGGAGTAGAACAATAGAGATGATAAAGCCAAGGCTATTATTGGTCTTTCTCTTCCAGATTCTAAACTTCACCACGTAGGTCTAGATAATACTTTTGTCGACATTTGGGATAATCTAAACAAGTTGTTTGGAGAAAAAGCTGTAAATGCAAAGTTTTCTCTAAAACTTCAATTGTTTAGATTCAAAATAGAAAATGGGATCACAATGTCAAATCATATAAGTAATTTAAGGTCTCTCATTAGACAACTTGGAGAGGTTAAGGCTCATGTTGTTGATGATGATGCTAAGGCCATCCTATTAAATAACTTATCTTCCAAATATAGTAATGTTGTCTTTACACTAAGTCAACTCACTTTGCTGACTCTAGAGGATATGATTTCATCCCTTCTAGTAGAAGAAAAGAGGACAAAGGAAGTCATAGAAGAAGATCATCAAATAGACCACACATTACACTCACAAAGTACTAAAAAATGGTCAAATAAAAATAGAAGAGACAATAAATATTTTTACTGTAAGAAAAAGCAGCACACAACATGGGTTTGTAGAACTAGAGCTAGTACAGTGATGTTCTTAAAGGAAAACTAAAAGAACAATATGAAGAAGGCAATGTTGCATGCATTGAAGATGAGGATACAATAAATGATGCAGAGGTCTTTAATGATTCTCAATCTCCTATTAATCACAATTTTGTGCTTTGAACCTTCACATCTAGAGGTTGGCGGCATCAAATGATGGAGAAACTTCCATAATCTCAAGTTAGCTTCTCTCTTTGAGATGGTGGTCTGTATGAGAAGCATTTTTGGCATTTTTTGGTTTCTAATTTTGTTTATCTTTCTAATGCTCACAAGTTTGCAGAATGCATGTCTTTTGAAGACTCATTTTGGAGATAGGTTTTGGATTTGGTACTGCACTCAGGGTGGTTGCAAGAAGTTGAGTCCCACTTTTGGGCAAAAAGTGGAAGTGTTTTCCCTTTTCTTCAAATTTCCTGTCAATTGATGTCTAAATTTGAGGTACTTAGAGATTGAATCTCAAAAAAAATTAGTAATAGAAAATGTAGTTCTCCAAGTCTACTTTTCAAATATGTAATTTATTCAAATACCCACATTGTATAAAATTTTTTTTAGTAGGAATGTTTAAAAACTATGTTTTCAAAATGCCTGTTTTAGAACCATACCATAGTTGTGTATGACCACCATATTTTGACTTAAATAAATGAATTTTTGCAAAGCCTTCTAGGGAAATATACCTAAGACACCAAATATTGATGAGCATATTTTTCCTTATTTTTTTATTCAATATATTTTTTTATTCATTTTTAATTGACTATAAAAAATATTTTCAAAACTTGTGATGTATGACCACCATAATTTGATGAGAATTTCATATTTTTTAAAATTCTTTTTTTTTTTTTTTATCTTCAAGAGAATTGTATCTAGATTGATGTCATATAATTTATTTTCCAAAAAACCTAAAAATAAAAAAGTTTTTAAAGTTTTAGTGAACCTCGCTATTTTACATTTAGGTACCACTTTTAACTAATAAATAATGCAAAGATAGTAAAATTAATCACATCACTATGAAATTTAGATTTTTGAAATCAGGACAGTGAGAGCTCTAATGGGTTTTTCTTTGTAAAAAGATACGACCAGTAAGGCCCTCAAAAAATTACGGCAAGGCAGAAATATGGCATTCCAGTGCCTTACCAAATTTTTGGAGGTCAAGGCATAGGCTTGGTTGAACCAAGCCTAAACCAAACCGATTTTGGAACAAAATCCAAGGTAGATGTGTGCTTCCCGCTCATGTCTTAAGAAATGGGCACCCGTTATTTAAATTCAAAAAATAGACGCCTATTTTTTTTAAACAAAATTCAAAGCATTAAAATGTATTTTTAATTCTAAAAGAAACAAAAAATAAAAAATTTAGAAACGGACACTAGTTTTGAAATGGGCACCCATTTTCTGAATTTAGGACCAGGCGAACGAACCTAAAACGAACGCTCGTTTCAAGTGACATCTTTCATTTCTACAAGACTTCTATGGAATTGGTACCCAACTTTGTGCATTGACCCCTGAATATGGAATTTTGTCTAGTGAGCTTCAAAGTATATGATCAAGAATTATATGCTTTCACGATCACTAGATAATGATAGAGGTCTTTCGCATCTCTTAGGGATCATTGTTGAATAATTCAAGACTCTGTGATTGTTCAGGACTAAGAACTTAAGAACACAACTCGAAGCTACATCTTCCTGAGGGTCAGGAGACAGCTTGATGGAGGCTTTCTTGGTTCAAGGTCTACTACTTCAAAAGAAATTTTTCTCAAAATATGTATTCATATTATGTAATAAGCATGTTTTTTTATGTAAGCCTTAAGGGGGGGTCCTTAGGGAAAAGTGAATATGATCATATAGGATCATTGTATTAAGGGGGGGATATTGGCATAATAGCATTGATTGGGTGTAACTGTCTATCACTTACAATACAGTTGATATCAATTTAGTTACATAGTTACCAAACTACAAATAGTACCTATATAAAGTGATGCCTATTCATTGGATAAAATATCAAATAAAAACATTTGTTCTGTTATTTGTTCCCTCCTTCAACAATGTTAGATAAGAAATGTCAAAACTGAGATTTAAAATAGGTTGTAAGTTATTTGGCTCTAGCTCTACTATTTGGATGGTTGCCCTATTTTTCTATCTACATGACTAGTTTTGCTCTAGCTCTATCTTTTTATAGTTTGTGTTAGACTTAGAATGAGTTAGGGATATCCTCTACTTATCTAAATAAAAAGAACTTAGCATGATACACAAAATATCATCTATATATTAATTACTAGCTTTTCTAAAATAATTTGGTTTCAATCAAAGAAAACAATAGGCAGTAGAAAATTCATTCAAACTTTTATTCACGACAATACCATTTAAAAATACTCTTGGATTCCCAAATTTTGAAGGATGGGAATATTAATATGATGAGTAAAATTTAAATATACTATACACTATACACATAAGATATAAATAATTCAAATTAATGTACACAATTTTCTAATAGATGGAATGGTACTTAAGTGCATATTATTCATTATGATCTAAGTAATCCCTTGGATAAAATGATACATAATTCATTTTGATTTAAGTAATCACTTGAATAAAATGAAATATAATTCATTATCATAAAATTGGTCCTTGCTTTTCCTAAACAAATACTATAGAACTATTAAATAACATAATCATTCATAGGCTCATTTCTTCTATGTGTGAATCTAGTAAGCTTCTTCATAGAGATCATTGATCTCAAGTTTGTAAGAAATATTCTAATAATGCACTACAATAAAACCATTAAAGAAACACAAAGAACCACTTGCTAACAATTAAAAGAAGTGACTAGCATAGTAATCTATGAAACATGTAGCTAACTTGACAAAGATCATGTCATCAAAAGTAAGTTTTAATGTTAAAGTTGAGTTCCTAGGTATCATCATCTATAATAAAATTCAAACTTAGGAGTCATGTCTATTATACATAAAATATAAAGAGTAATATAAAAAGATAAAAGGCATTTGATGGAAATGAATGAATGCAATAATATTTTCTTATCATTTAGATTTTGTAATTTTTGTACATGTGACCTTCTTACTATCCTAGTTGAATAGATAAGGAGATCTACTCAATCCAAATTGTAATAAACTAGTGATGGACACAAGATGTGTATAAAGAGTATGTGTAGTAGTGGTTGTGGAGCATTAGTCTTGTAAATTAGAGGCCAGGACATAGTGATGGACTGATTTTCCCTATTAATGAAGATATGGTGAATGGTTGGGAGGAGAAATCATTTGACATTAATACGTAGAGGATACCATAGTGGTTGGTAAATGGAGGGAAGGAATACATATGAATGGAATGCTAGAATGGATGGGGGCCCTAGTAAGGGTCATGGTTGGTGGATTATTATTTTAGGGTAACCATATTGATGAAAGAGACTCATTGCACAATCATGAGAATGTTCCTTACATAATTGCACATATTATAGTTTTATTATGTAGCTAGTAAAAAACAACTTCTAAAAATTGTTTCCGGAATGCTCTCCGATGAGAAATGATAGTTAAATCTTACAAGAAATAAAATGACTATAGGTACTAGCACATAAAAATTATCATAGATAATATATTTGTGTGGATCAAAATTGTTAGTAGAAGAATGGACAAACATATTTAAAATGCAATTAATAAAAGATGTAAATGAAGGAAAAAGAAATATTCAAAATACAAAAGTATAAAAGTAAACATTAAAGTCCATAATAATATGTTTAACATAACATATGATTACAACATTTATTATTATATAATTACTTTAAACTACTTTCATAAATGAAATAAAACTGATATAAATATACAATTAAATATTCAATAATTTATATACATATACATTCAATAGAGAATGATTCAAAACCAATTTTTAATAATTTTTTCTTTTAAATGTATTGTATTATAATCTGAAATATTCCATATCAACTTTTACATGTTAGAAAGATGGCTTTACATGACACGTGCCCAAGACAGAGATATGATGGGATACGAAGTCCTTGGACTAGTCCACGAAATGGTCTGGCAGCCAAACTGTCATTCCCTCTTTCCTTCCTCTCAGAGCAGCTGGACATTCTCTCAAATTGCGACATCCTCTTAAATCTATTTTTTGAAGTGATGGAAGTTCCCCAATGTTGGAAGGTACTTCTTCTAATTTCTTGCAAGCAAATAAACTCAAGGCATCGAGCGAGCGGAGTTTTTCTATACTGGTTGGCAAGCTTTTCAATTTCATGCAATAACTTAAATCTAAATGTCTTAAAGAAGTAAGCTTCCCAACGCTAGGAGGCAATTCTTCAAGTTCCAGAGAACTGCACCTCAATTCTTTTAAAGAGCTGAGTTCCCAAAAGCTGGAAGAAAAGGATTCCAAGTTACAGCAGCCATCTAAATTCAAGACCTCCAAAGAGCCTAATTTCCCGAAGCTCAAAGGCAATTCTTTTAGACTAACACACTCTGATAAACACAAATGTTTCAGAGAACTGAGGTCTCCAAATGTTGAGGGCAATTCTGCCAGTTTCTTACAGCTTGTTAATATCAATTCCTCTAAAGAATGTAATTGCCCAAACGAGTTTGGCAGGTTTCTCAAGGAATTACTACCACAAATGCTCAATCGTTTTAATGAACGCAGCCCACATACCTGCTCAGGCAGCTCCTGCATTTTATCCCACTCATCTAATATCAAAACCTTAAGACCAGTTAAGTGATCCAGCTTTTCGGGTAACTTTTGTAGACTTCTCAATTCTTTGCAATCCAGTTCTTCTAGGGAAGAGTTTTGGATGACTGTGGTGGGCTTGGATTCCTCGCAGTGAGACTGTGCTGTGGCTCTCATTACCCGTAGATTCTTGGGCAGCTGCATCCATATTGTGATTCTAGTGTAAGGAATTTCTCCCATATTAAGACAATCTACGTAAGAGAGAAAAATAGGGAGGACTTGCCTGATACAAAGTCACACCATCTTTAAAGACAGGGCCATGGAACACAGTCAATCTCTCAAGCGACTCGAAGCTCGCTGGCCATAAAGCAGAAATGTCCCCGCCCAGTCGGAGAAATCTGAGCTCCTTAAATTTGGATAATTTTTGGCTCGATCCTGACACTTTTATCCGGCTTTCCAAACCCAGGACTCTCAACGAATTTTTCAATGAATATATTTGCCTCTCATCAACTTCATTACCAGATTCAGATTCCTCCTTGCCCAGTCAAACTCCTTTAATTTGCTTGAGCTTCTGCAAGGAGAGAATATATTTCAGTAAAGCAACTAAAGAGATATACAGCAAATAATTTTAATCCTGTAGAAGTGTACCAATGAAAACACATACTTGATCGTCGCGTGCAATTTCCAGCCAGGACTGCATATCCAAAATTCTACTGGTTTGAGACAAGCTCCGCCCTTTTGCTCGGATGATATCATGGACAATCAACTCGCCTTTTTCGGACGTCTTCGTCAGTGCCGCCTCCTCCAGAAGTGTGACGTCCTCAGCTCCCACAATGTACTCCACATCTTGACGACTCCAGTTAACAAAGAAACAGCAAATATCCAGAAACGCTTCTCGCGTAGATAATTCCAGATCGTTATAGACAGAGTTCACAAGACGTTGGCTCAGATTTTCTCCTTTAATATCCCCGCCTATCTCCAAAGCTTCAAATATTTGGGTACATCTCTCCACCATGTAGTTCTGCTTCCGCAAACGAGCACCAACAATTTCTAACACTAAAGGAATCCCATCACAAATCTGCAGGGTTTTTCTCAGGCTGTCTGTGTCTCTATTTATAGCATTATGATCATCTTTTAACAAAATTTTGAGGGCGTCTTGGTTGGGTAGAGTACCCACACGATAGTCACGACGCTCGAGGCCGGCGTCTATGAGCATATCTGTGGCACCCAGATTTCGAGTTGTGATCACTATTTTGCTTCGCTTCGGAAGGCCTGCAAAGCGTTTTGGGAAAAGCTCTTGCAAATCTTCTGCGTGAAGAGCGTTGTCAATAAACAGAAATACTGGCTTGTTTTCTTGGACTTCGAAAGCTTTGGCAAGATGGTGCCTACCCTCTGTACTATTTCTCAATGTAACATTCCTGTCATAAGTGTATGCTGGGAAGGAATCTCTTAAAATTTGCTGCTGCATAGATTTTATATCATTCCTGGTGCGCTCTTCTTGGATTTGAACTCCGGAATACCTGTAATCTGCGAGATCTAACTCTGCAATAACCGCAGTGGCGAGAGTGGTCTTTCCTATGCCCCCAAATCCATAAATGACTATCGCCACTGGCGACTTATTTCGAGGTTCCATGCCCAACAACTTCATTACTTGTTTTTTCTGCCCTTCGATGCCAACTGCCGATAAGCAAGGAAAAATGTTAAGCCAATAACAAGACATGTAAATGGTGATGCAAACTTGATATGTAAACACAGTTAAAAAAGGAAAATTTATATATATTTACCTGCATAATCTGGATAAATGGGCTTCCATGGAGGAAAAGTAACAGGCTGCTGATGATGTATTTGTATCGCTACTCTCAATGTAAGATCCTGGTACACTTGATTTATTTTCGATTGTAGACTGGCCAAGCTTGTGGAGTCTACAGAAGCCTTCAGAAATCTTCAATACGGACAATTTCAATCAGAATAACCGTGCATAAATGATGATAATACTAATAAAACTCACTTTAACTCAAATATGCAGTAAGCATTGTAGGCATTTTACCTGAAAAGTGCTCTAGATTTTAATTGAGAAGCGCACATCATGGATCCTTCGACAATCAATACAGTAGCTTCATTCAATATATTTTCTTCTTGTGGCATATCATACTTCAGCTTTCTTAAATGCCCAGCGAGCTTCGCCATTTGTCTTAAGAGTTCTATGCATTCGCTCCGGTTATCAGAGATCTGACCAACCTGGTCTAGCAAGAATGCTAAGACTGATAACCCTCCAACTACCCAATGCACCTTCCCCACACTTTGCAGTATCTGTGCTACAACTTGTCTGTTTCCTCTGTCTCCCTATAAATATAGCCATCGTTATTTCCAACTACTCGCAAATAATTTCAACTTGCTGTTAAGTAAGAAATAAAAATATGATAAGCCGTTACCTTCTCCAGCTGAATATGCTTATTGACAAATTCGAGGAATACAGATCCACTTTCGAGAAAGGAAGCCCATACTGATTTCGCTCTATCCTTGAGTGTATCAGAATATGTCCCTGAACTAGTGCTTCTCTGCAACGTCTTTTCTTCCTTTGCCTGCATTTACAAACAGGACATCATTGAGTAAAATGCCAAAAGAAATGAACATTTCTAATGATTAGAGTTGAAGCTAACTCACTCCCATACTAACTCTGTTTACAAGTGACTGCAATAGCTCGTTGATGAGATCGATCAAATACTCAACCTCCCCTGCATTGTTGATTTTTCGAAAATGGCTGATACAGTTTTCCACAGTGAGTGGCGGCGTCTGAATTGGCGCAACCGGCGTGGAAAGCGGGGGCGCTTGCTGGGTTGGGGCAGGCGATGTGGACAGAGCCTGGGATTCGGGCTGAAATCCGTTGGCCGTTTCGCTTGGATTAACTCCGTTGGTTTTCTTGGACTCGGAGAAACAGCAACCCATGGTAAATGCAAGCGAGATGAAACTATGGTTGTTAAGTATGGATGCAAGCACTGAGTGCTTTATTGGCTCCCTATACTTTATCGTCTGTCTACATGTTATTTTCGATTTGGGGCCATCTTAATCTTCGTCCTTTCTGCTACCTAATTGAGGAAGCTTCGACAGCTGACGAAAGAAAATTGTGGAGCATATTACGTATTTTGCTTTATACAGCTGTAATAAGCATAACGGATAAAGGTATCCGCTCCCCTCCAAAAAAAAAATCAGTGTGCTTTCGTACTCTTGGAATTGTTTAATTGAAAAATATATCTGTATATTTGTGGAATCGAATATTAAAAAGCTATTAAGGTGTATAATTAATGAGAATAAGAGAATGCTTATCGAGCGGGGAAACTTTGATGGTCTATAGGCTTTACATGACACTTTTAAGGTAAATTTACTTATATTCAAATTTATAATATTAATATATATTATTCTATAATTTTATTGTAAAAATATAAACAAATTTTGAAAATATTAAAATAGATTAGAAATTCAAAGGAGCGTCTATGTAAAAATGTACTATTGACTAATATTATTAATTAATTAAAAGTTAAAAGTATAATATTTTTATTTAAAAGTTTTTTATTTATGCAAGGTATAGGCTTATTGATTTATTTTTTTATTTTTTTTAAAAAGATATTATTATATTTTAATTGATTAATAATCTTAGTCAATGGTGCATCAATCCTTAGATAAACGGTTCCAAATTTAGAAAATTTTGATAATAGATAAAATTTAATATTTTAATAGTATCATTAATAATTATCAAATGACAATCATTTAATATTTATATGTATTATATTTGATTTTATAATATTTATTATAAATATATATTAATACATGAATTTAATTTATTTTTTAAAGAGAATATAACTCTAGAAATATTATCTTAAATATGTTTTTAGTATAGATTAAGAAACTTACTTAGCAAGTTTAAGCTTAAACAAGGCACAAGGACCACTACTTAACCATGAACTCAATTATTACATTATTATATTATTATATTAGTATATTATGATTAATATTGAATTTAACTAAAAGTAACAATATCAATAAGAATCAATAGTTAGAATATTATTATATCTTTATTTTTAATATTATATTATTTTAATTCTAATTCTTACCTTTGGAATAAATATTTCACTTAAGGAACTATTATATTATTATATATTATAATTAATATTAAATAATGACGAGGATGGCCCCACACTGCAATGGCAAGTTGCAAAGTGTTCTTGAGACCATGTCTCATGTTTGACTCATAACATGTAACTATGTCCATTCAAACATGCTCCCTCCTTGGTGAATTGATACAATGCTTGGTGATCTGTCAAAAGGCATATGTTGTCTAGCAAAGGCAGCAGCAACTGAGGTTTCCCCATACATTGACACACACACCAACTTGGTGGTAGGGAGGTCACTAGAGTGGACAAGAGGACATACATGTTGATAGACCATGTAAGAAAATTATGGAGTGATAAGCATTAGAGTGAAGAGATGAGGTGACACCAATTGATGGATAAGGAGGTGATAGAAAAGGGGAAGTTTCTTAGAAAGGTAAGGGTGGTCAGGTAATAAGGGTTGTGGAGAGATAAGGGGCTCAATAGTGACAAGGAGTTCTTGAAGAGATAAGGATGAAGTGGGGGGGGGGTCTAAGTAGAGTTTGGTGTGATAAGAAGTTAGAGCTAATACCCCAACTAGCACCTTACTTAATTTTCTCTAAAATTCCCAACTAGAGTTTGCATTGTAATATTCTATACTAGGAGAGTGTCAATTCCCAATGATTAACCATACATCACTTGTTAAAAGTGATTAGAATAAGAAAAAACCTTGATTCATAATACATGCTTAAGCTCTAACTCCTTACTTTCCTCTTAATTAACTACTTAAGAATGATGGGGAATTACTTGTCCATGGGCATTTGGAAACCCTTTGCGAGTATGCATCATCAAGGATTTGATGACACATATATGCGTTACCTATATTGGGGCCACCTCCTTAAGGATTCATGATATATGTCCTTATCCCAATCTTGGAAGTTTCCTCCTATAGAGTAAAGTATTACTCCTTCCCTAACAAAACCAACCTATCCTATTAATGGTATTACCAAGTGATTAAACAAATAGCTAAGTATATATTTTTATCTTATGTATTTAAAATATATGTATATATATAGATAATATAACATATATATAATATATTATTGATATATAAATATTTACACATCTATGAGCTTACCATCACAATTGATATCAATACTATAATATATATAGGCCATTTATTCACACACACACACACACACACACACAGTAGCATTTTCATATAACAATGCCAATATCAACTTATTGATTGTTGCCACCAATACATATGATTCATTATTTTTTTCATTCCTTCTATCTAAAGAGTATTAAATTATTTCCATATGTTCACATTATCTTATGTGTCCATACTCAATATATATTCTAATATATTACTCCATTATCCCTCCATGTCATCCTCTTCAATCCATATTCCTCATTTATACATCAGGGATGTTGTATTCTCAAAACATGTGTTACCATGGTGTCTTCTCATAGCATCCCAACGCACCACTTCATTATCAAGACTAACTAATGCTTCCTTACGTTAATAACTTACCTTTTTTGACCCATCTTATTATTTCATATCTTTTAACAAATATAATTAATGTATCATATAGGCTCAATATATTTAATATACAAATCCCTTCTCTTTGTAGTCTCTGAATCTGATGAGATTTTCCATTTCTCCATACCTCCATTTCTCTACTTGCACACAATCCCACGACAACAGAGCATGTCCCCTGAGTCTTGACTTGGAAATCTTCACCTTTTGATTATCATCTACATCTTCACATTCAAAGAAGTCTTCCAATGTACTAAACCAATCAATAAGCTCTTCATCATCCATCTTTACACAATACATAGAAAGATCACCCTTAGCTCTAGAATCCCCAACTTTAACAACCTTAAGAATCTTTGCAATCCTTGCATCCTCTACATTCAACTCTTCTTCTTGAGGGGATTCTTCATCCTCACCCCCATCAACCTCTTCATCACTATATTCATCAAAATTCCTTCCTCTTCTTCTTTCCCTAGCCTCTATGGCTTCCATAATTTCTCTTAGGGCTTTCAATTCCCTAGCAACAACAACACTAAATCTTGGAGGCATCTTGACACCCTACCACAAAACTTCAACTTAAGAAACCACCCCTTTCTCTCCAAGGATATACTCTTCACTCTTATACGAATATGACACAGAGGTATTTGTCTCAACAAAATCAATTCAATGGTATAATTATTCTGCCTCAATACGACAATGAAAACTTCAAGGTTAACTCTCATTTCTTCCTTCACTAGGCTCCTTCCAAACACCCAAACTTTATTCCCAACTACAAAAACATTTTGTATCACCTTCTAGGATATCCTTACTTCCTGTTCAACACATTACATCAAACTTCATTCACCTACCCAGCTAGTTTATCAATAAATCTTTCTCGATCTCCAACTAGGCCTAATCCTAGTAGCCATGTTTAGCGGGTAACCCAAAGTTTTCTCTAAACTTCTCTAATACACTTCTAAAAAAAATTACATATTCTAACACCCTTTTCCAAGTTTCAAAACATATCCAAACTAGAATTATTCCTTCTTTGGACCAGTTGTACAGACAATACCCTGCTACACACATAAATATGCCTAATTAGCCCTCAATTATAGAGAAACTACTAAAATTGTGTCTCTTGAAAACCACAAAAATATAACAATCTTCTATTATATTCCAAATAAAATTATTTTCACACTCATTTGATTATCCATGGTCATTATTAGCCTAACCAACAAACCCTCACTATATTACCCTTAAAACTAGGGCTTTCCCAAAATACCCTTTCTACTCCCTTCTAGATCTTAAACCAAGTTCTTTCACCATGTATCCAACATGTACAAACATATATTATAAAAGAAATAATTTCCCTCTTTAAGAGAAATCAAACATATATTATAAAAGAAAGAATTTTCCTCTTTAAGAGAAATCTCCAGACCCTTCACCATAGACACTCTAGGCATGCACCTTCACTATTCAACTTTCACATTTTCACCGTAGGGTTTTTACCACTCAAAATTCCAACTTCTCCTCTATCAGATAATTTTACTAGACATTATATTATAGTATATATGATCCATCCCACAAGGAATAGTAGTTACATAAAGTGGAATGGATCCATACTTTCTTTAGTCTCTCAAAACCTTTTCTTCACGCAACATGATTATAGACCAAATTTGGAATCAGACAAAGGGATGAAATTAGAAACCCTTCAGATGGTTAGAAGAACATTGTAAACAACTTTTAGAATCATATCTTCTTAATTCCAAAGCATAAAATGGAGAACAATCAAACTATGCAATAAGTAACAATGAAACTTGAGAAAATTGAAATAAATGTGAACTTTTGATTGCTAATATTGATTCAATATGCCATACTCTATCTCTTTCCTGGATCCTATACCCTCCTATATGTATCCAAATTATATTAAAACTATTATTTCACCAAAAGTACACCCAAAACTAACATAACTATCAAGACTACTCAAAGCCACCAACTTCCTAGCTAGCCACTAGGATTTAAAATTGGAAATTTGTTAACTTAAACATTATGAATCCTAAGACCTTTATAGAATTTCAAAGGCTTATCATTTGACATTATTACATTATTTATAACCAAAGACACCTAATCCATCCCTCGGTTCCCTAGTTATACCCCTATTACAAAAATTTGTCCTACGACCCTTATCAAGCCCATTAGGACTTATAATCATATTGTCCTTCTATTACATTTAAGTGACTTAATAGCCTTTATTACATCATATTTAGGTCCTTTATTGTGTTCATTACATGTTCCATGTGAAAATGGCTTAGTGACCTTCCTTGGTCCATTTGATGCTCCTACATCATACTCCCCCTATAAAAAGTTTCTTGTCTGAAGAGAATAGGGGTCTTCTCCTTGTACCACCCATTCTTCTATATTTTCTTATGCTTCTTATCTCGTCATGGGTTATGTTTTGTAATAAAAAAATCCTTGTGAGTTTGATCTCTCTTCAAACTATTACCTGTATCACACTTGTTTAACATGTTATATTTCAAAATAAATCATTATACTTTTGTCTTGTAGAGTCATGGTGTGACTACTGTTGCACCTTTTCCACTATCTCTTTAAGGTCCAAGTGACCTCTCAACCTGCTCACATTTTAAGGAGCTCCACTTTTCTCAACCTTAACATTTAATGGATAAATCATGACCCCAATAAGAACATGTTTCCACTCCATTTCATACTACAAATCTTCCCTCATGTTACTATCATTACTCGTTTGTTGTTTCACCTCAAACTTCTTTTCACATCTCTATTTCTTGTCTTGTGCTCTCATTGTCTTAGGAACCTACATATACAAATATACCTTTCTACAAAAATATATAACCCTTGATTCATAAGTCTGATCACTTTGTAAGAGTGTTAGAGTAAATAAATTTCCATCCTTATGAACAAGATAAGTGTTATGGAATCCATCATATAATGTCCTCCTCATGTATTGCCAAGGTCCTCCCAAAAGTAAATAACAACATGTCATGAGAACAATATCACATAGCACCCTATAATGATAATCACCAGTAGAAAATATTCTACATAGAATTATTCTTGGATGACAAGATTTTTATCATCATTTACCCAAGTTTCATTGTGGGGTCTACTATGTGGTAACCTCTCTAGATCCAACTTCTCCACAATCTCTTGAGAAACTAAATTGTCAAAAGCATGAATCAACTATCATTCTACAAACCTTAGCTTGTCTCTTTTATTGGGTCCTAAAGAGAGATACATGTGGTTGTACTTGTTGTTGCATTTGACCTCTTCTAAACATTACAAAGTAACCATCAAGTACAAGAATCAGAATTACCAACTTTCTCTTCTTTTACCTCTTCTTGAACTAACTAAACCATTTTTTCATTCTCTCTTCCACCATTTGTAGAAGCATTTTCCACTTTCTCAAGACACTTATAAAAAGGGTGCCCATCCTCTCCACAATTGGATTACCTTCTTGTAAACACCCCAGATACTCTGCTTGATCCCAATATTCCTCCATCTCTATATCCCCCTCTTTGATCATAAATTGGTTCTTTACCCTTATTACTAATTATTTCCCCTTTTCTTTCATTTGTGGGTCTACAGCCCCTACCTCTTTTGGCATTACATCTTCCACTTCCTCCTTGTCTTTCTTGCTTCCTCTTTCTCTTTTCCTTAGCCTTTATGGCTAACTTGTAGGAATCCTCAATAGTCCTAGGTGTAGAGAGACTAAGTTCATCTTAGATATTGAACTTGAGTCCTCCTAGGTACCTTGCTACCTTCTCTTCTTTGTCTACTTCATGTGTTTCCATTGGGTAAAAGCACAAAGTTGTGTCACATTTTAGGCTAACTTATCAACACAGCTAAATTTGAGTATTTCTAAATAAAAATTATTTTTTGTCAAACATATGGTCTAGCTAGATTCATTCTTGCTAAGTTAGGTAAGTGCTAAACTTTTCCAGTTAGAAATGTCTATTAAATGCATGTTTTATACAAATTTGGGTCCAATTACCAAAGAAATAAAATTATTTCAAAAAAATGGTGTTTCAATTTAACTCCTACTCTTTTTAATGATATATCATTTTTAAATATAAAAATTACCATTTTGTAGAGCCCAGAGTCAAGAATATCATCATATAAATTTTATATTATTTTGATTAGATCTAATATATTATAATTACAAAATATTACAAGTAGGTATTTTAACATTCGAGAAGATGTTGCTTCAAAAAAGAAAAAAATAGTAAATCATATCAGAAAAATTTTAAATTTATATTTAACACTAGATGGGAGAATCTTCTTCAAGAATGTGTATTTTTTTCAGAATGTTGTAGATTTGATAAGGGAAATTTGGAGAGAGACAAAAACTGTCGATTTCAAATACGTTCAACATTGAGTAGTTATAACAGAGAAAATATACTTAGGAAACCAATCTTTCTTCTTTTTTGCACTAGCCATATATTTCATCTATAACATATTTTTAAATCGGAGGATAAAAAGATTATTTGCATATACTTTTTTGGTGGGAGCTAGACCCCAATTTTTCAGTAATTAAAAAATGGACTTCAAAATTTAAAAACCATGTCAATTTTTGTTCAATTAATTTTTAAAAAATTATAGGAATAAACTTCACCCACTTCTACATACTTCATCACTATACATCATCTTGAAATTCTAAACATAAATGCCACTTCTATGTTGTTAAAGTTGAACAGTTTGTGTGTTGTTGACCTTTTCCTTTATAAAAGTGTGACACTAGTTTGTATTTTTACCCTCTTATGTCAAGTTTTTGAAACTCCTCTATATGTCTTTGGAGATCCATGTCCTTTTGCTTAATATTTTGAAGCCTCTTATACAACTTCACGTTGTAGCTATTACACATAAATTTCTCCTTCACTTTATCCATCATCCTATACCAAGAGGTGATCTTGGGTTTTCCATTTCTCCATGTTTCTACTCGCACACAGTTCCATGACAAAAGTGAATGTCCCTTGATCCTTGACTTGGAAATCTTCAGCTTCTGATTATCCTCTACATGTTTACATTCAAATAAGTTTTCCAATAAACGAAACAAATCAAAAATATCTTCATCATACATCTTGCCACCATACATAGAAGTGTTGGCAAGTTGACTATACTAGTATATATGACTAAGTTTTATGTTGTCACTATTGCAACAAATTCATATAAAGTTTTGGAGTCAGCGCACTAATTTAGAAGACCATAATTTGGCTAAGTATGGAAGATAGAGTAGATAGAGATGCACCCGATGACCAGAGCATCACCACATGTGCGTATGATCGAGTTTTGGTATGGGCCCTTAGATATAAGATTTTGAGTATGTTACTATTCTATGTCTAAGAACGCATGGTCAGATATGACAACATGAAGAAGTTACAACAAGTCTAAGTGACACAGTCAATAAGCAACATAACATAACAGAGCATGGAGCTGACATAAGAGATTTTGATTATTGTATATCTTTTGTTTTGTAAAGGATATGTGCCTATTGTAATTATGTTATAAACATGTTAATATCATTGTATGTAAACACTCTTGAGCCAATTAACTTGGAAGTGTCATATGTGTTAAGTTATAGGTCGACCTAGTAGTTAGTTTTAGTTGCGTCTATTCAGCATGTATATATGTGACATGATCTTTTGTATTAGAGTAGTATGCAAACTATGTATTAGAGTAGTAAGAATGATATAGAGATTTACAAGAGGTTAATGCATTAGTGCACAAAAGGAATTGATTAGACAATAGTATCAAAGAAGTAGTTCACCTTGCAGATATATTGTGTATTTGATAACTAGGAGGTTGTAGCCTTCTTCATTGAGCAGTGAGCTCTGATAGTGAGCCATCCACCCCTAACAGGGTTTGTTCTATCAGACTCTCAACCGAGTTATTGTACTCAACATTGTAATGACTGCTCCTGATAGGGAAAAGGAATATTAACATGTTCATAATACAAAGTACAATTGTTGTGGGTACCAATTCCCACTGTGGTTTTTCTCTGGCCAAGGTTTCCCTATAAAAATATCTTGTGTTATGTGTTATGGTTGAATACTTCATTTGCTTTACTATTCATTTCAATATTTAAGTAATTGTGTTAAGTTTCAAGAATTGAAAATTAATTATAGAACACTAATTCACCCCCACCACCCCCACCCCCCCTTAGTGTTCCCATTTCTAACAAGAAGATCAACACTATCTCTAGAGTGCCCAACTTTAACAACCTTAAGAAGATTTTCCATCCATGCATCCTTTGTGTTCAACTCTTCCTCTTGATGTGATTTTTCATCCTCACCCCCATCAACCTCTTTCACTATCTTCATCAACATTACTTTCTCTTCTTCTTTTCCTAACCTTCATGGTCTTCATCCTTTCTTTTAGGGCTCTCAATTCCCTAGCAACAACAACACTAACTCTTGGAGGCATCTACACACCCCACCACAAACTTCAACTTAAATAACCACTCCTTTCTCTTAAAGGATCTACTCTTTTCTCTGATACAAATATCATACAAAGGTATTTTTTCCAACAAGATCAATTCAATGGGACAACTAGTCTGCCCAATATGGAAACCAAAACTTCAAGATTAAATCTCCTTTCTTCCTTCACTAGGCTCCTTTCAAACACCTAAACATGGTTTCCAACTACAAGAACTTGTTTTATCACCTTCTAGGGTTTCCTTATTGCCTGTTCAATATGTTACATTAGACTTAATTCACCTATCCAACTATTTTATCAATAAACCTTACCCAAACTCCAACTAGGCCTAATCCTAGTAGCCCTGTTCAGTGGGAAACCCAAGGTTTTCCTTAAATTTCTCCAAAACACTTCCAAAAAAAATACATATTATGAAACCCTTTTCAAAGTTAAAAAAAAATATCTAAAATGCATGTATTCCTCCTCTGGACTAGTTGTATGGACAATAGCCTACTACTATGAAATTGTGTCTCTCGAAGCCCCTCAACCATGAAACAATCTTCTATTATGGTCCAATTAAAAGGATATTACCCTTCAAACTAGGGACTTCTCAAAATACCCTTTTCAATCACTTCTAGATATTAAACCAAGTTGTTTCACCATGTATCCTATTGACACTGAAAATTTCAAGTTCAAAAGGAACGAGACATCAGGGAAGTATAGTATACATTTTTCATATTTTATATGATTTCCCTATGTTAATAATTAAAATGATAAAAAGGCATGTATGCAAGTCCCTATCTTTATTTCAATAAATTAAATGCATGTATATTTTGAAATAAAAATTGTTATAAAATAATAATTGTGTTATTGGAATAAAAAGAGTGGCGATCGGGAGTTGAACACTCGACCTCTCAAGCCACCCCCTTTTTCCTACCTACCTACCCTCCTACCCCCTAACCCATTGTCCTATGTTATTCTTCAAGAATATGGGTGGGAATTATGGGATTAATATTAGATTATTTCTTTTTTTAAAAAAAATTATAAATACAAATTGTTGGAACAAATAAATGTATTGTTTCTTACTAATGTGATTTTAATGTATTATTTACCATGAAACCATTAGTGTGAAAAGTATATTTGTATTAAAAGATTATTAATTTTTTTTAGGTTTTGAAATACTTTTTATTGATATTTATATTTAATTTTCAAAACCTAAAGTACAATCTTTTATTATACTCTATTGAATGACTGTGCATTATCTTTTTATGGGATTATTAATGTAAGTACATGTGATTGATTATCTAAATTTTATTTCCACTTCTTGTAAATAAGCATTTGAATATTATTTCATGATTAGAATTAATGTTTATTTGATATAATAATTGATAATTAAATAATCTTGAATTGAGATCATATTGAAAACTTAAAACATTATTAGATATGATGATTTTAATTTTAAGTTTTATTTAAAGATTATTTAATTTTGAATGTTTTTGTGTACGAACTAAATTTTGGATTTTTATGCACAAGCACCTGAGATTATAACGAATCAAATTTATTGTATGGGAAATGTTTTTCCTAAAACCATTATATGGTTTAATTGTATTTTAGGGTTAGTTGCTAGGATTAGGTCTTGTGAAAGGGTATGTCTTTTCACATGAAACCTTCGATAAATATATTTATAGTGAAACATTTTTAACAAAGAGGGGATCATCATTTTATCAACATTGAAATATTTGAAACTAGTGCATGCTTTTATTCCAAAACCTTATGGGATATTAGGGATCAATACATGCGGATCGAGTGATTTTTCAAGCTTAATACAAAATCTTTTTTCAAAATTCATCAGTGATATCTGTTCCTTTGTGTTATTTTGAATTGGTTCTTTGGATAAAGTATCTTTACTTTCTTTAAGATATTTGATTTATTATACCGCAAGATCAAATAGGAATTGTAGAACTATATTCACTTGGTTTCTCATTGTGTATGGCTACGCGTGCCTTTTGGATACTGCAGGATTCAATTGGTCTGTCCTCTGGGGATTAAATTCCATTTGAATAGTTGTCTTCCTTTTTAGTTTGTTGTTGTTAATTAATCATTTTCTTGAAGTGATCGATTTATTTTAAATTTGTCTCCAAAGTTATATGTTTTGATTCAAAGTGTCACATTATCATTAATAGATTGAACTAGAGGAATTTTAGCATTGATCATCAATTAAAGAAATCACACATAGTAATCATATTGAGGATAAGGAATAGGCACTAGTCTTTATTATAAATTTAGTTAAGATTTATTATCTTTTTGTATCAAAGCAATTCACTACATTATTTTGTTTTCAGAATTCACTCAGTCATCTGAGAAAGCGTATTAAAATTAGGCCTACCAGCCTTGGCGATCAAAGCCTAAATTGCAGAGGTTTAAGTTCCTGAGGAATTAAACCTATTCGTTGGCCAAAGAAAGCATAATTCCAGTCTGCTGTTTTGGGAACCAACAGATTGGATTGATTCGATTGCCTAGGGTGAAATAGGCACTGGTCTTATTAATTGGAATTTGGTCATCTTATCATTTGTTGCTAGTTTTGACATCCTATTCCTTTAATTTCATTTTTGTATCCTATCTATTATCTTATTTATCAAGCTTTAAATTAGATTTAGCATTAATTCTTAGCCATAGTTTAGATTTCAAATTATCTGACAATTAGGATATTAAGTTGCTTTATCCTCCAAGGATCAATAACCCCTTTGGAGTGATTTTTTGTTGTTTATGCGTGTATTTGTGCAGTCAGACCACATATTTGATTTAGGCCTACCAGCCTTGGTTCGATTGAACCAGAATTGCAGAGTCATTTATTGTGCCTGTCAGTTGGCCTCAAAACAGTCAGCATTTTTGAGCACTAACAAATTGGCGACTCTACTGGGGAACTTATCAGTGAAATGCAGTTTTAGGATCTCTAGTTAATGTTGTAAAGACTCTACTGGGATATAGGAACTCAGCGCAGTTCTCAATCTCTCACAGAAGGTGAGGTGGGGACTCTAAAATTCAGTTTCAGGCGAAGCCTATGTTAGGGAGAATATCTCTAAACAACAAGTTGTTTGTTGAATCAGAACTAAAAAATGAAGAAAGGACTATAGGAAGCAATAATGAATGGTTTAGAGTCTTTTCTAATCCGATGTGCAATTTAAGTAATAAACAAGGAAACACTAATGATCCTTGTGATATTCAAAATAGCGATCAGGAAGATCAAAATCGGGATAAAGAATGTGACTTGCATGATTTGCAAGGACCGCCTATGCATAATAGAAATGTTTATAGTTTATTAAATAATGGTGAACACAATCACTCCCAGTATGGTGGAGGTTCACGATAGCAGAGAGATAATGATGTAAATCATTTTGGTTATAATATAAATAGTTTTGAGCAAGATCAGGAATATGAGAAATTGAAAAAAAATGAATATCAGATTGATAAAATATATGGCAAAATAAAAAATTACCAAGGCTCATGGGAATAGTCATACAACCTTGAATTTTCCCATAGAGACGATGTATGTGAAGTTAAAAACAAACATAATGCTATGTGTCTGTCCATGCAACAGGAGGAAAAGTATGATAATACTCAAAATGGAAAATATGGAGATAAATATTGTATACGACAAAGTGAATATGCCCAATTCCACGGAGATAGAAAAAGGTGTGAGAAGCCTATTAACGACATACTAGACAAGGATGTTGCTACGCAACATCACACTAATGTATGGTGTCAAGTTTTACGTAAAAAGCTAAGAAAAGGTAGTGTGTAGCCACATGAAAATAGTATATTAGAAAATGATTATAATATTTCTAAATTCACACAGCAAAGGGAGCATTAAAATTGTTTTACACAACCCCAGGGCGGTATTGCCTAGGCCAATCAACATATAGATAGTAATGTTTACCATCAACCCCATCATACGTGTGAGTATCCTCATAAACCTATGCAGGAGGAATACTATTACAAAGTTAATAGTAATCTATATAAACAAAATCAAATTCAACCAGATTTTGATGGAGTAAGTGTGTAAAATTTGGACGCATATCATCCAAATAACTAGTAGAGTGGTCCTCATGATATCCATGGTGGATATATTGAAAAATGGCAAACGCATGGTGAGTGTCACCCAGACTTAATCCAATATTTTGGAACTCACGCATACGTTGTGAAGGAAGGTGATGATGGTTGTTACAAATAGCAAAACAATGGTAATATACCTTCACAAAATAAAGATTGCATGAAAGTAAATAAACAATATAATATAAACTTTTACAAATAGCCAAATGATGGCCAACATGTGCAAAATAAAAGGGATTATTATGAAAATATTGATTAGCAAACCAATCACGTTGATCCATGTGAAAAATAGCATGATACGCATGATACATATTATGGATTAAATAAAATGCAGCATGATAAGAATAAAAAGAATGCACAACATCTTGGTTTCATGGGGCGTGACTTTGGAAGTCAATACGAGCACAAAGCAATTACACCCACACAACAAGTTATTCACCCAAATATTATTTGTCACTAGCATGCTGGGATTTACACACAGCCCCCAAATGCACACCAGCAATCATGTTCATAGCAAAATAATTTGCAAAGATGCCATAATATGAAGAATGATGATGAGCAAAAAGATGATGCATGTTATTACAAGCAGCTTTGTGCTAGGATCCAGGAGGATAAAGACAATAAAAATCTAGAATATCATGCACAGAAAATTAACCATATGTCATCCAAAAATGGTAAAATAAGTAATGAAAGCACCTCTCATTTGTCATCAGTAGTTAATACACAAGGTAGGTACGTTGAAGGAGTAGAAGGATGGGAGTTGTTAAAACATGATATGTAGCCTAGAGGCCCATGTGAATAGCTGCATAGATTCAAACTTACACAAGAGAATATACAAAATAAATACTTACATAAGGTATGGAAATATCAAAGATATAGCACACAGTATGAAAATGTATTCACACAGAACATGCAAGATGATAGATCACAACTTTATGGCAATGGAGATAAGATCACGCGGTAGCATAAAAATATGCTAGGTTGGCAGGGAAATGATGAGAGGCTTTCAAAGTATCATATGCAGCATGTTAATGATACACAAGATGAAATTATGACACAACAAAGTAATTACAAACTTATGTCAAGAGGTTTACGCAAATAGCTGAATAAGATTCCTCCACTTTTGCGTGAGGAATATGTGGAAGAAAAGGAGCAGTACAATGACATTCATTACCAAGATCAAATTCAGCAATCTGGTGTCTTATGTGAGCAACCTTATGCAAACTAGGTATTTAGCAGGGAGGATATTGATGACTTGGAAGATACTCACCCCAAAACACAGCACCAGCTCCAACATGGTCCGCAAGAAGAGGCATCTACGCAGTTTATTTAGCATGTGATCAAAAGGATAGCATAATTTAGAGCACATACCAAGGGGGAGGTAATACTAAATCTCTAAAAATACATTACATACCACCACGTAAGCCAGAAGACACCTATTATTTTGCACAAAACTAGAGTCATTATGATTTATATGTGCAGACTAAAAAAAGTAGCAATGAACAACCAAATGTTATTTATCCATTTATGCAAGAGGATTAATTATGTATGTCTCCCTTAAACACATTTTTAATATACAAAGGGAAGAAGGTGAATCTGCAGCACATTTGTTCTTGAGAATGGCAAGAACCTATTGGATGATACCTTTGGGCATTAGGCTTGAGTGTGAGAGAATTATGCAAAAATTCTATGATTTGGAGATCGCGGGTGACCCCAGTTTGGAACTTTTATTAGAAATACTTAAAGAAGATAAAATAATTGGAAATAATATAAATAATGGTACCAGGGAAGAAAATTTTGAGTAGCTTGAATCCGAATGTGAAAACCAAGGAGGAGGCTATATGTATTGTGAACATGAAGAAATTCAAAGTTGCGTAATAGAAGAAGAGCCTTATGTATTTTCCCTGGATATGTATGAGGAAGAAGATACTCACTAGATATATGAGGAAAATAATGTGGAAATAAAAAATGAAAAAATTACAAAAGGATCATCAGAACATTATTCTTTGGAATTAAACAAACAGGAAGTATTGGACCAGGTTGAGGAAGATTTCATTGTCGAAAAAATTTATACAGACAATGAGGAACATTCTTTTCTTAGCACAGAGCAAATTTCAGATATATTAGGTGAGGAATATCAGAAGTATACTAAAAAATGTGGTTACATTCCTTTTTCTAATTATCAAGGTGACCAAATTTAGATGATTTTTGATGGAACAGAGAATAAGTTTCAAAGGAATAAAATACCTAGGAAAAAACATATGCTGATTAATAATATTGAAGATTTTCTTGGGTATGATATTTATGAGAATCATAATAATGATTTTTTTGGATATAAATTACTTTCTAATTTGTTCTATGAAAAGAAACTGCATGCTATACAAAAAGAGGATGAAATTATAGCAGAAACCATTTATGAGAATATTGATTCAATTAATAGAGTAGATCATGATTCTTGGGAAAATTTATTCAACCAAAGGGTACTGTATAATATAAATATTGGAGAAAATGAAAAAGCATATGAAGAGGCAAACAAACTATTGTTGCAAAACATTTCGAAAGATGATGCATATCCAAGAGCATTATGTGAAAAGGCAAAGGAGGATAATGCATTTGGAGGATGGGAAAAATTATTTCAGCAATATCTTTTTGAAAGTCAACTACATTCTGATATGCATTGGGAAAATAGAAATAATTATGAAAAATCCGTGGAGCCAAATTTACAAAATGTGATTCAAAATACAAATATTCCAAAAGGGAATAATGAAAATTTACCAAAGATCTTTTTCCAAAAAAATGTTGCTGAGTTATACAATGAAATGAATAATCAGATTTATGGCATTAAAATTTGTGATCATGAGGTTTGCAATCTTATTCAATCTTCATATAATACAAGGAAGGTTTTGGAATATAATGAATTATCAAATGGGCAAAGGATACATTGGATAAGTGATTACAGAAATGGAAATTCTCAAAGCAAATATGAAGGAAGTTACAATAGTTTATTCCCAGTACAGGTTTCTCAACATAATATCATAAATAATTTGGCCACTAAAGATGCATTCAGAATGATCCTATTTCTCCTTGATCAAAACCGAATCTTTGATAGAGGAAAGCATTGTAATCTTGGATAAGCATTTGTTTCAGGGAGTTATCCTTTCTTTCTGTATTATATTTTATTTTCATTTATTTTGTTTTTAAAATATTTTTATCTTAATATTTTACGTATTAACTTGTGTGTGCGCTATATCATTTGATGTACAAAATACAATGTGGTTTCCATAAAATTTTATTGTTATTGATTTCTATGAAATATACTAAGGAGCTGAAAGAACAACTACGTGCTCACTTTAGAGGGAAGTATATTCTTGTTTAAATTGGCTTATATTTTCCTACTTTTAAGATTAAATATTAATTGAGAAAAAATGCCCTAAATTTAAAGGATCATTAATTTTCATATCATTATTATAAATGGTAAATATGTTGAAAGAATAGTTATGATTTATATTGTTTACTTTTAAATAACTTTATTCTTAAAATGGTTTTATTCATCTCCATTTTATTCCATTTTGAAGAGGAATTACAATATAAGTTGTAGTCTACACTAAGCAGCTCGTAAGGTTTCAGTATCAGCTTATGGCTTTGGCATTTAGTGTCATATATGGGCTGCTATTGTTTGCTTGTTTCTTGATGAAATTCCAGAAAGGATAGTGGAGGGAACAAAATTTTATAGATGTTCGAAAATCTAAATCACGTTTTTAATATTGAGGCATAATTTTGGGACCATTTTTGGGCTGCAAATGATCATTTACATATCACAAATGACCCCAGACATTTTCCCATATATGGGAAATGATTTTCTTGCAGTCTCATATGTTTTTGAGATGCCGACAACATAAAAAATGCCCACACATCTCCAAAAACGGCTAGCAGATTTGAATTCATGTGTAAACAATTTGAGCCACATTTCCGGGCTGAATATGAGTGGTAAATGATAATTTTAATCTCCAAAATAGATGTCCAAACCATATACTTCATCTTGGGGGGCATTTGTACAATGTTTTAAACTATTTTCGATTGCTAGTGAGCTCCAAAGCAGCCCAGATTTCTGAATGACGGATAGCAATTTATTTTCTCAGCGATTAACTAATGGAGATACAAAATGTTGAAAAGCAAGAGTAGATTTAATGAGGGAAGTATTATTTATTATGTGTTTTGTTATTATTGTTTATGTTTTGCATTTAATGGTCTTCTTCTCCAGAGAATGCTGGATTCTCACTGTGTCTAGGTATGGACCCACGTCCCCAATAAGAGCCACTGTTGACACTAAAAATTTCAAGTTCAAAAGGAACGAGACATCAGGGGAGTATAGTATACATTTTTCATATTTTATATAATTTCCTTATGTTAATAATTAAAATGATAAAAAGGTGTGTATGCAAGTCCCTATCTTTATTTCAATAAATTAAATGCATGTATATTTTGAAATAAAAATTGTTATAAAAGAATAATTGTGTTATTGGAAAAAAAAAGAAAAAGAGAGTGGCGATCGGGAGTTGAACACTCGACCTCTCAAGCCACCACCTTTTTCCTACCTACCTACCCTCCTACCCCCTAACCAATTGTCCTATGTTATTCTTCAAGAATATGGGTGGGAATTATGGGATTAAT
Source organism: Chamaecyparis obtusa (assembly GCA_027943335.1). Lineage (NCBI taxonomy): Eukaryota > Viridiplantae > Streptophyta > Pinopsida > Cupressales > Cupressaceae > Chamaecyparis > Chamaecyparis obtusa. The sequence goes on from BSBK01000984.1 coordinate 163,741, forward strand.
ATTAGATTATTTCTTCTTTTTTTTAAATTAAAAAAAAAAATTGTTGGAACAAATAAATGTATTGTTTCTTACTAATGTGATTTTAATGTATTATTTACCATGAAACAATTAGTGTGAAAAGTATATTTGTATTAAAAGATTATTATTATTTTTTAGGTTTTGAAATAGTTTTTATTGATATTTATACTTAATTTTCAAAACCTAAAGTACAATCTTTTATTATACTCTATTGAATGACTATGTGCATTATCTTTTTATGGGATTATTAAAGTAAGTACATATGATTGATTATCTAAATTTTATTTGCACTTCTTGTAAATAAACATTTGAATATTATTTCATGATTTGAATTAATGTTTATTTGATATAATAATTGATAATTAAATAATCTTGAATTGAGATCATATTGAAAACTTAAAACATTATTAGATATGATGATTTTAATTTTAAGTTTTATTTAAAGATTATTTAATTTTGAATGTTTTTGTGCAGGAACTAAATGTTGGATTTTTATGCACAAGAAATTGAGATTATAATGAATCAAATTTATTGTACGGGAAATGGTTTTCCTAAAACCATTATATGGTTTAATTATATTTTAGGGTTAGTTGCCAAGATTAGGTCTTGTGAAAGGGTATGTCTTTTCACATGAAACCTTCGATAAATATATTTATAGTGAAACATTTGTAACAAATAGGGGATCATCATTTTATCAACATTGAAATATTTGAAACCAGTGCATGTTTTATTCCAAAACCTTATGGGATACTAGGGATCAATACATACGGATCGAGTGATTTTTCAAGCTTAGTACAAAATCTTTGTTCAAAATTCATTAGTGATATATGTTCCTCTATGTTATTTTGAATTGGTTCTTTGGATAAAGTATCCTTCTTTTTTTTAAAGAAAAATGGACGGAGCCACTATATATATTATTTAAAATTGAAAACAGGTTCAAGGGTTCATTCAGGAAAGAACCTGAAAGAAAACCCAAAATCATCACCCGATACAAAGATGCCAGGAGATTCCATACAAAGTGTTGAGAAAATTTATAGAATGATTGCTCATAGTAATAATGATTTTTGGAAGTACACACAAATTTATCTGATCACATGGCAAGTAGAGTTGGAGCATGTAAGGTTAATGAGAACCTTGATCATTAAAAAACCATTCAGCAAAATTCATAGCCCAAGAAAGCAAGATGCACAAGGTCATTAAGCCACATCATCCTGAGACACATGCCACAAGTACATGACAAGGTAACTCAAATACAGTTAGATAAAAAATGAAGATATCGGGCAGATAAAAATCTCAAGGGTAATCATTTCCAAATGTGCCAGCACATCCATCTCAATTAATCATTTTTTGCAAGGTATTGAATGATGACATGGAGAGTGCCAAAAGATAAATCATGACACCCTTGTTTCATTATTAATGATATCCAATAAACTTGGATATAGCTCCACCAGTGTAGTTGGATCCCAACTATCTATTTTCTTTCCATCACATCCTAAGTTTGAAAGGTAGTCAGCCAATTGGTTACCTTCACGATAAGTATGAGTGAGGAGGCAATTTTCAAAAGCATTAATTAGGCACCAGGCTTGTTTTATCTTGTATGCTAGACTTCTGCATTGAATTTGTCTATTAATACAAGCCTGAATAATAATAAGAGAGTCCCCTTCCACTTGGAGCTGAGGTATCTTCATAGATGATGCTGTGATAAGGCCGAGGAGAAAACCTAAAACCTCTTCATTATTGTTGGTGCCCCATGGAATAGGTGAAGATTTTATAATTAGAGGTATGTCCGAGTATGAATAAAGTATCTATACTTTCTTTAAGATATTTGATTTGTTATACCACAAGATCAAATAGGAATTGTAGAACTATATTCACTTGGTTTCTTATTGTGTATGGCTAAGCGTGCCTTTTGAATACTACAGGATTCAATTGGTCTATCCTCTGAGGATTAAATTCCATTTGAATAGTTGTCTTCCTTTTTAGTTTGTTGTTGTTAATTAATCATTTTCTTGAAGTGATCGATTTATTTTAAATTTGTCTCCAAAGTTATACATTTTGATTCAAAGTGTCACATTGTCGTTAATAGATTGAACTAGAGGAATTTTAGCATTGATCATCAATTAAAGAAATCACACATAGTAATCATATTGAGGATAAGGAATAGGCACTGGTCTTTATTATAAATTTAGTTAAGATTTATTATCTTTTTGTATCAAAGCAATTCACTACATTATTTTGTTTACAGAATTCACTCAGTCATCTGAGAAAGCGTATTAAAATTAGGCCTACCAGCCTTGGCAATCAAAGCCTAAATTGTAGAGGTTTAAGTTCCTGAGGAATTAAACCTGTTCATTGGCCAGAGAAAGCATAATTCCAGTCTGCTATTTTGGGAACCAACAGATTGGATTGACTTGATTGCCCAGGGTGAAACAGGCACTGGTCTTATTAAGTGGAATTTGGTCATCTTAACATTGGTTGCTAGTTTTGACATCCTATTCCTTTAATTTCATTTTCATATCCTATCTGTTATCTTATTTATCAAGCTTTAAATTAGATTTAGCATTAATTCTTAGCCATAGTTTAGATTTTAAATTATCTGACAATTAGGATATTAAGTTGCTTTTTCCTCCAAGGATCAATAACCCCTTTGAAGTGAATTTTTGTTGTTTATGTGTGTATTTGTGTAGTCAGACCACATATTTGATTTAGGCCTACCAGCCTTGGTTCTATTGAACTAGAATTGCAAAGGCATTTATTGTGCCTGTCAGTTGGCCTCAAAACGGTCAGATTTTTTGAGCACCAACAAATTGTATCTGGTGTTTACAAATATATATTCATTCATATTGTAGTTTTGATCAAATATTGTATCTGACGTTTACTCTATGACCTAATCTCTTATCACCTCCTCATTTTCATGTTTTCACATATAGTTAATATTAATATTTTTAGGGTGAAGAAATTTTTATTATTAGTGAACTTTAATGGTGTATAATTTGTAAATTAGATTTTGTATGTATTCTGATGGTTTGAGTAATGATTAATCATTTTTTCTTTCAATCTCAAATCCCTTAATGTAATTTCTCACTTTTTATGTTACTTTAATTTTAGGGTTTTTAATAGTTTCATTTTATTTTTTAGTTGGTTAATCTTTGATAGGCATGTTATTAGGGTTGCTTTTATGAGGTTAAAATTTTAGGTTTCCCTAATCATACACATTTTATAATTATATTGTCATTTTATATTTGTGACATCTATTAAGGTAATTATTTTATCTTATTGATTTAACCCATTAGTGAATAGATTTCATTCTAGGGCTAAATCTATTTTGCATTAAATGGGTTTTACTCTTAGGTAGGATCATTAATTTTTATTTTCAAAATAAAAGCTAATTATGAACATAATGTTTTATTTGTCTCATTGTATAAACCTTTCATAACTTAATAATTTTTCTGACTTAAGTATGATTATATTTTTATTTTTATTTTTATGATACTTGTTTTCAAGTAAGTATTAATAAATAATAAATCATTTTATAAGATTAACACATTACATAATGTTTTTGTTATTATGATTGAGATAAACTAATATTGGTTATTTTGTGCATCCAGGAAATTAAAGAACAAACTATTATGCACGACACTCATAAATTATGAGGGAAATTTATCCCGAACCAACATTGTAATGATTTATTATACATATTTAGGGTTAGTTGCATGATTAGGTCCTGTGAAAGGGCATGTCCTTTCATAGGAAACCATTGAAATTTATATTTATACCTACTAAATTGTAAAGGAAAAAAAAAAACAATTCTATCACGGCAAAAAATATACACTTTCTCACAGATTGAAACTTAATGTCTCAAGATCTTAGGGACAGATATCTGATAAGTACTTATACCTATTGATTTTATATTTTTTTTATGTTCAGTCAGTTTCTTGGATTACTCTCTAACCAGGGTATCCTATTATGTTTTCTATTTTATACATTTATTTATGATAAATTTTTACAATTTGAATAATAGTAGCATGGTCTGGGAACCTGTTACTGTTTCCTTTGGGCTCTTAATTTGAGTTAAAAATCTTAGGACCTATTGTATAAATTGTTATAAATTTTGTTTTAAATAGTAGCTTGTAGGGTGATGGTCTCATTTTGCAGAAATGAGTTATCTTAAAATCGTCTCTAGTCAACATATAAAAATACATTCTAAAAGAAAAAATTTCCCTCTTTATGAGAAATCTCTAGATCATTCACTATAGCCACTCTAGGCATGCACCTACACCATTCAAATTTCACCTTTTCACCCTAGGGTTTTAACCACTCAAAAATCTTCCTTCTCTTGCATCAGATCATCTTATTAGATATTCTAATATAGCATATATGATCCATCCCACAAGGCTCAATAGTTACATAAAGTGGATTGGACCCATACTTTCTTTTTAGACTCTCAAAACCCTTGCTTCACACAATGCAATTGTAGATCAAATTTGGATACAAATAGAAAAATAAAATTATAAACCCTTCATATTGTTAGAATATTCTTTTAAAAACCTTTCATAATCATATATGATTTATTGTAAAGCTTGAAATGGAGAACAATCCAACTATGCAATAAGTAACCATGAAACTTGAGAAAATTGTAGGAAAACTAAAATTTTAATTTCTAATATTGACTCTACATATCATACTCTGTCAATCCTATACATCCTCTACCCTCCTATATGTATTCACACTTTATTGCAACTATTCTTTCAGAAAAATTCCACCCAAAACTAATAAAACTATCAAAACTACTCAAAACCATCAACTTCCTAACTAGTCGTTAGGATTTGAAATTTGAAATCTGTTAGCTTAAACATTAGGACTCTAGGACCTTTATAGCCCCTCAAAGGCTTATCATTTGGCCTTATTACATTATTCATAACTAAAGACACCTAATCCAACCCTTGGTGCTCTACTTATACCCTTATTACAAGAATTGGTTGTATGTCCCTTATCATGCCCATTAGAACTTATAAGCATATTCTCCCTTCTATTACATTCAAAATCTTTAATAGGCTTTATTACATCATATTTAGGTCCTTTCGACCTTTGATTTCACATTCCATGCCAAATTTTCTTAGTGACCTTCCTTGGTCCATTTTATTCTCCTTCATTGAGAAAAGACACTTACAAGGAGAATTAAAAAAAAAAAAACTTAAGAAAGATGCGAAGATTATCTTATTGCAAAGTCACTTCAAATGTAAATAGCTTTGTCAAGTGTGAAATTTCATAGTAGAGGTCCTCATGAGATATGTTACCATAGATGAAAGATTTGAAAAATATTTCCCAACTTTCCCTTATGTTCAACCCATTTAGGCATGGTATGAAATTTTTTTTTCCATTTGGATTCATTCTACTCTAGCTTGGTGAATTATTTTGGTTCAATTTAAATCAAAAGGTATTTAGTTTAAACTAGATGGTATACACGTTCATCAAAGTTTTATCCTAAGGCTTTATAATTATAATTTAAGCCCCATCACAGCCTCAACCTCTCATTCCCATAAATTAAGCCCCCTTTGACCTTTATTTCAAACCAATCCCATGTTCCTAATAATCTAGGTACCTCTTCCTCCACTATTTTTAATACCCTTCCTCCATCTAAAGAGAGGGCTTCACACATTAACCCCTAGTATTTGGTTATGATCCCATGTTTTGTGCCTAAAATTTTTTTGAGCTTGATATTTCCTTATATCTTTGATATCTCAATGAAATAATTTTCTCTTTTCCATAGTTTACCAAGATTATGAAGTCCATTTTATACTCTTACAAAAGTGGGTGCTAAATATAGTGTATTAAATTATACCCTTTTACAATTTTAGACTTACTTTTGGAATGGTCCCTTTTATGATTATGTCTAATATATACCTAACATATGTATGAATATTCTTAGCTTTATAGCTATTTCCTTTAACTTTGTTCATTCCCCTATTCACAACCTTTTTCCTAGCCCAAATTATATGGACTAAGCTATCCAACACCAATACCTAGGAAGTTTGATGCCAAATTTTGAAATATGAATGTTGTCTTTGCATGTAGTAGGAAATTTTCCTCTAATATTTTCCCTCCTAAAAAATTAAATCTAAAAATGTATTAGTTATATATAAATTTAATACCCTCTCTTAATTTAAACTATTAACTAAAAAAATTATACAGAATGAGCATTCAATCAAGTATATTCAAGGTAATTTGTACACAAATATGCAATCTACAAGTTGAGCCTTCATACATGTATCTTTTCTACAATAGTAATGATCTATCACAATATGGTTCTCTATAATGAAGGCATCTTTAACATCTTCTAGAAATATCAAGACTAATGTGAGACCTAATACTATAATGGTTTCATATTTGAGGAAAAATCTACCAATTCAAATATTTTCATTATTGTTTAGCTCCTCTATACTTCTAAGGAAAGTCTATCTTATTTTTTAATTAAAGTTCTTTTGGAGGTGAAAAGACCACCACAAGGTTTAATATAGGAAAGCCCCCATAAAACTCAACCTTGCCAACCCATATATTTTATGTGTGTAGCTTGATATTATATAGAAAGGGTGTTACAAGATTTTAGAGTAGACAGTGACAAACATCCTCATATTTTGATCAAGGAAAAACTCATGGACAAGGGTTCCCAACACATGTGTTTGACAGTTTTTGGTTTAATTTTAGAGAGATGTATATATAGGACCTTCTAATTGGAAATTTGATCCTTAATATTTACATAAACACCCTCATATTGGAGTATACAGCTCACCAGTCTAACTTACTTTGAGTCACACCTTATAGTCCTGGTTTCCTTTCTATTTTGTTTATCTTGATGTAGTTTACTATATTTATTTTCAATTCTATTACTTTCTGTTGTTGTTCAAAGTTATTATTTTCATATTATTAAATATACATCTTAAACACACAGAATGTTATCTAAAACCCACTGAACAAAAGGAACACTAGTCTAGAAGTATTTTCTCTCCTATTAGGACTATATATAAACCTTATTATTGTGGCATGCTATGAATATTTGAGATATTAGTTTGTATCCATGTCTATGATTTCATTTCCATAATAATTACCCTTGAATTTTATATTTTCAAAAATTATTTTACAAATAATTTCAATAAAAAAATAGCTAACACAATGCCCTTTATGAATAAATTTTCCATTATTTTTATTGCTAATTTATATTACTTTTAATAAATTTTCAAATTTGATGAATTCTAAAACTAAAACTTTGAGTGTGCCCCACTAATATTTTTGAAAAATAGTGAAAAATAAAATTTCTTTTGAATGTGAATAGAATACGGTCTTCAATGTAACAATAAAGTTTGTTTAAAATTTGAATGAGGATAGAAAATGACACACACACACACACACACACACACACAAAAGATTTAAGAAAATAAAAATATGCTAGATAAATAAACTAAATATAAAAACCTTAAATATATTTGAATGATAAAAAAATGTGGTTAAAAATCAAACAAAAAGTTGTATGTCTTTGTTGTTTTACTCTTCAAGAAATGTCATAAAATATACAAACATAATATGAATTATTGCAAGGTAGTAGTGTTGACAAGAGGGGTATTAAGAATGTGTGCAATATTGTAGCTATATCTGGTTTGCAATATAAGAGATAACAACACAACAATAGATAGATTGATCATGTGATAAGTCATATTGATGAATGAAAGCTAGTGCACTATCATGCAAATGCTCCTTAGATGATTACACATATTCTAGTTTTTCGAATACACTAGTCAAAACATTCTTCCAATACTTTTTCCTTATATGATTAAAAAAAATATAATTTTTTAAATGCACTTAATCAAAACATTCTTCTAATAATTACTTTTCACCTACTCTAAGATGAGAGATAATATTCAAGTCTAAGAAGATCACCTCTCAATACTAGTACATAACAAAAATTCACACATTATATATTTGGTCAGATCACAATGATTAATTAAAACAAACTACTTTAACTAATAAAATTTTGATGTTAAAAATTTATAGTTTATATTTGTTTAAGATTAATCCCCATACTTGCCGAAATGAACTCAATAGAGACTAATGTTCTCATGAACAACTGATATCTAAATATTTTAATGCAATAAATGAAAGATATAAATGCATAAATAAAATATGATCAAAACATAAAAAGTGGAAAGATAATTGATTAATATTTTTTAAAAAGTGCAACTTTACAAACTAGTAATATACGATAAGTTATTCTTTTGAAACGCATACAAACTTAAAAAAGAGTTCTCGTGTCGGAGAACCAAGTGCTAGACCGAGTCCATTAGGTGGTCCGGCAACCAAAGAAATAGTCCCTCTTTCCTTCGTCTCAGAGCAGCTGGACATTCTCTCAAACTGCGACATCCCCTTAAATCTATATTTACTAGAAATTGTAGTGCTCCAATGTTGGAAGGCAGTTCTTCTAAGTAACAGCAAGCGAAAAGATTCAATACTTTGAGTGAGCGGAGTTTTCCTACACCGGAAGGCAAGCTTTTCAATTTCATGCAATAACTTAAGTCCAACTGCCTCAAAGAATTAAGCCTTTCAATGCTGGAAGGCAATTCTTTCAGTTCCAGACAGCTGCATCTCAATTCTGTTAAAGAGCTAAGTTCCCAAAAGCTTGAAGGGAAGGTTTCTAATTTAGAGCAGCCATCAAAATTTAAGACCTCCAAAGACCTTAATTTCCCGAAGCTAAAGGGCAATTCTTTTAAGTTGATACACTCAGCTAAGTTCAAATGTTTCAGAGAACCCAGATCTCCAAAAGTCGAGGGCAATTCCTCCAATTGCCTACACCTAGTCAACATTAACTCCTCTAAACAACCTAACTGGGAAAACGATTTTGGCAGAGTTCTCAACGAATTTCCACCACAAATGCTCAATCTTTTTAATGAACGCAGCCCACATACCTGCTCAGGCAGCTCTTGCATTTGATCCCATTTATCTAGTATCAATAACTTTAGAGCGGATAGGTGATCCAACTTTTCAGGAAACTTCTGGAGACTCTTCAATTCTCTTAAGTCCAATTCCTCCAAGGAAGAATTTGGGATAGTTTTTCCTGGTTGGGATCCCTCGAACTGAGACTGTGCAGTGGCTCTCATCACCCGCAGGTTCTTGGGCAGCTGCAGCCAAGTTATGATTCTATTGTAAGGTTTTTTCTCCTAATCTAAAAAATCTATTAAAGAGAAAAACAAATTGAATTAGTACTGAGGACTTGCCTGATCCAAAGTCACGCCATCCTTATACACAGGGCCATGGAACACAGTCAATCGCTCAAGCGACTCCAAATTTGGTGGCCATAATGAAGAAATGTCACCACCCAGTCGGAGGAATCTAAGTTCCTTAAATTCAGTTGGATTTTGATCTGATCCTGACACCTTTATCTGGCTCTCCAAGCAGAGAACTCTCAAGGATTTTTTCAAAGCATGTAATTGCTTCGCATCAACTTCATGCCCAGATTCAGATTCCTCCTTCCCGAGACAAACTCCTTTAATTTGCTTGAGCTTCTGCAAAGAGAGAACATATTCCAATAGAGTTACTAAAGCAAGATGCACCCATTATTTTTTAATCGTGTAACAGTATACAAATGCAATCACATACATGATTGTCTTGTGCAATTTCCCTCCAGGACTGCATATCCAGAATTCTATTGCTTTTAGACATGCTTCGCCCTTTTGCTCTGATGATGTCGTGGACAACCAACTCATCTTTGTTTGACGTCTTCATCAATGCGACCTCGTGAAGAAGTTTCACGTCCTCAGCACCCACGATGTACTCCACATCGCGACGACTCCAGTTAGGAAAGAAACAGCAAATATCCAAAAACGCTTCTCGTGTAGACGGTGCCAGCTCATCATAAACAGAAGTCACCAGACGTTGGCTCAGATGTTCTTCTTTGATATCCTCCCCTGTCTCCAAGGCTTCAAATATTTGAGTACATCTGTTTACCATGTAATTCTGCTTACGCAAACGAGCACCAACAATTTCTAACACTAACGGAATCCCATCACAAATCTTCAGGGCTTTTTGCATGCTCTCACTGCCTCTGATATTTTCATCCTTGAACAAAATTTTGAGGGCGTCTTGGTCTTGTAGAGTACCCACATGATACGCACGACGTTCAAGGCCGGCGTCTTTGAGCATATCCGTCACACCCAGATTTCGAGTTGTGAGCACTATCCTGCTCCCCTTCGGAAGGCCTGACAAGCGTTCTGGGAAAAGCTCTTGCAAGTCTTCAGCCCGGAGAGCGTTGTCAATAAACAGAAATAAAGGCTTACCTCCATGGGTTTGGAAAGCGCTGCTGAGATGTTTCCGACCTTCTGCACTAGTTGTCAACATTAGATTCCTGGCGTAAGTATATTCTGGGTAAGCGTCTTTCAATATTTGGCGTTGCAATGATTTTATGTCATTCCTGGACTGGTCTGCATGGATTTGAACTCCCGAATAGTTGTAATTGGCGAGATCTATGTCCGCAATAACAGCAGAGGCGAGCGTGGTCTTTCCAATGCCTCCAAATCCATAAATAACCACAGCTAATGGGAATTCGTTTTCTGATTCCATGTCGAGCAAATTCATTACTTCTTTCTTCTGCTCTTTAATGCCAACTGGCCATGAGACCACAAAAGAATTTTTACTTTACTAGACAAATATGTAAATGCTGGTGCAAATATGACATTTAAATAGGAAAAGTATTATTTGTATGCACATACCTGCATAGTCTGGATAAATGGGTTTCAATGGAGAGAACCCAACAGGTGTCCATGGCTCAAAAGATGGCTGTGACGAGAACAGCTTCTGGGTAGGCGGCTGCAAACCCATTGGTTGCACAGGTGGCGACTCCTGTACGGGTGGCTTTGACTTTGGCTGAACTGGTGGTTGTTGCTGAACAGGTGCCATTGGCTGTGGTGGCTGAACAGTAGCCTGCGGCTCAACATGTGACAGTGAAGATGGTGGCTGTTGAATAGCTGGCTGTGAAGGCGGAACTGGCTGAACAGGTGGCTGCAATGGCGGCGGCTTCTGAATAGATGGTTGTGAAGGAGGCAACTGAACAGCCGGTGTCTGTGAAGGCCTTTGCTGTGGCGGCTTCTGAACAGGTTCCTCCGAAGGATCCACCGGCTTAACAGGTGGCTCTGAAGGCCTAGAGAAACTGCAACCCATGCTAGATGGAAGTCAGATGAGATGGTGCCTCCAATTGCTTTGAGTTCTTTATATAGTTTGCCTATCTCGTGATATTCAGTAAATATTTTGATATGTTTGCTTTTTTTTTGTTTTCAGACGAAGTTATTCTTATCTCTTTTGTTTCATAATTCTGGACACTTTAACAGCTGTCCAAAACTATCGAGGAGAATAATAGGTACTCGATAGGCATCCCAAAAGAAATGATTTGGTCTGATGCTTACAGCCTTCAAAAAATCGGTAACCTTTTACAGATACCAAATTAGAGGAGGTGAAACAAACTTTTTATTCAATTCGAAATCATTTAAATGAAAACATCTCGATGGAAAGACACGTATCTCCATATTTGAACAATGAACCGAAAAACATGCAAATTTTTTTTATTACAATTTCTAAATACTGGAGAATCCTGTGGCCCGACTGATGCGGAATCTCTCGGTGACCGTGTGTGGTATACAGTCCAGAATTTCAGAATTCCTGTACATTCTCTACACCATTTTATTGGCATCCCACGTCAGATTAGAAGATTTATATGACTCACATTCCTTACTTCTGCTCCCATTCTTCTTTTGTGACTGCACAGGTGGCGACATAGCGTGGGTAAATATCAATTCTTTTTATTGTATAAAGCATAATAAAAGCTTACAGAATATTGATAACAGGCAAAGATTAGCAGGATAGAGACTAACAGCAGGTTATATCTAAGTTTCTTTCCCGCAATTTTATTCAGCTCACGAAGATTTATACGACTCTTAATCCATTCTGCTGCTTCATTCTATTCATCTATTTTCATGAAATTATTTCCCGTCATCTTTCTTTAATAAAGTAAATAATGGAGGGACAGATGAATCTAGTGCGTTTGCTTTCTGATTCCCACTGCTAACTAAACGCATACATTGTTTACTTTTTATCTTTTTGAACAACAATGCATTACATTATTCTCAATAATTTTCCTAAAATATTGTACGAAATAGAATGAAATCCCTTTTTATATGAAAATTTCCTTCAACTCGCTGTGGGCCTACCGATGCACAAATGGTGAATTTTTAAAGGAATGTCTGCGTTTCCTCCACGCCTATATTATCCAGTTTAGAAGATAAATATTACTCTCGTTCTTTCCGGGTGCTTCCATTCATCTTTTTCACAAAGTTATTTCCCATTATCTTTAAGTAATCATCGATGAGCATTAAAGCAGAATAATAGAATTATAATTGCCCCCCCTCGCACGTTATAGGAAAACCATGCTGAAGGAAACTTATTTTGTGAAGCAAAGAATCCAACGCACACAAGCTTTTCCGATTCAAGACCCGTCTTTATTTATTATTATTAGTTAATCTTGTGATTGCTTAGATTTAGACTTATCAATTAAATTTTTTCTCTTTATTTTAATTACATGAATGTTTTGTTTGTTACCTCAAATTTAATAAACGTTTAAATATTTATTAATTTTTGAGATATTTTCATATATTAGGAAAATAATTTACATGACTTAATATTATTTTTGCCTTTTTTAGAAATTATTAATTAGAGATTTGACCAACTAATATTATACTGTACTTACAAAGTCCCTTAAAAAATGTTTCTAAAGATCATGTATTAGTTCAAATAAATTCTATGTATCTAGGCAAATATAGCATTAAATTTAATTTTTTCAAAATTGAGTCAAATACACATTTATATAGGTTGCAAGTGTAGTTGTGAACCTTGACCCATAATGAATATATAGGTTTCAAAAAATAGCCATACCTTCTATAATATCCAAATCAAATTTCTAGTTAAATATTTTTTATTCGTGCAATGTACAATTAAGTGCTAATTTAATAAAGGCAACTCTAATTTAATTTTCAAAACTAGATTTCTTAAGACTTACAAAATAGTTTTCGAATATTTTTACTATATCAAATTTTATGTAAGATGTATATTTATATCTAGATGGGTCTACTCTTCTATATCGATTCTATATTCAAGGCTTGGTCCTCTAAAATGTAAATTTCATCCTAGAAATTGTATACTTCTTCTTTCTAATTCACAAAATTCCTCGATATCTAATATACCCTAAAGATTGTTGATATTTGAAAATAACATAAAAATACTTTATAATTGTCCTGGTACAAGTCTCTAGCTTTAGCCATATAAGTATTCCTAGGGTGATTATGTAGATATTTATCTTATAGAATATTGAACTGAAATTAAAATATTATTCTAATAATTGCTCCTTGAATTATCTAAAATGAGAGAGGATATTTAGCTGAAGAGAATGCAAAATGAATGTAATTTAATGCCTTTGAATATAATGACATAGTAAAAATTCATAGAAACACATGTAGTCAACTCATAATGGCAATGGAAAATATATAAATTATTCCAATTTAAATTTGATATTTAGAAAATGGAGTTCAAATCTATGAACATGAGCTTTATCCTAAATTTGCACAAGAATACATGATTTTTTGTCAAATTCCATTAATCGATTCCCTAAAAATGAGAAAAATTATAGGAATTGGTATGTGTATATGAAATTTACCATTAAATTGCACCCCTCCCCCAACCCCCAACCATTTTCATGTGCATGTTGATTATATAATATTCAAAAATAAAACTGTACATTGGTTCATATAAAGTACTAGACTACATCAAATTTCATTGTTGAAGTCCATTCTTTGACATATAGACTTGATGATAGCCTATAAAATAGACAAAATTTGTGATAAATATCACCTATGTCATAGGTAAATACTAGACACAAAATATTATCATGCAAGTGAGCAGCTTAGAAAATAACAAATGTAAAAAACATTGAAGATTCTATGTCGTGCTTCAAATTTTTACTGTAAGTATGAAAAACTTTTATTTTTAGCAAAATAGAATTCCTATTTTTTCTCAAAAAGTTGATCCGACTTTTAAACTTATCTTGAGCATAAGAACGTAACCCTTAAAATCATGTAAAGAAATAACATAAGCATTGAACTATATAATAAGCTTGTGGTGAAACAAAATTTTGCATATTGTATTGGAGATGTAAAAGATCAAACATATGGTTTTATTCTTAGATTTCATTTAATAATATATTATATATTTATAGGACTTGCATATTTTATATTATAAGAAGCTTCCTATAACAACTCCCTAAACATATAGGTTATTGTACCAACTCAAACAAACATTGATACAAAAAAAAATAGTTATTATAATTTCATACCAACTAACCTATGATAATGATTAATTATTGCTAACATAACATATTGTGTCATTCTCCAAACAAGGATAGGTGGAATAACAATACTCGATGAAAATATTTAGAAGTTCATAAAATCACAAGGTATAAGTAGGGACATACACATCTACTCTATATAAAAATAGTTAAACTCACCTCACTATACTTCTAAACTTTATCCACGGATAGTAATTAACACTTATACCCACAGAACCAAGCATATGGACTAACACGTCTACCAAAGGTAGTACAAGTTATGTTAATGACAAATGCATCTATCCAACATCAATGTTATGAGTAGGGAAGCACATTCTTGCTATCAAAAATTATGATTGAGGATAAACACATCCAATCACTTAATCAATATGATTATTAGCACACATCTAATCATTAACAACTAGCAATTATGAAAAAAAAACATATAATTACAATCATTTAATAAATTTTATTAGGAACATATGCATCTGATAATGACAAGAATTGTTTTAGACTAGGTCCTCATTATCACCTATTTATCTATCATTATTGATCACTACCTTCTTGATCATAAATGATATGAGACATTTAACATCTATCACCTAGAAAATGATCTTGGATTTAATCATTTTGGTACAATTAGTTTTGTCACTACTATAATTGCACAACTCCATCGCTAGTGACTAATGATAGGTCACCAAATATCCTCCAACCTCTTGTCTCTCAATCCTCTAATTGATTTCCTAACTTAGAAAATTTAGATTTTGAGGCTTAGTTCATTGATTATAAGCAAGTAACATATTCTCACTCCTTGATGTGAACGTTTTATAGGTATTGTCAGGTATCATCAATCATGCATTGCAAAAATAATATTTTTTTACAAAAAAAAAAATTTATGTATTATTATTGTTGTTATTGTTGTTATTATTATTGTTAATGTTAATGTTCTTGTTGTTGTTGTTGTTGTTGTTGTTGTTGTTGTTGTTTTTGTTGTTGTTGTTGTTGTTGTTGTTGTTGTGATTGTTATTATTATTACTAACCCTAACTTTAGTTTTAATGAAATATCAATATAATTATTTGTATTGTAATTTCCCCCCACATGAATGAGAAGAACAATAGTCTTCAAGTTTTCCATAGATACTAAAATTAGATCCAATAGTTTGTTTTTGCAAAATTTATGATAGTCTTAACTAGGTAATTTCTACATATAGTGGATGAGGATAAGTGTATTCAGTTATATGACATATTATAGTGTTTCCATTATTTTTACACGAGTTAGAACAAGGTGTTTGATCTCTTCAATTTTTCTAAGACCTTTATTTATTAAGGCTTTTGTAATGCAATTATTGTCTTTAATCATAGATCAATTGACCCTTGATCACAAGATCAATGGTCAACTGATCAAGGGTTAGTCTATCTATGATCGAAGATTGTATTATAAAGGCCTCAATATATAGAGGTCTTGGAAAAATTGATGAGATCTAGAAACTGCAATTAGATGGTTGAAAATAGCAGCAACAACAAAAAAAAAACTATGTTTAAAACACCTTGTTCTAACTCATGTAAGATCTCATTGTTTACAAGTTAAGCCATGTGGATGGTTTCACCCCCTTACATATCACATAACAAGCCTAATTTTGTAAAACCTTTGGTGTGCGAAACCTACGAAGAAAATTATAGAGTGTAAAACTTGTAACAATAATAAGATATAATTTTTTTTTAAGACCGCCTTTTGCTATGGGCTTTGGAATTCCATTACCATTATAATAGAAAAGTGCCTACTTTGATTTGTAATTCATGTGGCATTGACAAGAAAACTTCTTTACCTATTACACAACAAGATTAAGTTAAAGTTTATCAAGAATGTGGTTGCTACTATTTATATTGAGATTCTAAATCTTTCCCTACAACTTTTGTAGCTACCAAAGTTATATATTTTAAATTTTTAAATTTTATTACAAAAATTTGAAACATTCTTTTCATTATCACTCTTTGTAAGCTCTGAGATGAGAGAACAAATTTGAATCTAAAAGAATGTGGCATGAATAAAATTGAATGTCTATAATGACAAAGAGGTGACAATAACAATAATTTACAATTATGTGTGCTTTGTTGATTCATAATTGAATGTCTATAATAACAAAGATGCGACAATAACAATAATTTATATATGTGTGTACTTTGCTGATTCACAATAATGAAAATAATAGATAGAATTAAGCAAAATTAAAATTAAAGTTTAGAAATCTAACAGTCAAATGTAAGATAAATAAACATTAAATAAAATGCATAATATATTAAAGTTCAATTTTAGAAATTCAAAGTTAAATATATGATAAATAAATAATAAATAAAATACATATAACAAGAATAGATATTTGAAGGTTTGACAAAATAAATATAGAATATATGAAAGCCATACATGAATAGATTAAATATATTTAAAGTTGAAAATTCTAATTACATTAAATCCTGCTTTCAAAATGGAATGAAACTTAACAGAAATGACATACTATACGCATTCAACCCTTATAATATCAATAAATATATAAAAAAGAGTAGTATTAGTATAATGATTTGGCATCAACTAAAGTCTGAGATGTCTCAAGATAGTATAATGATTTTTTAATAAAAAGTCTCAGATGTCTTAAGATAGTTTTTTGCCCTTTACAAATCTGAATTATTGTGTAGTTGCACGAAGTTCTTGTATTTAATTTTCTGCTGTATAAAATGACGCGCTTACATGATATATACACAAGATAGAAATTTTAGGTGATATAAAGTACATTGAACTATTTTATCAAGTGGTCAGGCAG
Source organism: Chamaecyparis obtusa (assembly GCA_027943335.1). NCBI lineage: Eukaryota > Viridiplantae > Streptophyta > Pinopsida > Cupressales > Cupressaceae > Chamaecyparis > Chamaecyparis obtusa. The sequence goes on from BSBK01000984.1 coordinate 180,985, forward strand.
ACAAATAGTCTGCCTCTTTCCTGTCAGAGGAGGTACTGGATATTCTCTCAAGTTGGGACATCCTCTCAAATCTATCTTTGTCAGATATGGAAGCTCCCCAATTTTAGGAGGTACTTGTTTTAATTTCTTACAAGCGAATAAACTCAAGAAATTGAGTGAATCGAGTTTCCCTACACTGGTAGGCAAGCTTTTCAATTTCATGCAATAACTTAAATCTAAATGTCTTAAACAAGTAAGCTTCCCAATACAGGGCGACAATTCTTCCAGTTCCAGAGAGCTGCACTTCAATTCTTTTAAAGAGCGAAGTTCCCAAAAGCTGGGAGGGAAGGTTTCCAACTTGCAGCATCCATCCAAATTTAAGACCTCCAAAGAGTATAGTTTGCCGAAACTCAAAGGCAATTCTTTTAGTTTAACACATTCTAGTAAACACAAATGTTTCAAAGAACTCAGGTCTCCAAAAGTTAAGGGCAAATTTTCAAGTTGCTTACAGCTTGACAAGATCAACTCCTGTAAAGAAGTTAATTGCCCAAACGAGTTTGGCAGATTTCTCAAGGAAAGACCACCGGAAATGCTCAATCTACATAATGAATGTAGCCCACATACCTGTTCAGGCAGCTCCTCCATTTTATCCCATTCATCTAATATCAAAAACTTTAGGCCAGTTAAGTGGTCCAGCTTTTCGGGTAACTTCTGGAGAGTTTTCAGCTCTTTTAAATCCAATTCTTGTAGAGAACTATTTTTGATGATTTTGGTGTGCGTGGATTCCTCGCATCCAGACTGTGCAACGGCTCTCATGATCCGTAGCTTCTGGGGCAGCTGCATCCATGATGTGATTCTACTGTAAGGAATTTCTCCCATATCTAAACAATCTATGGTAGAAAGAAAAGTAGGGAGGACTTGCCTGATACAAAGTCACACCATCTTTAAAGACAGGGCCATGGAACACAGTCAGCCGTTCAAGCGACTCTAAACTCGCTGGCCATAAAGCAGAGATGTCGCCACCAAGTCGGAGAAACCTGAGTTCCTTAAATATAGGCGGTTTTTGGCTTGATGCTAACACTTTAATCTGGCTTTCCAAAGCCAGAACTCTCAACGAATTTTTCAATAAATGTAACTGCTTCTCATCAACTTCATGGCCAATTTCAGATTCCTCCTTGCCAAGCCAAACTCCCTTAATTTGCTTGAGCTTCTGCAAGCAGAAAAAATGTTACAATAAAGCTACCAAACAGATATGCAGCAGTAGACAAATGTAAACACATACTTGATCATCTTGTGCAGCTTCCATCCAGGACTGCGTACCCATAATTCTACTGCATTGAGACAAGCTTCGCCCTTTTGCTTTGATGATGTCGTGGACAATCAACTCATCTTTGTCAGACGTCTTCAGTAATGCAGCCTCCTCCAGAAGTGTGATCTCCTCAGCTCCCACAATGTACTCCACATCGTGACGACTCCAGTTAATAGAGAAGCAGCAAATATCCAGAAATGCTTCTTGCGTAGATACTTCCAGATCATTATAGACAGAATTCACAAGACGTTGGCTCAGATTTTCTCCTTTAATATCCCCTCCTGTCTCCAAAGCTTCAAATATTTGGGTGCATCTCTCCACCATGTAGTTTTGCTTACGCAAATGAGCACCAACAATTTCTAACACCAACGGAATCCCCTCACAAATCCCAAGAGCTTTCTTAAGACTATCTGCGTCTATGTCTTTTGCATTATGAAAATCATCTTTTAGTAAAATTTTGAGGGTGTCTTGGTCTGGTAGAGTACCCACATGATGCTCATGACGTTCAAGGCCGACATCCTTGAGCATATCCGTCACACCCAGATTTCGAGTTGTGACCACTATTCTGCTCCCTTTCGGAAGGCCTGCTAACCACTTAGGGAAAAGCTCTTGTAAGTCTTCTGCTCGAAGAGCGTTGTCAATAAACATAAATACTGGCTTGTTTCCTTGGGCTCGAAAAGCGCTTGTGAGATGATCCTGACCCTCTGCAGTATTTCTCAATGTCACATTCCTGTCATAAGTATAAGCTGGAAAGGCATCTTTCAATATTTGTTGCTGCATGCATTTTATGTCATTTCTGGAGCGGTCTTCTTGGATTTGAACTGTCGAATGGTTGTAATCTGTGAGATCTAAACATGCAATAACACTTGTAGCGAGCGTGGTCTTTCCTATGCCCCCAAATCCATAAATTACTACAGACAATGAGGCCTTGTTTTGACTTTCCACGTCCAGAAACTTGATTACTTGTTTCTTCTGCTCTTCGATGCCAACTGCCGATGAGACCACAGAAGAATATTACGCTAATAATAACATATGTAAATGATGATGCAAACATGGTGTGTAAATATAGTAGAAAAGTTTGGGAATAGAGAGATTTTATATATTTACTTGCATAATCCGGATAATTAGGCTGCCATGGAGGGAAGGAAATAGATTGCTGGTGTTGTATTTCTATTGCTACTCTCAATGTAAGATCCTGATACAGTCGATTTATTTTCGATTGTAGAGTAGTCAAGCTTTTGGAGTCCACTGAAGCCTTCAAAAACCTGCAATAGGGACAATTTCAATCACAATAACCATGCATAAATGACGATAACACTAATAGAACTCACACTAAATTCAAATATTTAATCATTGTAGAAATCTTACCCAAAAAGTGACCTGGACTTTAATTGAGAAGCGCACAGCATGGATCCTTCAACAATCAATGTAATCGCCTCACTCAATATCTTCTCTTCTTGTGGCATATCATTATTCAACTTTCTTATATGCCCAGCATGTTTACCCATTTGCTTCAAGAGTTCTATACATTCACTCCAGTTTTCAGAGATTTCATCAATTTGGTCTAGCAAGAAAGCTACGACAGCTAACCCACCTACCACCCAATGCACCTTCCCCACACTCTGCAATATTCCTATTACAACTTGTCTGTTTCCTTCGTCTCCCTGTAAATACAGCCACTGTTAATTCCAACTCTTCCTAAATAATTCAACATACTGCTAACTAATCTTGAACTCAGAATGAAATCAAACAACAATTACCTTCTCCAGCTGAATATGCTTATTCACAAATTCAAGGAATACAGACCCACTTAGAAGTAAGGAAGTCCATAATGAATTTGTTCTACCGTCCAGTGCATCAGATAAAGTTTCTGAACTAATGCTTCTCTGTACCGTATTTTCTTGTTTCGGCTGCATTCATAAACATGAGAAGATTGATTAAAATGCAAAAAGAAATGAACATTTCTGATGATTACTTTTGAAGCTTACTCACTCCCATACTAACCCTGTTTAGAAGAGACTCCAAGAGCTTGTTGAGGAGATCAATCAAATAACCAGCCTCAGCTGCATTGCGAAAGGATTGAAAAAGGCTGATGCAGTTTTCCACCGTGGGTAGCGGAAGCTGAGGCGATGGCGGCTGTAGAGGTGACGCCTGAGAAGTTGATGGTGGTTGAGCAGGAGAGAGTGTCTGAGTTGACGGCAGTGGCTGAACAGGTGGCGGTTGAAATGATTTCTGCGAAGGCATAAACGCGGAAGGCAGCGGAGGCTCAGCTGGCGCCAGAGGCTTAACGGATGGCAATTGAAACGGTTGCTCCAATGTCTGAACAGGTGATGGTGGTTCAGCAGATGAAGGCAGCCTCTGAGTTGACTGGAGTGGCTGAGCAGGTAGCGGTTGAAATGGTGGCTGCGAAGGCTTAACGGGGGAGGAAGGCGGCAGCTCAATAGGCGGCGCTGGCGGGTTATGTGACGGCTCAACAGATACCGGTGGCTCCGAAGGCTCAACGGGAGCGAGAGGCGTGGTTGGAGTGGGGAATTGGGGTTGAGAAGGCTCTACCGTCGCCGGCGACGCTGACGGGCCCGTGGTCTCGGACTGCTTAGTTTCCATGGAGGTTTCACTTGTGTTTTCTTCATTGGCTTCCTTAGATGGCCAGCAGCCCATGGTAAGTAAATTCAAGAGAGAGGAGATGGTGTTTCAAGTTCGGACGCAAGCATGAGTGCTTTATAGGCAGCCTATCTCTTTCTTCACAATCTATCTTAATTCGTTGCGTGTTTTCCTTTTTTTAACCGAATCAAGCAATTCTTAGTCTTCTTTGGTTCATAATTGACGTCGCTTGGACAGCTGTGGAAAGCGAATTGAGTAGCATATTTAGGTCTTTGGCTTTTCACAGCTGTAATGAGCCCAACAAATAAGACCTTATAACAGTATATGCCCCGAGAAAATACAATGCTTTTGTACTAGTGGATTGTTTCATTTGTAAGTGAATATATGAAAGTTTATTGTGTTGTAGTTTAATTAATTGAGTATAGTGGCAAATTGTTCCCGCTTTAAATTCAAGTCTTCAGCGTATTTGAATTCTACTATGGAGCTTTCTACTAGCTCTATTATTTTGGTGGCTTATTGTTATCTTTAATTGAAGGTATTTGACTATAATAGAAGATTGCTTATTGATAGAGAGATCTTACATTTCAACAATTTGAAAATATGATTGAGGTTGACAATATTAAAGAAAAATTCACTTCATCTTTTAATTGCATTTATATTTCTTATTTTAACATTCATTTTTTGCCAACTTTTTAATTATGAGAGTGTCCCAATTTTTTGTTTGGGTCAAATCAAGTTGATATTAATAGGAGGATCTCTTAAACGATCGAAACCCAATGATTATAGGGAGATCATGTAGAGCAAGGAGCTCTGCGATCTCTTCACTAAGTTGGATTTGACGCCTTACTTCATGGCGATGCATGGTTATAATAGGTCTCTTTCAAACAAATTTTACAGTTCCTGGTAGAGGGGCACTATCACTATTGGGAGTATAAAAATTTATAGCTACCCCTAAGCTAATAACCAAAGCTACTAGTGTGAAGTGTGAAGGTGATAAGGTGGAAAAGAGAAGGTCTGTTGACTATAAAACCTACATAAGATATTTGTTTGAGAAGGGAGAAAAGCCAAATATTGTGCAGAATAGGTATGGTTATTATGTTTTACATCCACCATATTCTATGATTACCTTTTATGTTATGAACTATTTTACATTGGAAGAGAGATATGCGATGATTCCTCGCTACCACTTCCCCATTTTGAACAACATTAGACATGGATAGAAAATTAACATCTTCTTCTTTTTCTTCACTTCTATTTGTATCAGCCTTTCTAATTTGTCCCCACTTCATCGAAGCGTAATGTTTTTTCTTTACCAATATTAATTTGATCATTGTCCATTTAGAAGTTGATTCATTTCCTATCCAAAGATTAACCCTAGAGAGCCACATGAAAACCCTCACAACTCCGTGAGGATTGAGTTGATTTTGAGAAATCCCTTACCCCTTAAAAATAATAGCCCCACTCCTAGGAAGAAATCCAAAGCTTCCAAGAGTATCCAAGATAAAGAGGTTCTTGAGGTTGAATTATTGAAAGCTACCCTAAAAAATGCAAGGCTACTAGCTGTATACCCAACCGTTCCAAGGAAACAAAAACTAGGAATAAAGGGATTAAAAACAAAAATATGGTTGTAGATTTTGATGACCAAGAGGACGATATTGTGAAGTACCCAAGACTAAGGAACCTTGATAGGATATTACTTCACGAGAGAGACACTTTTCTCACCTTCTTAATAAGGAATTGAAAAGAAAAATAGTAATGGTTGAAAATGACCCAAGAGGGATGAAGAATTTAAACGTGAAGGGGGGGACTCTTTTGATAATTTTGAAGATGAGGAATATGAAACAAAATAGGTTGACTTAGATGATGAGGCTATGGGGGGAGTAATTAATATCATTTTGTACCATGATGAGTATGATGAACTTAAGGATAATAGATCCCCTTCGTCTGTTAACAATGAAGGGGACATTTTGGGAGGCAATGCTCCTAGCCCTAATCTAGTTGAAAATGGCAAGAGGATTTCTTAGCTTAAAGCCCAAATTGTTGATCTACATGGAAGAGTCATGGAATTAGAAGAAAGGGTTGGGTCCTTTAGTAGCACTAAAATGCAATTTGGTTGTACCATAAGCTTTTTATGTACCATCATGGATTGTGTTATGAGGAAGGATATCATGGGACTACTGTCTAGTCAAAGAAAAATGTAGAAGAATCCCAAAAAGTGCTAGGTGAATGAACAAGAACAAGGTGAAGCTGAGCTAGAACTAGATCTAGGTTGTAAAGACTAGATAGAGAACTTGCACCTACTCTCAAGGAATTAGGAGTTGATTATCAGCTATTAAGGATGAAAGTGTTCTTTGGGGCCACTAGCCTTCCCATGATTTTTGGTATTTTTTTAACAAGGTTGTTAGTGATTATAGTAGTTTAGGGTTTACTAATCTTACTTTTAGTTATCCTATGGTTTATTCTCTATTTATGCCAAACTTCATGGCCTCTCTGGCTATAAACATTATGGTTAATTTTTGTATTCAATATAACTTTCATATTAGTAGGTGTAATATTTGGATGAATCATGCTTTTATGGTGGGTTTTAATAGGATTGTGAGTAAAGGTTTATATTAGAGGGTTGTTCCTCAATGCTATACGATTTAAATTAAAATTTGGATAATATAATTGAAGTGTTTTTTTACATTCTAGCTTTGTGTTTCCAGAAGTTGTTTGATTGTTATGTCATATGTGTTATTTTGTTCTTTTTGTAAGGAATTACTGCCCTCTCCCTAATGGTTTAATAAATATATTTATTATTTTAAATTAATATAAATATTTGAATTATATCAACTAAAAATATATAAATAAATATTAAATATGTGTATTATATTAGTTAGTTTATATAATTAAATTTTAACATTATATTAGTATTCTTATAATTTTATGAAAGTAAATATTTTACTTCTTAAAATGTATAAATTTTTAATTACTCTATTTTGATTTAAAGTTTATTCTAAGAGTTTTTAAAAGCGAAATAAACATAGATTAATGTATAGTTTTATTAATTATATCAAAATAAATTTATTAAAAATAATTAAGATTGATATCTTTTAAAATGTCAATTGAAACTTTTTAAAAAATATAAAATTATTGCATTTAATAACTAAGAAAGAATCTATTATTTACTCTTACCACTATCCAAAATTTCTCTCTGTATATACAATTCGAACTCAAGTTTTAATAAATGCTGTATGAATGAATGAAAATAAATAATTCATATTTACATTATATATTTATTTATAAAAGTAGACCTAAAGTGAATTTAATTATTAAAATATTAAAGTTTAAAAGAGAGAGGTTGTGACAATATACATACGCACATGCATATGTATGTGTTTATAAAATGAGAGTAGAAAGAACAAATTTTTTGTGTCCTTTCTAGTAGTTTCACATTTCTTGAATATCTAAATTCAATCCAAGTATGAAAAAGATCATACTCATGTAATTTAAAAATAATAGATCTTCCCTCTCATATTTCCTAAAATTTGACCTATAAATTAAAACCAAGAATGTAAATTATTAGAAGAAACTATTAACTAAAAACTAAATAATTGAATAAATTGTAAATTATATTCAATATAATCCAAAAAATATAAGAGTAAATGATTAATTTAAAAGAACTAGGTGACAATAGAATAAAACAAAATCAATGTGGGATATACTAAAAATGTTATTAAGTAAATACAACTACATGTGGAAAGAATGTTCATTTTAACTCACTTGACTTTCATTTACACTCTATTGACACATGTCATCCCCTATATCTAAAAATGAAGGGTCTTCATGTAAATATGTAGTCAATTATTTTTACCTCCCAAGGAGTCAATATTATGAAAGGTCTCATAAGTGATATGTGCACTTTTATGTGTTTCCTTTCTGAAGGAAAATAGAAACACATAAATAATAATGAACTAACATATATTAAAATTTAGTAAAAATGGTGAGCATAGGAGCATGAGGGAGAGGAATTTGAATTCAAAGGCAGGCGGGAATCCTGGTCTGTAAGCTATGGGATCCTCAGGGGATGCCTACATCGATGGATCTCTTGTAGATTAGGACTCTGTAGATCCAAAAAAAAAAGGAAGGGGTCCCACGTGACAAGCAGAAAGACCCTGGAAAAGGGGGGGGGGGGAATGGGGGAAGAGATTCCTAGTGTTCTTCCTAGACCAACCTTAGTCGCGGGGACCCAGTCATGTGATCAAGATAGGAATGTCCTCATTCGTTGGTGGTCAACTCTTTTTGGGGTTAAACGTATAGGAAAGTCCTCTTTCCCTACTATTAAGGACATATCAGATAAGGAAAAAGGAAAATACACCATTGAGATTCCTAACAAGCTAGTTGATCATAATATTGCAACCATGGCTCATACTCTAGTGGGTAAATTTGTGGGGCCAAGACCCAAAATTGATATTGTTAGGGTCTTTAAAAATAAAAAATGGATTGGAAGGGTCAAGTCAAAATAACTGCTATGGCGAAGGGTTTTCTATCTTTTGAGTTCTCTTACAAGGAAGATCTAGACAAAATCTTATGTGTCAGAACTTGGTCCATAGGGAAAGAGACTTTGGCACTGCAAAAATGGTCTCCCAAGCTAGACCTAAATGATTCTTTCTTTATTTAAGCCCCAGTGTGGGTTAGACTGCCATAACTCCCCTTGGAGTTCTGGTATGAAGATGTTTTTGATGGAATAGAAAAATCCTATGGAACCCTTCTCTTGATCGAGCCGGTCACTGTGGCAAGGTGATGCCTCACCTATGTAAGGATTTGTATAGGGGTGGAAGAAGGAAAAGACATGCCAGAGACCATAGAGATTCATTCTAAACTAGGTAGACACTATGTTCATTGCAAGAAAGTAGGACACTATGCCAAATCATGCCCTGTGTTCCAGAGCTTGGAGAAAGAAAGGAAAGAAAGGAATGCCCAAAAAAAAGCTAGAAAAACCACAAATCGGGAACTTGGAGACCCAAAAAGGGAGAAAAACAAGATGGCTCAGGGGGGTATTGAGGCCAATGCCCAAAGAGTGTGGAAGAAAAAGGATTCAGCAAAGGTAAACCTAGAAACTAACATAAACCAAGCAGACAAGACAGATAATAAAATCAAAGATGAAGGGGAGATATTCCATCCTCATAAGGAAAATCTAGAGAATAGGGGGGAGTTTCTTCCCTTGGATGGCATTGAAGAAATCTTAGAAGTTAATATCCTGCAAGAGGTCTCGGAAGAGATCATTATGAAGGGAGATGAATTGGCTAAAGGAGGGGATTATTGCCTTGGGATAGAACACATCTCATTCATCCAAGACTCCCTCAAACCTTCATTTGGGGAAGGTTGTCTAGTCCAAAGTAGAACATGCAGAGAGGTGTCCCTTCACAGGAATCCAATCCCATCTCTGAGAAACTAGCCTTTGGGCAGGTTTAAAAAATGGAAGAACTGATGTAATCAGCTTCCCCATGGAAGCTCACAAAAATGGAAGAGCTCTTTTCCAGATATGAAGAAGTAAAGGAGGGAGAGTTGACCTTGGTCGAGAAAAAGAAGAAATCTAATAGTAGAGATCCTTTCCTGATCTCCCCAATAGTAACCAAAAGTAGAAATAAAATTGATGTAGGGTGAACCCAGAATAGTGGGTTATAATTTTTTGCTTGAACGGACATTGAACTCTACATTTTGAAAAAAGCTTTCAGATTCAGATGCATATTATCGTTAAACCATTTGAAATCAGAATATGAAAAAAATTAGAGTCTTTTAGTATTTTCTGTCTAGATTCTAAATATATATATATATATTTTATTTTTGAATTGATTTGAATGGTTTTTTCTATCTCCCACAAAAACTGGTATTTTGCTGAAAATGTCATTTTCAATGAGTTGCATTATTTTCATAGAGCATAACTTTTCTTCTAAAATAGATATCAATGAGATTCTTTCAAATTTATTTTTTTAACATCAATACAGAGGGCATGCAATTGGTTTGATGAAATTATTACAATTATTTCATATTTTATTAACATTTGAAGTTGACTAAACCATAATTTTGATGTACCTTGACTACATAGCTTATAGCTTGTCATGTATTTGTCCAATTTCATTTTTATTTTTTTGATAGAAAGATAACTTCAATAGCTAGGGCATAGATATTTTTTAGAATTTTTTTCTCTCATTTACTATTTTTCTATAAGCATCAAACATATAGGTAGACATACGTTGAAATATCCATGTTTAGTAAAACTAAAAGTACAAAGTCATAATAAAATTAATATACATTAACATTATAATCATTGGAAAGATGTTTCTCAATAATACCTTACTACACAGATAGGTTTGTCAAATAGATTCATTTGATCTGCCAAAAGATAATGTCGAAGTGATTTTTTTTCATCATTTTAATAGGTGCAAAGGAGACTCCATTGTAGGCATGAATGCGGAGTATTATAGATGTTATATCAATGTTTTTTTTAATCTAAGAGGCTTTGAGCTAACCATTTGTAATTAATTCATTCAAATGGAACATATCAAGGCTTAAATCATCATATTTTATTAAAAATGTGTTATTTCAATACAAATCAACATGTCTAAAAAAGTGTAACCCACTATTGTGGAGTCACCCTATAGGGGCCAAATCAAAAACTCCAGGGAGAAATAAAGATAGCCAGGTCAGGCAAGAAGAAGCCAGCAAGGACATAGTGGATGGGACCTAGAAGACCATCCAGGAAGTCTGCACTTCCAAAAAGAAATGAAATTCATATCTTGGAATATTCATGGGCTAAACAGCTCACATAAGCAGGATGTTATAAAAAATATGATAAGGAATCACATACCTAATATTATGCTAATCCAGGAAACCAAGATGAAGAAGGACAAGCTTGAATGTGTCAGATTTTGTAAAGCTATGGAAATAAAATCTTCTAGCTTTGAAGGAGCCTTGGGAGGCCCAATGACAATGTTCAATTCCTTTCACCTCAAGCCTAAAGTTATTCACGAAGCAGGTAATCTTCTCCTTATGAATTTTACTAAGATAAAAGACAATGAAAGTTAGTTTATTTTGAGTATATAGTGCTTATTCCTAATATCTTGGGGGCGGACTTGATAGAACTTTTCAGACCCATAATTTTGTGCAAATCCTTCAATATTATCTCTAAAGTTATTATCTCTAGAATTCTTAAAGTGCTCCCCCCTATTATTGCTCCTCAGCAGTCTAGTTTTGTGCTTGAAAGACAAATTTTGGATTCCATTATGGTTGTGCATAAAGTGATTCATTCCTTAGAAGTAGATAAAAGGGATGGATTCCTTCTCAAGCTTGACTTGTCCAAGGCTTATGATTGGGTTGATTGGAAGTTCCTGCTTAGGTTTATTGGTGCTTTTGGCTTCAATTCTAATACATGTAAGATAATCCATCAAATCATCTCTACCCCCTCTCTAGCAGTTTTGGTCAATTGTTCCCCATTGGCCTTTTTCAAACCCACCAGGGGTTTGAGATAAGGGGATCCCCTGTCCCCTATTCTCTTTATCATTCTTGTTGAATGCCTCGAGAGGCTCCTATCTGCCTCAAGGAGCACTAGGACTTCTAAAGGTATTAAACTGTCATTTGGGACCTATGTTTTTTCTCACTAGTAGTTCGTCGATGACACCATTTTAGGAGGAGAGGCCTCGGTGGGAGAAGCCAAAGTAGTGAAGTATCTACTCAACTCCTATACTAGAGCTACTGGCCAATCCATAAACTGGAATAAAAGTTCTATCTTCTTTATCAATACTCCTGAGGTGAGACAAAGGAGAATTGTAGACATCTTGGGTTGTAGCATTGATTATCTCCCAACCAACTACCCAGGCTTTCCTTTAGGTGTTAAACCACCGGAAGCATTCTAGAACAAATTAATTGATAGATTCAATAGGAAGCTGGCAGGTTGGAAAGGGGTTACTCTCAGTCAGGCAGGAAAAATCAAATTGGTTAAATCTACTCTACAAAACCTTCCAACCTATGCATTAAGCCTCTTTTCCATTCCAGCTAAAGCTGCCGAGGCCATGGAAAGAATTCAAAGAAGATTTCTTTGGTTTGGGAAAAAAGAAGATAAGACACTCCCTCTTATTTCATGGGACAAAGTTTTTTTCCCTAAGCATGTTGGCAGTCCTGGGATAAGGAGGATCAAACCTTTCAACAAAGCTCTCCAAGCTAAACAAATATGGTGCATCTTTAATAGCACAGGGGAATGGCGTGATACTTTTGAAGATACGTATCTCACTAACAGTTTTATTAATCATTTCTTTGAAGACAATGATACGCTGAAAGGATCCTATATATGGAATGGTTTCCACAATGTAAAGGAGATTACCAAATCCAAGGCAAAATGGAAAATAGGGAATGGCCACTCTATCCACATCTATGGTTCCCAAGTTTGTAACTACAGAGTGGAGAATGTCTGGGTGGACCTTTCCCATGTGTCTCGAGACCTAATTCCTCTTATGATTTGCCTTATTGCGGTCTCCCTAACCCCTTCTTAGGATGTGCTTAGTTGGGAAGGTTCTCCAGATGGGACCTTCATGTTGGAAATATTCAGGGATTAACCGAGTTACTGAGAGGGGAGGGGTGAATCAGTAACTTCAAATTTTCTTACAATTACAAATGTATTAGCATATAGTTCACTTTTTCTTTATGCATATAGAAAGCATGAAACTTAAAAACATTCACAACAATGACACATAGATTTGGTTACCCAGAAACCTTCCAAAAAGAAAGTAAAACTGGGGTGGGGATGAAACCCACAAAGCTTTAGTACTGTAGAATAAAGTTGGCCAGTTAAGGCTTACAATTTGATCACTTTTGATGATCTGCCCTGTTAGGAGCAAAAAGGATTGCTAGATCCACCTTGTTAAAGGATTTACAAACATACAATGAAGTATGCACTCGGTAAAGAGATTTTACAACAGACTGTTAGGTCTACCTGGTTAAAGGATTTTAGTACTGATTCACCTGTTAGAATGAAACAGTAGATCTCTTGCTTTGCAACTGGATTGCTGATTGAGATTCGCTGAATGTACTGATCACCTTCTATGATGAATTTGTCTTTGTTGTTCCCTACACTACTGTAGCCCTTTGTAATTCGCTTATCTCTGCTTTTCCCTTTTATTCACATACATACTCATATAATTACATCTTGACATATTTACAACATTGTTTATATACAAATCTAAACAATTAATTACAATTACAAAGTCAGCTTGACAAATAAACATAAGTGCCACTAAGTCGGCCCAAGTATGGTTACACGGTTCCTGCAAACTAACTCGGTGACTTTCTGATACTCGGCGTCCACTGCATTACTCGGCATCATCATGCACTCGGTAGAAGTGAAGGCACGGTTCATACTAACCACTCGGTAGGTTTTGAACTCGGTAAATACTGGTGACTCGGTAGACATAATGTTACTCGGTTTACACTATCTTGATCAGTTGGCATTATCTTGATTGGTTTGCACTGTCTTGCTCGGTTTGCACTGTTCTGCTCGGTTTGCACTGTTCTACTCGGTTTGCACTGTTCTGCTCGGTTTGCACTGTTCTGCTCAGTTTTCACTGTTCTACTCGGTTTGCACTGTTCTGCTCAATTTGCACTCAGAATGCAAATAAGTGTTATCACTAGTGGCAATTCTGCTTAATGCCAATACTTCACGGTGGTCTTTGCCTACTCTACGTAGTTGTCTCAAGATTAGGAAGCCAATCCTTTTTGGGCTAAAGCCTGGTTCCTTGGCCTCACCCTTAAAAATAAATGTCTTCTTCTGGATTTTTCTTTAGAATTATATTCTTACAGTTAATAACCTTTTAAAGAGAGGTTTACATATCCCCCATAGGTTTGTGCTATGTAGATGCCAAGCTGACTCTATGGACCATATGTTTATTCACTGCTCCTATGTCAGTAAAATTTGGTAATTACTCCTTTTTGCTCTTGATTTATCCTGGTGCTTTCCCCTATCTTTTAAAGACCTTTTCACTCAATGGGATTTCTCCTCTAAAAATTATGATTCTCGCTATTTTTGTTCCTGGATTCTCCCACATTTATATTGGGGAGTTTAGAAAGAACACAATAACCATATATTTTGAGATAGTTCTACACCTCCCAAAATTATCTTTGAAAATATACACTTTGCTATGAAAGAAATGTTTTTTTCTGTGTTGGCTCTAACTCTTTTGCAAGAAAGGACTAGATTGCTTTCTCTAAGAGGAGCATTGAGAAAAGACCAAATTTCACCTGGAGCTGTCCCCGAAAGGTTGGTCCAAGGCCAACTTTGATGGTGCGGCCAAAGGAAATCTAGGCAAGGTGGGTAGTGGAGGTGTAATCCAAAATTGCTATGGTTTCAAGATTGCTGCAATCACCTTACCTCTCGGCTCTCAAATAAACCACTATTCTTAAGCTAGTGCTACCCTCCAAGTCACTAAACTAGCCTATGACATAGGGGTCAAAAATCTCTGGCTCAAAGGAGACTCCAAGAATATCATAAACTATTTAAATTTAAACCACTCACCTTCATGGACTATATCCAACATGATAGAAGAAACACGGGCTCTTTTAAATTCTTTTGAAAAGGTTCACATATCCCATGTGTACAAGGAAGCTAACCAAGTTGCCAATTGGTTTGCCAACTTGGTTGTTAAAAAGGACATAATGATGAGATGACATCATGATGAAGATTTCCCTCGTGAGGTGAAGGATTTAGTCGAGACAAATAGATACCAAGCAAAGGAGGGAATCATTAATGATAATAATGAATTGTAATGTGGTTAATTGGATGTGCCATTCCATAAAAGGAAAGTACTGGATGGATAGAAAGGTTAATAACTATGCGTCCCTCTTGTACGCTTACTGGGTGTTCATTCCCAAGATTTATATCTATTTCCAAAGGAAAAATAAGAGAAATTTTAGGACATCCATTGTGAGAAAAAATCAGAACAAGAGCTATCTCTCAAAATAGAGTATTGTCCAAATCTATCTCGGTTTGATGGGAGGGGAAAGACATAGAAGGGAGCCCATGAATGATAGTGGGAAATGGAGAATATGCACCAAGGTCTGGAACACTCTACAAAAAGGGGATATCATGACCTTCATTGAAAGGTTACATGGAAGTAAGTCAAAAGTCACTAAGATCTTCATGAAAAGCTAGAATGAAGGGAGTGTGGAGATAGTTGGAAAGAATTTCATAGTCACTGAGGAGGTCATCTTGAAAGTCACTGGTATCCCCATAGTGAGCAAGAAATTCTACAGGGACCGCAAAATCTGTGACACAACCATCAATGATTTTGCAAGAGATGAGGATGATAAGAAATCTATTGTTAAAATGGATACATACTACTAGCCTGAAGGAATCAAAATTTTGTGGAAATTTATTCTCAAAGCCCTGATATCTTATGTTACGCTAGATACAAGGGTTGACAGGATCAAGACCTACTACTTCATGCTTCTGAATCATCTTAGACACAGTATGAAGGTTTCCATCCTGCTCTACTTGTATTCTTCTATAAATGATAACATAAATGGCTTTAGGGAGAAGAATATAGCTAACCCTGCTTTACATGATGGATTATTACTTTAAATTTATGAATATTTCAAAGCCCAAACCTTGGGGAAGGAGATTATGGACAACAAGGAAAGAGAAGATTTTTCTAGTTCAAACTATGTCCCCTTTGACTCGGATGACAATGTGGGTATGCATTCAGAGGACGATGAGGAAGAAGAGGTCAAAAAGAAGAAACACAACTCTTCCACTAAGAAGAGAACTACGAGCTCGGTCAAAATAGAAAAACCCTTCAAAAATTAGGTGAGAATGGAGATCTCCTTAGATGAGGAATATAACGATAATGTGGAAGATATGAACACTGATGAAGAGGTGGAAAAGTCTAGAGGTGAGGCTTGGAAGAATAGGGATCATACCATGGGGAAGAATAACTATCTATTGATTTGGCTATCAGTGAAGATAATGCTCCCCCTCCCCCTTCTCGAGCCCATGATAAGAGCTAGGACTCTAAAACTGAGGTGCCTGAGGATGACCAAGATGATCACTCAACCTAGTCCCCAAACCCACAAGACTATTCAAAAGATAACAACCAGTCCAAAGGGCAGTATCAGAATGATGACTCTGGAAAGGGGAAATTTTTTTGGTGTAACTTCAACATGCACACTGCGCGGATGGGGATAATTAGGGAAGTTGTGAATCCCAAATTTATTGAGGATAAGGATGGAAGAATCTAGAAAGAGGATCTGATTGACCTTTCCCTAGTCGTCCTCAACGAAAAGGCCAAAGAAATGCAGCTAAATCTTCTCAATAATGCTAAGAATAGTATGTTGGATTAGTTCAGGTCATTTAAATGGGTTTTTCATGAACTAGGAGACCTCAAGGAAAAAATCTATGGTATTGCAAGCAACAAGGATGCCACTGAGGATTTTTATCACCTGGACTCAAGGGTTAACTAGATGGAGGATATGGTGAAGAGCCTCGAGGAAACCCTCAAAGGTATTACTAAGAAGAACTTCAACATCTTGAAGGCCTCAAATGAGCACATCAAATTACTCATAGACAAAATGGAAGAAAAGCTAGATGGTAAGGAAGTGCAGGTAATAAAAGAGGAAAAAAAGGAGAAGCCAACTGAAGGTTCAATTAAGAGAAAAAGGGTCAGGTCCAAGAAGAATAAGGATGAAGAAGACTCCAACAACATCAAAAAGATCAAGGAGGTGGAAGAGAAGATGGAGCTTCTAAAAACCAATTTTGTTGTGATGCTCAGGAACCTCTCCTGACCTTTCCTCCTGGTGCTTTTTTCTTGTCTCTATTTTGCCCTGTTTTGATTGTTCTATCTTTGTGGTAGTTTATCTCTCAGCCTTCCTATGGCATGTTTCTTCTTTTGTTTATGCTTTCTTAAGACTTGTTCTCTTTAATGCTATTTTTTAAGATGTTGGGGGTTTCAGGAACCCTGTAAAACCTATTTTACATAAACAATAACATATATTAAAGGGTAAAAACATAAATTTGTGTCACATTTCAGGCTAACTTATTTGCACAACTGAATTTGAGCATTTCTAATTAAAATTATTTTTTGTCAAACATATGGTCTAGCTAGATTCATTCTAGCTAAGTTAGATAAGTGCTTCAACTTTTCCAATTGGAAATATCTATTAAATGCATGTTTTATACAAATTACTAAAGAAATAAAATTATTTCAAAAAATAGACGTTTCAATAACTCCTACTTTTTTTAATGATATTTTTTTGCAAATATAAAAATACCCTTTTTTAAAGCATATAGTCAAAATTATCATCATATAATTTGTATAATATTTTAATTTTATCTAATATATTATAATTTCAAAATATTACAAGCAGGTATTTTAACATTCAAGAACAAGCTTCTTCAAAAATAGAAAAAAATAGTAAAGTTTATCAAAAAAATTAAAATTTTATATTTAACACTAGAGGAGAGAGTTCTCTTCAAGAATGTGTAATTTATTTTTTCTGAATTGTGTAGATTTGATGGGGGAAATTTGGCAGGAGATGAAAACTGTTGATTTCAGGTATGTTCGACTTTGAGTAGTTATAATGGAGAAAATATACATTGAAAACTAATTTTTATTATTTTTTGCACTAGCTATACATTTCATCTATAACATATTTTGAAATCAAAGCAAAAAAAGATTATTTGCATATATTTTTTTGGTGGGAACAAGACCCTCCTTTTTCAATATTTTTCAACAAGTAAAAAATGGACTTCAAAAATTAAAAAAATGTGTGAATTCTTGTTCAAATAAAATTTACAAAATTATATGCATAAACTTCATCCACTTTTACTCATTTCATTAGTTTACAGATCATCTCCAAATTCTAAACATAAATGCCATTTTTATGTCATTAAAGTTAAAAGTTTGTGTGTTGTTTACCTTTTCCTTTATAAAAGTGTGACACAACTTTGTACTTTTACCCTAAAATTAAAAATTTTCAAAATATTTACTTTGGTGATTATGAACATGTAAATTATCATGTTAACTTGAATATAGTACCTGTTGAACCAATAGTTTTATTCAACAATATCTTAAATATAGAATAAAGATAGATGGACTACCATGCAACTCAAATACCTTTAATAGAAGTAGCTTTAATTAAAGGTCATTATATGTGATTTTACATAATATGACATAAAAACCATTTTATTATATCTATAATATAACAAAATAATAATTTTGATATAAGTATATTGTAACATAAAAATAATTTTTATATATTTGTAATATCACATAAAAATAATTTTATCATACATAATGCCATATGACCTTGCAATTAAAAAACCTTTGGTTGAGAATCATTCAACCAAAGGTTAATTTTAATATTATGAAAGGTCTCATAAGTGGTACACACTTTTATGCCTCTACTTGTTGATGCAACAATAGAAAGACATAAATAATAACAAACTAAAATATATTGAAATATAAACTTTTTATAAGATTTACTTCGATGATTATGCACATGTAAATTATCATGTTAACTTGAATAAAGTGGGTTGAATCAATAGTTTTATTCGACACAATCTTAAATATAGAATAAAGATAGATGGGATACCATAAAACTCAAACACCTTTAATGAGATTATCTCTAATTAATGGTCCTTATATGTGATTTCACATAATGCAACATAAAAACCATTCTTCTATATGTATAATATAACAGAACAATAATTTTGATATAAGTATAATGTAACATAACCATAATTTTCATATATATCACATAAAAATAATTTTATCATTCATAATTCCATATGACCTTGCTAGTGTATGTGTGAAAATTGTACCTATTTGCAGACACAACACTTCAGTAAAATATTAGAGGTTAGCAAATGAAAAAAATCTGTAAATAAATGAAACTAAGCTAACCAGGTGATTTAATGCCTTCTAGTAGGTGTGAGTATGGTATTATTATATTAGACCGAGATCAGTGACAATGCAACACCTAACCGATGGATTTAAAAAGATGAAAGTAATGAAATATGAATTTAAATTAATCTTTTTTTTTTAAATTTTTGATGCAATTAGATGAAAAACTTGATATGAAACTAATCTAGAATGAATTGAAATGATATGAAATTAATCTAACAATGCTATGAAGATGAATGCAAAAGTATGCAAAAGCTATGAAAAACTATGAAATGATCTCACAAAATTGTCTGTCGCAAAAACTTTGTTCTTCAATTGTAAATTCACTAGAGTAATTATGAAAATTTGAGAGATTGAGAGATTGAGAGATCGTTTATGAGGAGCTGAGCCCTATTTTTATATAAATCAAGGGCTTGAGAATGCATTGAGAAAAGCCATAAATCACTCTTGATAAACTCAGGTTGATTTTTGAGTTAACAAGAAATTAAGAATAAATAACTCATAAAATCATGCAAAAAGCAGTTTTTATCTCAAAATAGAGTTTAGTTCTCTTTTTCAACTCATCATCAAATGTTGAGTTTAGAAAGTTAACAAATTGAATTTAATAGTTGTTTTAAAGATGACTGCTTTTTTTATTTTGCATGATTTAACATGAATTAATTTAATAAATAAAGTGATTTATTTTCACCTTAACTAATTTTGAATTAAAACAATTGATTTATGGGTTAATCAATTATTAAATCAAAGTTTATTCCAATTAAATCATTAAATTTGACAACTTTGATTTTAAATCAATTAAATAAATATTCAGTTGATTGTTTGTAAGAATTTTGATTTATCGTCAAAATAAAAACAATATTAATTAGGAATAAATGCAATTAAATCTAATTAAATAATTAAGTGACAGTATTAAATCTAATTAATTAAATATTCATCATATTCAATTAATTAAATTTAGGATAAATAAAAAGAATATCATTTATTGCCAAATAATATTCAATTAAAGATAATTATCATAAATTAGGAATATTCCCCGATGCAGAATTAAGATAATCAATTAAGTTTTTGATAATTAATGTGCAGATGTGCCTTAGGTTAGGACTTTGATGTCACTTTCGGTCGAATTATTGATGTAAGAGGTTAATGAACCTATAGCCCATTTTTAGGGAATTACATTTTGCCCCTCTTTGAATCACCATGCGAAGCATAGTGGTTCAAAGAATAGTCTGTGTCTGATAAAGATGCAAACTTAGTTATGTGGTGGAGAAACTAATCCTGAGAGACTAAATGATTTCGAGACAGAAACTGATTGAAATATTTGAAGATGCTATGTCCTAATTAACCAAAGATGATGTTAACTATAACAGCAATGAACTGGTGATTATGAAGAAGTATTAAAATGCCTGATTCTGAACCTTATGATTACGAAGAAGTGAGTGACCTAATTCTAGACTTGAATGTCTTGAGGAATCGTATTGGTATCACATCTGAATCCTTCAGTTATGAAGAACCAAGGAAATAACACTAATGAACTGATGGTTACGAAAAGTTGATATAGTTTACAAGATAGATTAGGATACTAGATTGATATGGATCTTGATGAATCTGATATGCCCCAAGTGATGAGGTCTTTAGATGAATCAACAACTAGACATGGTTTTTATCTTAATTACAGAGAGAAGATTTGATTTACAGATTTGAATGATATGCGATACCATGCCCCCTTCAAGATGAAAATTGAAATCTGACAAGAAAAGTCAACATTGAATGGTTCAAAAGCATTTTAATTGATTGATGAAGTGATTGTACATGTTCGAAAATGCATTCTGCATCATTTGAAGGTCCTGAAGATCAAGTTTGACTAGGTTTGATAATGAGTTGACCATGGTTGACCAAAGTTGAAATTTTGATAGTTTGATGTTAGGTAATCAGTTAAGTTGAATTCTGGATTTCTGTGATGATTGAAGGTCAATTATGCAAGCAGTCAGCCATCCTGGGTCTAAAAATTTGAGATTGCTATTTTGACAATATAAATAATCTTAGATTTTGATTTTTATCCCGAAAATGGACTCTACTTGTTGTTTAGTTGGAGGAACCTTCATACATTGCTTAGTCCTTCTATCATGTTTACCATAGTTTTGAAGGATCGTTAAGCATCAAGCTAATTTGGGAAATCGTGAGATAAATGTAATCATCTAAAGTGCAAAATGAGATGCAAAACTAAGACCTAGGACCTAGTCACTGATCATGTGTTGGTCATTTTCATCATTGAATTTTTAGGTAACCGGATAAATAAATACAATGTCCATTAGTTATGAAACCATAGACATATGAATATCAATTTGCATGGTCAAGGATCAATACAATGCCCACTGGCTAGACAACCATGGACATATGAATATTGATTTTGTTTTCGGAATGTCAAATTAGATATAAGCACCAAGACATAAACTCCAAGATGACCTGAATATCATGTCCATTATGATATAGCAATTGGTATAAGCATCAAAACACAAACATTGTGATGGCCTGAATATGCCTTGCAAAACAAACACATCAAGTAGTCAAGAGATCATTCTAAATCCAGTGTGAATTACCCTTAGTGACCCTTTATTGTTCACATCCTTAGGTAAGATCATGTTTCACAATAGGAGTAAGAAATTTCTCAAAAAGACAATAGTTAGATAAAACTTCCTTGAATTTTCTAGGTATCAATGGTCGAGGTATGTATGGCCATCCAGTACGAGATAGAGGCTCTTACAGACAGACAACATTTCAATCCAAAATTTCCAAAGTTATTAGATTTTCACTTAAAGTAGAAAATAAAGAAAAGATTACACCTCTAGTCATCACTCTCTAAATCATGTAAAGGACATCATCAAAGAGCTCGAAGGGACACAATATGCAAAAATCTCAATGCGAATCAGTAAGCATACAAGGAGATAAAAGCATGTAAAAGCATAGATTGTTTTCAATTTGTGTTGATGTTTGATTTCATTGTTGTAGATGCAAAATCCTTTCTAGAGAGTAGATAGATAGATAGACTCATATGTAGCTTCAAAGGACTTTGACTGGATATGACTCATCTAAGATACGAGGATTGTAGGATATGACTTTGATTTCCCCCAAGTTTGAACATTGATAGGATATAGATGTTTGAACCGATTGGTGTATAGATCAACTTTATTGAAAATGAGAATATATACAAACTAAAGAAGACTGAAAGATGGGAAAGACCAAGATTGCACTGATAGATGGAGTGTTTTGAAACAAGTGGCACCCGTTTGCCAAGTTTTCACCATTTTGGCAAAGATTTTATTTTTGCTACCAAGGTGCTTGTTTCCAAGTTTTCACCAAGGCACTTTTTCTTTTTCTCATTTTTTTGTATTTTTCATCTTTTGATTTTTTTGTACTTTTGATTTTGATTTTGATTTTTTTGTGATACATCAAGGTGCCTATTTTCTAGGTTTTCACTAGGATGATCATTTTTTCAGGACTTTTTCTAATTTTTATGATTTTTTCATGACATTTTACCATAGATAGAATGTCTTAGGGGTAGAATTTCTTCAGATGGAGAACATTGATTGGTTCACAGAGCTATTCTCCGTCATTCATTGAGATTTGATAGGCACTAGAGCCAAAAGTAGTAGTGCTAACAAAGAGATCCAGCCAGTTGGGTTCAAACTTCCCCTTGCATTCTCTATGTGATTGATTTTTAGGATTCTCTCTCAAGATTAGATCACCAACATGAAATTATTTGTGTCTGACTTTCTTGTTGTAACCTCTAGATATTCTCTTCTGATATACTCTAAGATGATCATATGCTTCTTGTCTGTGCTCATCTAGTAGTTCAAGTTCTGGCAACCTAGACACTCTGTAGTTAGCATCAATTATTAGACCATGCATTTTGATTCTTAGTGATGAGATTTCAACCTCAATAGGTAGTACTGCTTTAGACCCATAAACTAAAGGAAATGACATACCCCAATGGGCATTCTAATACTTGTTCTATAGTAGTAATCAAGAGATCCAACCAGTAGTGTCCAACTGTCGAGAGATCTATAGTCAAGGAAAGATCACATAAGTGAGACTGCAAATATCCTCATGGACGTGTCTTAACTCTTCATCGGATTTCCCACGCTCTAAACATTCAGGAAGAGTACGCTCTAGATTTATTTTAGTCATGTTGCTAGAAAAAAGGAGATACCGATATGCACTTTGGGATAGGAAAGATGGAGTGAAGAGTAGAAAGTATGGGAGGTAAGGAGGGTGAAATGGAGGAAGGTATGAGAATTTGGAAGCTTGAATAGAAACCTTTTGACATCCAAGTCTTTTAGCTTGGGAATCCACATAGATTTTGACTTTTTTCTCTTTTTCTTCTTGAGAAATGTGATTGCAATTTTGATAAGATGGATTTTTAGAATCATTTCCAAAACAAAGCTTGATTCCTAGGGATCTGAGTTAGATTGCTCAGATACCTAGTAGATAGCTTTCAAGAATCATCTCCAGAATGAAGTGTGAGGCCTCACTCGGAGCCTATCATAGCCATTTAGTTCTGTAGTTGAGATAGACATATTTGATGATTATATTTTGATGCGCTATGGATTTAATAATAATTTATGTTATGGTTTTATCACTTTAGAGTTTAGTTACACATTCAATTATGTTATTTTGATGAAACTATTATATCTATTTGGAACCTTTATGTGAGATTAAGTGGATTTTATGGATGATTATGATGTCATGATGATATTTAATTTCAATTGAATCATATATGCAATGATTATGTTATAAGTTTAGTTTAGTGATGAATTATGTATTTCATGATGAGTGTATGTATGTTATAGATGAATGATTATCATCATGTGAATTATGAAATGTCAGATGAATTATCTTGATTATTAATGTTATGAATTTACATGTTTTTATTTCCTTGGACTACTGATATTGGAATTTAGTGTGCAGGGAATTAGGTCATGGTAAATTCAAGGAACCAGAACATAGAATTTTGTGTAAATCAGTTCGAGCCAAGGTTTCTTCTAGTGAGAGGCAAAAACCTCGTATTGTATTTAATTCGTAAAAGTAATGTGTTTGAATGTATTTAATTTTTATGATATTTGTAAATTTGATTTATGTGAGAAGGTCCAAGTGGATATGCCACATGGCTTGTGATGTGTCTTTCTTGTTTGTGTCACTTGACACATGTGTGTGTACTTGTGGCCATGTCATTTCCACTTGGGGATTGGATGCCCACTAACCTAGGATGGTACCCCTTTAGGATCCCAATGTAAACCTTTGGTTAGGAAGCCTTAGAGTAAGTCAAACCATGTTGAACCCGAATTCAAACTTTAAGTGCATTTTAGGGAGGTTAAATGAGCCCCTAGGGTGTAGTTAGGGTCTTTTTTAGCCACCCCACTTGATGTACCTTGGTTTGGGTGTTAAATTTTAGTCAATATTGAGCCAATAACTCATTTATGGTCCTTCAAAAGTACCTCTCAAGTGAAATTTCGAAAATGGAGGGTTGGCAAATGAGGACAAGCCCATTCCTCTTTCCCCATTCTTGGTCTCCATATCATTTATGACAGGAGACAAGGATGGATGGAAAATCTCCTTGAGCCATACCTATTAATGAGGGTTAGTTGTGGATTTGGTGGGGGAACCTCTTTTAGTAGGAATTTTGGGGGAAGAATTGGGTTGACACACACTCTCTAGATTTGGAGACTTAGCTATTTTGGAGAGGACTTTGGAAAGTGAAAAAGCTCTTCATCAAATTTCTTCCATAAGCTTGGATCTAGGTTGGTGGCATTCTTCACTTTGCTTTTTTTTGTTTTCATGTTGAGAGAAAGAGTTCTCATGTATGTTATTCTTTGTATGCAAAAATTTAGTTATTATGATCTTGTAGTGTTTGTGTTTGAGTTCTTGTTATTTTGTGATAGTGGATGTTATGTGAATCTTAAGTTTGTTGTAGTGTTATTTCCTTTGTGTTGTGGAAGTGAAGTTTTTATGGAGTTCTTGAATTTCTTGATTTGCATTGTGTTATGGGAGTGTTCTCAAGGCCATACTCACCCTTGGGAGGGGAGAGTAGCCTTGGCGGTGAAGGAAATGTTGGGACAATCAAGGGTGTAGAGTCTCTCCTTGGAAATGAGAGGGATGAAATATGGATGTATGGGCTCCATGTAGCCATCTCTATTGTTGTTTTGTATATTGGGGGTCATAATGAGTTTGTGAGATTGTGTTTGTGGTGAAAGATACATGATGAGGAAGCCAAGTGATGGCTTATCTCTTATCATGAGATGTTCTTTCTCCCCTTGAGTATGGTTCCACCTTCACCCCTAATTTTGAGTCATTTGAGACTCTTTGTTTTAGCCTTGGATGGGAGTTAAATGTGATTTGGTTGGGAGGTGAGCACTCTATTGCCTATATTTGTTTTATTGCAGGTTTGGAAGCCATTGAAGACTTCTTAAATGAAGTTGTTTTCTTGAAGAAGTTTGAGGATTGCACTCAAAAGTTGATTTGGAACCCATTTGTTTTATGTATATTGTGATTGAAAGGAAACCTTAAGGATTCCTTTGAGTTTAATGTTATTTTCTAAAGGAGTCAATACTCCAAAATTTATGTTTGTAACTAGTGTTGTGGCATCAAAGTTTTGAGAAAATGTATAGCTTTACTTTGATAGTTTTATGTTCATATGAGAATATTGAAGGTTGATCAAAGGAAGATTTAAGTATATTCATGTTATATTGAGTAAGAGATGGACAATGTATTTTTCATTTGAAAAATTAAGATTTGTTGGATTAGGTTTTGTGAAGGCATTGTTACTTATTCATTGATAAAACTTTATGTAGATAGGTTGAAAGATTATAAGAAAGAAATATGATTGTAGTATCATTATAGTCCTTTGTAGATGATTTATTTGAATAGAAAAGTTAATGCAAGGAAAAGAATCATATTAAAACTCTCACTCTATCATGCAAGCTCTCTTATTATTTTGTTTTTAGAAGCTATGTGAGAAAACATTTTAACTTAAGAAAATTGGCAACTAGATATGTAAAATTGTTAGTCTTGAACATTTAGTTATTTCTATGAAAACTAGAGTTTTAGAAATTTAATCAATAGATAGATCTAACTCTATCACCTTAAATAAAGTAAGACCAAAAAAAAAAAAAAACTAGATAGGAAGAGAAATAAATCAACCAAGTGAGGAAAGAAAACAAGTCAAAAAAAAAACACAAGAGAAATGTGAAAAAGAGACCTATAGGTCTCTGGAAAATGTATGGGAAAATTTTCCCATACATTTTCCAACACACAGTCATTTAAATAATAGTATCCTATATCTACATGCCTTAGATAATAATAAACAATAGAAAAGGCTCCACCTTTTTCCCACACAATCTGTGGAGGGACCCACCTAGGTCCCCACCCCAAATATAGCTTGTTAAAAATTAAATGGATAACATAATAGCTTATAAAAAATATATATTATCAACATGTATTAATTTATTTTTTTTAAAAATGTGATAAAGAAAAAATATTAAATCAAAATTTTGTTTTAAAAAAAAATTATAAAAAAAAAAAATGAAAATGTGGGGGGGGGGGTCGGGGGCCCCACTCCCCGTACCCCCTTGTCTTGGCAACATGGCCTGTTGTAGCAGGTCTTCCGCGCACGACAGTCTGCTATGACAGACCTGTCGTGTCGTGCGAACACCGCACAGTGGCGGGGCCCGCACGGCAGTCCCCCTCGGGGGACTTAAAAGGGATGTATGTGGGGAGGGGGTGGTTAAAAACCCCCCCTTAATAAAATTTGTTTTTTTTGTTTTTTTTAAATTATTTTTATGTTATATGAAATTTATAATAGTTAATATTATTAATATTATTTATTATAAATAATTATTATTAAATTAATTATTATTTATCATAATTAATATTAATAGTATTATGTTATATTTATAATACTTATTAATTTTTATATTATTAATTATTAATTAAGTTAATTAGTATTTTATTAATTAATATAATTAGTTTTTGATAATTAGTTTATTTAGATTTGTTATTAAATATATATATATATATGTGTGTGTGTGTGTGTGTGTGTGTGTGTGTGTGTGTGTGTGTGTGTGTGTGTGTATGTATGTATGTATTAATTAGATGGCATTAATTAATATAATTAATGTTTAACTTAATTATTTTATGGTTTGATAATTATATTAATTAAGTATTGTAATTAATATAATTACTATTATTTAATAATTATTTTATTTACCCTGCTAATTAATAATTATATTAATTACTATTAATTGATATAATTGTTAATTAAATTATGTTTTAATTAAACTGTTAAGGGTTGATAGTAAGCTTCTAATGGAAGAGTTTTATCGGTTAATTTATAGAAAATTACAAGTTAAATTGTAATCTAATTTTATGATCAATGAAACTTGTTTAGCTATTATTTAGCTAAATAGATTCCCTTGAAAATATTATCACAACGCTCTAATAAATGAATCCTAATGACTCTTTGTAGTATAGCATTGGCATTAGGCCCAACTATTCGATATTAGTATAGCTAAAATTATAAGTTGGTTACTACCTTGAATGAACTTAAATGTTAGGTTAACCTTGGTTGCAACTTCGCTACTAGATATAATCCCTTAATAAAACTAATTCAACTAGTAACATTTATCTCCAATGTGTGTAAAGAAAAAGTGTTTCAAACTCTTTTCGAACTTTTGTCTTAGTCAACTATTAACCCTCAACATAAACTTAGACTTATATTACCTTTTAAAAAAAAAGTTGGTGTGTTTTTTGAGCGAAAAATTTAGGGCATGACACGAAGCTTGATCCTCAGGAATCTAAGTTAAATTTCTCAGATACCTAGTAGTAATATTTTGAGAATCATCTCCAGAATGAAGCTTGATCCTCAGGGATCTAAGTTAGATTACTCAGATACCTAGTAGTAAGATGGATTTCAAGATCCATTTGTGCTTTGATTTTCTTTTCGCCTTTTTTCCTTAAAGACCTCTATGGTCTTTTGAATGTTGTCTTTTGCTTAGTAGTCACATGTCAATTAGGTGCGACATAGTGACTTTGAGATATAAGTGGATTTTGATATAAAAAAAATATTTTTTGTTATAGATCCAAGTTACTTCAAAAGACTCGGGACTTATGGAGGAAAGAGGTTGATACGACTAGTTGAGGTGGAGAGGTGGAGTGGGAAGTGGGAGAGCCACTTATCTTAGCGAGGTGGGTGGAAGAGAGGTTGATGAGATGGGCTCAAGTGCAAAGAGTTCAACATCATCCTCATCATTCATGAATGAATCAGATAGATCAAGAAAGTTATCTTCCATAAAATGTTGTCGATTGCGAGTTGTCCTAGAAGAGTCAGATAAGTTTAAAGGATTATCATGTGAGTCAAATTGAGATGATCCATTTCAAGAGCTAGGTCCTTCTTCAGGTGGGAACAATGCATGGATAGGAATCATTTCAATCTTGGACTTGCCAATATTCCACGAAGCTGTAATTGGATGGGGTCTTATGTACCCATGATCTGCTGGAGCAACTGGAGTGTAGCTTGAAGTAGATGGCGTAGGAGCCATAGGGATGATTTCCACAGAAGGGTGGAAATGATCGTCATCAGTTTCTTGCTCTTGAGATTTTTAACTTTCTCCCCTTTCAAAGCTGGTAAGAGGAGCATATATATGTATGACATCAACTTGTATTGTTATAGTAGTATCAGATGAGGAATCCTATTCTCTCTTTTTTTAGTTTGTCTTGACATTGTGATATTACGTGATGTAGTTAGATAGAGACATTGTAGGAGGTAGGTCTTCTTCATCATTGTCATCTGTAATAGGAGGAATATTATTTGCAACATGATCTTGTTTAGTAGCAATAGTGGTGGAATAGTTTAGAATAGGCATATTGCAAGGCATATTCAAGAAGTGAGAGATATCAGCGAATGGCCCCCAATCATGATCGGTAGTATGTTTAGCATTTTGGATGGGAGAAACTTGGGTAAGACTAGAATCCACCATCTAGCTAGTAGATAAGTATGCAAAGTGTATAGTCATGAGAAAAAGGGATTCTGGAACACACGCCTAACGCTAGGTCAGAGGATAGGAAATGGAGAGTGGATTGACTCTTCTCAAATGTCATAGATTAGAAGGCTGGATCAAACTCAAGAGACTACTTTTAGGAAAATAGACTGGATTTCTTTGATTGTTTTGCTTTGTTCCTGGCACAGTGAATATTTTGAGAGAATCTAGAAATAGGCTGCAAAAATTGGATTCTTGAAAAATTCTGGAGGGTTTCTGACAACTTTGACTTTAGCTTTGATACGAGTTTTGAGATGAATTTTGACACCATAAAGGATTTTTGCTTTAGATTTGAAATTTTTTAGTTTTTCAATATCAGATTGTTTGCAAATTTTTTTGTCCAGGTTTGAAGATCTGTGTGATAGTTCATCTTAGGTTTGTTAATTTTTAATAACCAAATAGATACTAAGCATGCAGAACAACAAGCAAGGGAGATCAAGCAATCAATTATCTTAAAACAATGAACAAGGGCAATAGAAACCTTGCACATGAACAAGCAATAGTGACTTATTCTACTAATCCCTAGGAATGCTACTTGTGTATGTTCTCAAAAGTTTTTCAATAATGCACATAGTCCTAGAAAATGAAAAATTTGGCCTTGCTAGGGTTTTTAGTAATGGTCCGACTCTGCAAATTTTGTGATCTCAAGAGGGTGAACTCCAATCTAGGTGCACCGAGGTTTTGACACAGTTTGAGAATTTAATCAATCAGGAGCTACTAGGGAGATCTAACAGCCCAACAAGAGACCACACCTATGAAGATTTCCTCCATAAGGACATTTATATAACGACTATTGCTACCACGACAAAAATGGCTATTACCGCTTGAGGTTCCATCCACGTGGTTGACCCAATAAAGGGAATGTCCACTATAATTAACCCTCTCTAAAGGTGACTCACAAAAGATACCACATGGGGACTTGGTCCAGATCCAAGGATTTGAGTTTCTGATACTACCCAAAAAGGGAGTAGAGCATAATCCTCTAGCCTTATCACTTTTACCCAAATAAAATAGATAGATTAATCTGACATGCTAATACTAAAATTATCTCACCAAGATTTGTGATGCCAACAACTATGTCTATCGATCTCTCTAGAGAGAGAACGTATCGATCAAAAGCTGAGGACCAAACTGAGTAGAATGTGAGACAATCACAGTATCCTCCCTACCTACAAGGGGATATGTCGTCAAGAAGAGATTCACATGCATGAATAAGAGAATGAAGCCCAATCTCTCAAGATCATCCACAAATAGTGTTCATAGGGCCTATTTACTATGTGTAATAGATATGTAAAAAGAAAATCTATGTTCATTTTATAGCCCAAAACTGAAGTGTGAATTATGAAAGTTGTAAAGGTACTCGAGCTTGACATAAGAGAGTTCATTTTTTATCCAAATCAAAGTGTTATCAGATTGAATAGAATACCTGAGTTCCTCACAACGTGCTTAGTAGATTTTTACCTATTTTAGCAATTTTTGAGCATTTGTCTTCTATCTTTTGTACCCACGGGATGTACCTACACCTGCAAACCACTGTTATGAAAAAATTACCTATTCTTATACATGAAACCCATTGTTATAAAAATCCATCAAAAAATGAAACACAACTTGTCAACCCCACGTGGTATAAAATTAGGTTAGTCAAAGATAATATGTCATTTGATAATCGAAAAACCTGTTGTCATAAAAAAAATCAGATTCTAACTAGTCTACGCTAAATCAATCATAACTTTTGAAAATCAAGATGAAATTAATTTAAACCAATGGAAAATGAGAGCTAGCTCAAATACCTTTCCAAAAATATAAATTTAGGATCTATATCATGTCATATGTGCATGTACCAATAAAAACATCAGTCGGATTTCATACAATTAGGTTCTGACCAATTTGCACTAAAATGATCATAACTTTTGCAAATCAAGATCAAATTAACCCAAACCAATGGAAAATGAAAGCTAACTCAAATACCTTTCCAGAAATATATATTTTGGATCTGTATCATGTCATATGTGCATGTACCAATAAAAACATAAGTTGGATTTCATAAAATCAGGTTGTGACCAGTCTATACTAAAATGATCATAACTTTTGTAAATCAAAAAAAAATTAATCCAAACCAACGGAAAATGAAAGTTAACTCAAATAAATTTCCAGAAATATAAAATTCAGATCTGTATCATGTCATATGTGCATGTACCAATAAAAATACTAGTCAGATTTTTGGAAAAACAGCCTAGAATTTTATCACAAAATTCATAAAAATTAACCTTGCGCGGTTGTGGGTTCGAGAAAAATGATAGAAATTTGATAGAATAGAATAGAATGGAAACTCATTCAGGGCCCCATGGTGGGTGCCAGAAATGTGTGTCTGAAAATTGTACCTAGCTGCGGACACAACACTTTAGTAAAACATTAGAGGTTAGAAAATTAAAAAAAATCTGTAAATAAATGAAACTAAGCTAACCAGACAATTTACTGCCTTCTAGTAGGTGCGATTATGGTATTCTTAGATTATACTGAGATCAGTGACAATGCAACACCTAAACAAATGATTTAAAATGATGAAAGTAATGAAATATGAATGCAAATCAATCTTCCCTTTTTTTATTTTTTATGCAATTAGATTAAAAACTTGATATCAAACTAATCTAGAATGAATTGAAATTCTATGAAATTAATCTAATAATGCTATGAAGATGAATGCAGAATTATGCAAAAGCTATGAAAAACTATGAAATGATCTCACAAAATTGACTGTCGCAAAAGCTTTGTTCTTCAGTTGTAAATTCGTTAGAGTAATTGTCCAAATTCGAGAGATTGAGAGATTGAGAGATTGAGAGATTAAGAGATTGAGGGATCGTTTAGGAGGAGTTGAGCCTTGTTTTTATAGAAATCAAGGGCTTGAGAATGCATTGAGAAAAGCCATAAATCACTCTTGATAAACTCAGGTTGATTTTTGAGTTAACAAGAAATTAAGAATAAATAACTCATAAAATCATGCAAAAAGTAGTTTTTATCTCAAAATAGAGTTTAGTTCTCTTTTCCAACTCATGATCAGATGTTGAGTTTAGAAAGTTAACAAATTGAATTTAATAGTTGTTTTAAAGTTGACTTCTTTTCTGATTGTGCATGATTTAATATGAATTAATTTAATAAATAAAGTGATTTATCTTCAGCTTAATTGATTTTGAATTAAAACAATTGATTTATGGGTTAATTAATTATTAAATCAAACTGTATTCCAATTAAATCATTAAATTTGACAACTGTGATTTTAAATCAATTAAATAAATATTCAATTGATTGTTTGTAAGAATTTTGATTTATTGTCAAAATAAAAACAATATTAATTAGGAATAAATGTAATTAAATCTAATTAATTAAATATTCATCATATTCAATTAATTAAATTTAGGATAAATAAAAAGAATATCATTTATCGCCAAATAATATTTAATTAAAGATAATTATGATAAATTAGGAATGTTCAAGGAATATTCCCCAATGCAGAATTAAGATAATCAATTAGGTTTTTGATAAACTGATGTGCAGATGTACCTTAGGTTAGGACTTTGATGTCAATTTTGATCGAATTGTTGATGTAAGAGGTTAATGAACCTATAGCCCATTTTTGGGATATTACAGCTAGTATAAATGACCTTTAGTTTATAATCATTCAACCAAAGGCAAAATTCAATGTTTTTGGTATCTTTATCATGATCTGTGAATGAAAGAAATTTGATGAATGGTGGTTATAATTGAATGTATTCAAAACTCTTTCTTTTATAAGTGGTCCACAAATAAGGCAAGGATTTATATTCCTCCAATTAATTTCATACAAATCATCATTAACATCTATATTGTAATTATTGTAATTTAATCAATTAATATCAATTTTATGATAGATAATATTCATATATTTATTTTCATATAATTTATCATTCATTTAAATTATATTAAAAATAAAATATCATTTAAATTATCATTCAATTAATAATAAGAAAAATAGGATTAGTAATCTCATTAAATCTTAAGTCCCCTCTATACCTTAGATTAGTAAAATAAAAATCAATTATACTATATAAGTATTACATAGATATAAACAAAATGAGTTGTTCATATTTAACATATATGAAAAAACTAAATAATTTACCTATACATATAAAGTATGTGGATAAAAAATATATTCCACCAATATATATCAAAATAAGCTTTAATATGTGTGACTATTAACATAAAAGAGAAAGGCTCTTTAAAAATTTACAATGCTTGAAATTAGAACTACAATGATTTTTGGAAATATGTGTTTGACATTTTTTTATTATTGAAGTCAAAAATTTTGTTCCTGATGTGTTTCGGGGTGGCTCAAACTTTGTGGTTTGAAAGTCAACTATTCTTGGAGAAGTAAGTTTGTGTAGTGAACCTATAGAAAATTGGTAGCCTGGTATGAATTCAAAATACTAAAAGATATTTATGTATCCTCTGATCATGTGAAGATGATGTTTAATAGTGCTTTAGTTTTATACTCTTATATCTTAAAGGCTATGTGGTCTAGATGTATTGAGTTCAGTGAACAAAGAAATATGGTTTTATAGTTATAATTAACAATATTTTATTTATACTTTTTGAAAGGTTTCCTATCCAAAAATAAGTGTTGAAGATGTGTTGATACTTATGTAGATGGATTCATTTTTTGGTCTTGGTTTTGGTGTTCTTTGGTGATCCAAATATTATTTGTGGTGATCCAAAAACTATGTCATCTTGTGTTGCAATTCTGTTCAATTATCATCTTCATTTGGAAGTGTGTTGTTATAAATCTTGACATAGAATCTTTGCATGCTATGTTATTTTTTATGTGGCATATGGATCTCACCCTAGCATGTGCATATCTAGATACAATTGGTGGGTAATTATGGATCTGGCATTAGGCTATGTGTAGCATGATCATGATCCATTTAATCCTAAGATCAGATTATTGAGAGGAGAGGGGTGAATCACTAATCAACCAATTATCCAACTTCTTATCCTTTTAAAATTTACCACAACATTCCAAAGTTTATCTTTAATAGTAGAAAATGAAAATCATAAGCATAAGCTCATCTAGAAAATAATGAAACACGACACAAATTTTTATCTTGTGGAAACCCAAATCAAGAAACAACCATGGTGGGGATTAGTACTCACTAAATGATGTACTTTTCTAAAGTACAACCTATGAGTATCTTAACCTTGTTAGGAGTTTTACAAAAGTAGTGTTAGGTGCTGCCTAATTAAAGGATTTACCTTTAGGCCTATTAGAACCTTTACCCTATTACAAGTAGCCTTGTTAGAGGACTTCAAACAAAAACTAATGTGTCACCTTGATAGAAGATTTAAAATAGGGACCTGCTAGGATCCACCATGTTTAGGGATTTTGACTATTGTAATTATTAGAGAACAATAGTAACAATGATCTATAAAATAGAACTACCTCTTCTTGATTAGATCATTTAAAGAACAAAATGTCTTCTCAACACACTTATCTCTTCCCTAGCTTGATTGCAATTGACACTTTACACAAAACTTTCTCAACACACGATCAACCAAAATAACTTTCAACTTCATCCAATATATATTGTTCATTAACCTTTTAATTTTTCCATTGCCTTAGGATTTCCCTAAATGTATTATAATTTAAATTTAAATCTTTGTGCTCAAATCCTACGCATTACAAAAAAATTAAATCTATACAATAAATTTCCTATACTGCGTCAACTAGCACAATGATTTACATAAAAATTTGAGTCTAGGAGTCATATACATTTTGACCACACATTTTATTCCTCTTTAATTTTCACCACACTCTACCATTGAACAATGTGATTGTAGATCATCACCTCCAATCCTTAATGCAACACCTTGACCGATCACCAATCAAAGATAGAATCACTTTCTCTTAAGAACTTTAATACTTCAACCTATTAACAACTATAACTTTATTCTCTAGACTTATATCTTTCACTCTAGTCATCTAAATGAGTTTCAACTGAAACCATAGAATCCAAAAATTATTAGAAATCATATCCTGTAACCACATTAGAAGACATAACAAGTATTTGACAAACTACTCAAATCACCTATCACCTATCACCTATCACTAACTATTCTAGCAGCTAAACTATTAACCTTCCTCTGATGATATCTTACTTACTGGTCAATATCAATAGTATAAGTCATGTCTTTAACATTTTGAGACATCCCTAATCTCCCATATGGATTTATACAACTTAAAATTACTGAAATACCTTGATCATCATTCTTATATTCAGCAACATACTAGAAACACTAAGTCAATACATGACATCAATGACAACTCAATAATTTATCATCATGCAATCGAATCTATCTCACTACAACACTAATAATCACTTCCCATCACTACATCATTTAACATCAATTATTTCAATAATCTTCCCCTTTGGCATTTATGAAAACACTCTCTTTATGACTTCTTGGCAACACTCTCATCAATACCAACAATACTAGTAAAAAAAATGTTCCTAGTTCTATCTATCAAATCATCTTATAGCTACTCCCCCTTATACTAAACTTCTCTCATCTGCATCTCTGAACAATATTCTTTCTTCCTTACACATTCTCTTTCTTTATTATCTCTCATTTATGTTCTCTCCCCCTTTGATAACAATGCCAATGGTGTCAAACACATATGAAATCTTCTTTTTTGTACTTTGACTCAACACATCACTTCATAGACTACTCCCCCTAAGGAGTAGCCCACAACATCAATCCAACCCTAAAGATGTTCATTGGAATACACTTGGATTGATGCAACAACATCTTCTCTTAATTCTAGAAAGAAAGGGGAATAGCCCCTAGCTTACCTCTTAGATACTCAAAATCATCCTTAGGTAATGTATTTTCAAAAATATCAGCAACCTTTTCCTTAGTTGGTACATATTCTAACTTTAATTCCTTCTACTGTACATGTTCTCTAAGAAAATGATACTTGAAATCTATATGCTTAGTCTTAGAGTGCATCACCAGGTGTTTAGATATGTTAATAACACTTGTATTGTCATAATAAATAACCACCAGTTAAGTTAAATTTTCCTAAATTTCTTCCAGAATCTATTTAATCCACATAGCCTATGTATAATTAATCGCAACAACAATATATTCAGCTTCAGTTATTGATTCTGATATACAATTCTTATTTTTGTTTGTCCTAGATAAAAGCCTATTTCCAAGAAAGAATGAATAGCCACTTGTGCTCTTCGTATAATCAATATTTCCTTCCCAATCAGCATTAGTAAACACACTTAATGAAAAATCACATTTATGTCCATACCAAATACCATAATCTTTAGTTCCCTTAAGATATCTGAATATTCTCTTCACCATAATTAGATGTGATTCCTTTAGATTAGAAGAAAATATAGCAACTAATCCAACTGCCTATGCTATATCTAGTTTTTTGTGCACCATACTATAGCTTACCAATCATGGATCAATTAAGAGTCTCATCCACCTCTTTATAATCATCCTCTTTTGATAATTTGAAATTGGTTACTATAGGGGTACCATCTTGTTTTGACTCTTTCAACCCAAATGTTTTCAATATCTCTTTCATATACATGCAATGACTGATGTATATACCTTTTTTCTACTATTGAACTTGTAATCCAATAAATAATTTGATCTCATTGATCATAGACATCTCAAATTCTCACCTTATCTCATCTACAAATGATCTACTCATTTCTTCACTACCACCAAATATGGTATCATCAAAAAATATTTCTATAATCAGTAACCTATCATCTTTCTCAATCTTCAAATATACATTACTATTATCACTTGTCCTTGTGAAACAATTCTAAATTAGATATGAGTGCAATTTCTCATACCATGCCCTATATCCTTTCTTTAATCCATATAAACCTTTCTATAATTTTCACACCATGTTCTTACCTTCTTCATTAGGAAATCCTTCATGTTGTTCAACGTATACTTCTTCTTCAAATACACCATTGAGAAAAGTTGATTTAACATCTATTTGATATACCTTGAATCCTTTGTAAGCAACATATGAAAGAAGTATCCTTACACATTCAATTATGGCCACAAGTGAAAATATTACACCATAGTTCGGGTCTTCATGTTGTGCATATCCTTTGCACACCAATATTTTTGTGTTCCTTTTTACTTCACCTTTCTCATTCATCTTATTTCTAAAAATCTACTTAGTACTGATTACATTTTTCTACACGGATCTGGGTACTCATGTACAGGTTTTATTTTTCTCAATTTGTTCTAATTCTTCTTCCATATCCTTTAACCAATCATCATCTTTCAATGCATCTTTTAAAATTTTAGGTTCAAGTTCATATAATAAACATGTACTTTCTCTTGTCTTTCTTCTTGTCAAAGCACAAACATTTCTATCACCAATAATTTTATGAAGTAAATGATTCAATTTCACATACTTTGGTAATATCCCTTTAGATATTGGAGTACCTGGAACTATTAGCAATTTGACTTTACTAAGATTATATGACTAGTTTTGTGTTGTAATTATGGAAACAAAGTCATATGGAGTTTTTATAGTCAACGCACAAGCTTTGAAGTTCATATTTCGGCTAAGTATGGTTGACAATGTAGACAATGATGTACCTAATGATCAGAGTAATGGCACACATGTGTATGATCGAGTTATGGTATGTTCCCTTGGATATAAGCTTTTGAGTATGTTATTATGTTAAGTCTAAGAATGCATGGTTAGATATGATAGAATCAAGAAGTTATAGAAAGTCTAAGTGACACTAGTAGTTTAGTAGTAGAGTAGAATAGTGCATGCAGCCAACAAAAAGTTTTTTATTTAGCGTGTATCATTTTATTTTGTAAAGGCTATGCAACTATTGTAATAGTGATATAAACATGCTTGAGCCAATTTTATTGGAAGCATTGTATGTGTTAGGTTTTAGGCCGACACAGTATTTAGTTTTGGTTGCACCTATTCAATATGTATATATGACATGCGCTTTTATATTTGAGCATGTGAGATAGAGAGAAGAGAAAAACTATGTGAAGTAAGTTAGTCAGTATGAGATAAAGCTTTACAAGAGGTTAAAGCATCAGCACACAAAAGGAACTGATCTGACAATAGTGTCAAAGAAGCAGTTCACCCTTCTATATATAGTATGTATCTGATTATCAGGAGGTTGTAGCCTTCTTCATTGAGCAGTGAGCTCTGGCAATGAGCCATCCACCCCTAACAGGGTTTGTTCTATCAGACTTCTAACAAAGTCATTGTACTTAACATTGTAAAGACTGCTCCTAATAGGGCAAAGAAACTTTAACAGGTTCATAAGACTAGTGCAATTATTCATGGGTACTAATTTCAACTAGGGTTTTCCTCTGGTCAAGGTTTCCCTGTAATCATATCTTGTGTTATGTGTTATGGTTGATTATCTTGTATGCTTTATTATTCATTTTAGTATTCAAGTAATTCGGCTAAGTTTCAAAGAAGCAGAAAAACATTAATTATAGAACACTGATTCACCCTCCTCACCCTCTCAGCATTCCCATTCTTAACAATTGGTATCAGAGCATTGGTCCTCTAAGAGAAGTTTAACCACTTGAAGAGATCATGAATTCAACATAAGTGAAACATCTGAAGAAAAATATTGAAGTAGCTCTTGAAGATCTTGACCAATCTGAAAAATAAATTGAAGAACTAAAATTCAAGGTCATTGGCTCACAAGTATTCTTCAAGAAATTAAGAAAAGATTTGGAAGATTGTTCAATGAATGATTTGGGAAAAATGGTCAAAAAGATGAATGAATAAAAAAAGTCTCTAAAGGATCAGATTGAAGATTTGAATGACAAGTTAACTAATAGCAAGACAACCTTTAAGGAAAAGACCAAAGAGAAAAAATAGTTGGATGAAGAGCTTATGCAAGAAAACTTGAAAATATTGGAGTTGGAGAACATCAAGAAAAGGATGGAATCTGAATTAATAGAAGCCAAGAATCATATTGACAAATTTCACACAAGTGCTGATCTATTAGACTTGTATATTTATGCATGAAGGATAAAAGGAGATTAGATAGTGGTATTGGATACAATGAAGCACAAATTCAAATCAATTCAATGAAAGAATGAATGAAAGCACCAGAAGAAACTATAGAAGCTAAGAAGACTAAAAATCATACTAAATCTAAAATAGAACCACCTAAAGTTGAATGCAAGCTAGTAAACCAAACTTGTTATGCCTATAATAAGCATGGACATATAGCAAGAGATTGTAAAGAGGTAAGACCTTTCTATGGTTACTGTTATTCATGAAATAAATTTGGTCATAGAGCTATACATTGTCAATCAAATCAAAGAAGTCAGATGCAACACAATCAGAGAAATCAACCACAACAAAGTATTAGAAGTCCTCTAAACATTACATGTTAGATATGCAATTTCAATGGAAACATAGCTAAAGAATGCAACATGGTTACTCACATCAATTCACCTAGGAATATAAGGCCTCCAGTCATTTTTTACTCTTGTAACAACGTTGGACACATCTCAAAGTTTTGTAGATCACAAGTGCAAAGAAAAGATAGACCTAATAAAGGATCAATACTTAATGAATCTAGAGAAATCAATTTTTTGAAAGCTACAAAAGATGTGAGTAAGATTTGGATGGAAGCAAAGAAATATAATGTCAGTGAAAAAGTAGAAGATGCATCTACAATGGATTCACCTTCTACTTCTAGTTAAATGACCCTCATGGTCATAGGGGGATCTAGATAAGCTCTAGACACCTGCACAGTTGGTATACTCACCCTAAGAGTATGCACCTTTGGTTTTAGCTATTTGGTTGCTAGTAGATGCAGTATGAGAGAGTGCATAGTCTGAATGAGAGAAGGAACTAAGGTTGGAATTCACTGTTGTAACCCATTGTACGACAATAAGCATTAATTGTAGAATTCTGATTTATAAGTTACCAAAGATCTATTATCTTCACTTTGCAATTGAGATCAAACCTTTGAAGTACATAGGAGATTATAGCATCAAAGTGTTGAAATATTGAAGTCATTTCATCAGCAAAGGAGAGTTAATTTTATTGTGGAACCCTAGCTTTGATGCATCATTTTAGAACCCTCTTGGAACCATATTTGAGCATTGAAGCAAGTAAGTAATGGAAAATCTAGTAGTCTTTGATGTCACATAAAGGAAGAGATATGTGTTTAGGAAGCATCCCTTTAAGTTAGTGTTAGATGATTTAGAGGGAGTATTTTCCAGGACTCCGATAGGAGTCATGCATGTCAAATATATTCGTGCTTACATTTACTGTAAGGAGTCTATGGGAATGGATTACATAAGGTCGCACATGGAAACTATGGTCAATCTTGACTTTACATTCAAGAATGAATTCACTCATCTGAAAGATAACCCTATTATAGAGTATGTGATTATGCATGAGTTTTATGAGTTAGAATGGGTCAAGATATTATTCAGTAGGATTCATGATGATTTTTTTTGGATTGGTGATTTCCCTCTCCATATTACTACTGATCTCATTCATGAAATGACCAGACTTTCTAAGGTTGGCGCCCTTCTTCCAATGAGAAAAGATGTTAGAAAATGGGTTGATAATGCATGTAAGTCTAGGAGTGACAAGTGTGGCATGACTATTGAGCCTATAGAGTAGAAAGACATTAAAATCATGGCTATGATACTTGGATATAAGTTCCAACATGCAAACATAATAAATAGTGTATCTTCAACTGCAATTCTGGTAGCAATAAGGATAGTGAAAGAAGATGGATAGTTTAACCTTTGTGAAATCTTGCGCACACACCTGATTGATAACATAAGAGCTATAAAGCATCACAAGAGAAAATTATTCAGATTCAGTTCACTGATCATATATATGTACTTTCATATTGTTGGTAAGCTCTTTGTTCTTTACCTAGACAGAAGCACACCTACATTACCTCTAATTTCACTTAAGGAAATATCAGAGAGAAACTTAAAATATTACATGGATTTAGAGATAAAAAAAAATTTAGAATTAAGATGTAGAGAAGGTACATAATTCCTGAGAAGCTAGTAGATAAATACAAGGACATTATATGTTTTATTGTGGAAATAGATTCTACTTGCATGGAAGTAGTTGAGCCAAGAGAAAAGTGGATTCATCCACTTGGTTATGAAGTAGATGGGAATATCTTGGAAGGCTATGCACAAGTCCTTCTATCTGTGCTTAATGATCCCAATGAACAAAGATGGGGCACATATGAAGAGAAGATAAAACACATTGATTATGTCTTTTACAACACAAAAACTAAGAGGAAAGCATCTTGGATTACCTCTGATATTATAAAAATTCATGGTGTCACCCAAGTAGACCTAGATAAAGCAAGGGATGCCAAGATTTCTATGAAACTTGAGAGCACACCCTCATCTATAGAAGTTAAAATAGAAAAATATGATGATAATCCGAAGGAGAAGAAGAGTAAGACAAGTGATAGCACCTCTGTGCCCACAACTACAGCTCATCTAGAGTCCACTCTACCTCCTAATC
Organism: Chamaecyparis obtusa; assembly: GCA_027943335.1. Taxonomy (NCBI): domain Eukaryota; kingdom Viridiplantae; phylum Streptophyta; class Pinopsida; order Cupressales; family Cupressaceae; genus Chamaecyparis; species Chamaecyparis obtusa. Next base: position 222,475 of record BSBK01000984.1, read on the forward strand.
CAAGCAAGGTGTCTCAAAGAAAGAAGAAAACTGGCATAAGCCACCCATCCTCAAGGACAACTAGAAGCAAAGGAAAGAACACTCAAGAACCTCCTGAGGTAGGATTCAAACCAAATTTGGAAGTTTTGAGAACTAGAGTTCTTGATAAAGGTAGGATAGATCAAATTCGAAAATTCTATGACAAATATCACGAGATTGACAAATCATAAATTCATTTTATAATCATCAAGCATATGATTAATTTCAAAAAGTCTATTTTGGAAATTAAGACAGTCATCCCTAATAATGTATGGAACATACTTGACTTGTTAAAAAGACAAGCTATAGAGGAGGATATGAGAATTGGAGAGAAGACATTGGATGATAACCTTCATGTTTGTTCATTATAAGAAAATATGATACTATTATATTTGGTAAAGCCTCATGTGAGATCTAAGATCAGAACTCTACATATAATGAATAAATATTATGAGTTAATTGTGAAGGAGATAGAGAAAGCATTTGAGAAAGTGTTTCTGGACAGACACATGTACCCTTCATCTACGCCTACATCCCAAGTTACTCAAGTTCCCTCTAAGAAAGAAAAAGAATCATTAATCCTTAAAAAGGGTCCACAAGACACTACACCTAAGGTTACAACACCCTCTAAATTAGTTGAAAAAAAAGATGAAACATTTGTGGTGAATGATGTTGAAATATCCATGGTGATAACAGATAATGATCTAGATAAGTTTGAAGAAGCCTTTGTTAGTACTAAAGATGCTGAGATCCTTTATGGTGAAGAAATACCTATGCAGCAAGAAGAAGTCCTAATTAAAGATATAACAGGACAAGAAAATGAAAAATAAGATGAACCTAAAGAAGAGCCTTCCGTCGAGATCCCAGTAAAGATAAAAATTGAAAATATGGATATAAGTCAAAGCATAATATTTATTCCTACTCCTAAGTCATCTATATCATTATTGTCAATCTTGAATCCTAATACAACAAGCTTAGACTCATGTGGAGAAGAAGATTTGATAAAGATAAGTGTGATGGCTATGGAGAAAGCCAAAGAAAAGTAAGTAATGAGAAACCCTCTCTTTGTAGAATCAATCAACATGTTGAACAACTTATTACCCACAGATAAGAAATTGATTAATGTTCACTCAATGGATGATGTTAGTATTATTTTGTCAAGTTTCAAAGAAAACTTTTCAAGTCTAGAAGACTTAGTGACAAAAATTGCAGAAGAGAACTACAACAAGAAAAGGTTGACTGAATTAATAAACAATTTCTCATTAGACCTGAATTCTCTAAGGATTGGTCAAGCAATGTTGAAAGAGATAGCAACAAAAGGAAGGAAGATGATAGCTGATTGCATGAACAAAGAAAAACTTACTCTAGAGCATTCAAAGAAGATTTAGGAAGCTGAGTCTCTGATGGAAGTAGTAAGAAAATCATTTGAAGACCCTTCTCAAGACATAAATATGTGCAATAATGCTTATCAAGGGAAAATAGATAAAATAGAGAAAGTAGAGAAAGAGATTGCAAAGATAAGGGCTAGACAAGCACAGCTGAGAAATGCACTAGCACCCTCATTGGATGTACTAAATCATAACATCAAGCATATAGATTCTACAATTATTACATATTATCAAGCCCTTGCATGGATCTATAAAATATGGAGAAGCTCACATATGCATTATGTGCCCATCTTCAAAAAATTTATGCACTCAAGGTATTTTGGTTGCAAGAAATAAAGAACCTTCGCATTGCATATCTAGATGTATTTTCTATGTAAGTACTTAGAGATTTTATTTTTGAGAACCTTTGTCATTAATGTCAAAGGGGGAGTAGTGTATAAAGTAGAAGAAGATAAAATAGTATATGATGTACAGTATGTATAAAGTTGATAGCAAGTTTTGTGTAAGTCAAGTTTAGCAACTTCACCATATTCCTTTATTGCCATTGATGACAAAGGGGGAGATTTTTGGAAAGTTGACTTTACTAAGATTATATGATTATTTTTGGGTTTTCATTATGGCAACAAAGTCATATGGAGTTCTTATAATCAATGCACAAGCTTTGAAGTTCATATTTCATCTAAGTATGGTAGACAATGCAGACAACGATGTACATAATGATCAGAGCATCAACGTATGTGTGTATGATAAATTTATGGTATGCTCCATTTGATATAATATTTTTAGTAAGCTATTATGTTAAGTCTAAGAACACATGGTTAGATCTGATAGCATCAAGAAGTTACAACAAGTCTAAGTGACACTGGCAGTTCACCGGTAGAGCAGAACAGAGCATGCAGCTGACAGAAAGTTTTTTATTTAGTGTGTATCATTTTATTCTATAAAGGTTATGAACCTATTTTAATAGTGATATAAACATGTTATTATCATTATATGTAAACACGCTTGAGCCAATTTTATTGGAAGCGTTGTATGTGTTAGGTTTTAGGCCAACAGAGTATTTAGTTTTGGTTGTGCCTATTCAGCATGTATATATATGACATGTGATTTTGTATTTGAGCATGTGAGAAAAATAGAAGAGCACAAATATGTTAATTAATTCATTCAGTATGAGATAAAGCTTTACAAGAGGTTAAAGCATTGATGCAGGAGCATCTCAGGCTTTGAGCAATCTTGCATCAACCAAAAACATTTCATGTTTTCTGTTGTTTTCTTTGTAATTATTTAATTTGTTGGTTTCATGTTGTGAAAATCTTACATGATGTTGGGGACCTATTTTTTAACCTTCTCCTAAGATCTCATAGGGATTGGATGGACCGTTTCAAAGTTGGAGTTGTTTTACTTGCCATTGGAGTTGTATTTTCCTATAGTTTTGGTGTTGATTTCTTGTCATTGAGACCTTGATCCTTAATGAATCAACCTTTTATCTCTTAGGGACTTTAAGGGGACCTAAAATAATATCTTTTCCAAATATCTCAAATCCTAATTCATTATGAGTAAAAAGTTATGACCATATTTTTTGGGTACCTATTTTCAACCAGTTTACACGCGAAACATGGAGTGTTTCTTCTTGCGTGGTTCTGTGTGATGAGATGAGTCCTTTCATAGTTAGGTACATGTTAATGGGTCATGTTTGGACCTAAATATAAAGGTGCTTCATTTTTTGGTCATTCTTTAATTAGTTTTGGTTTAAATCTTCCAGACTAGACCTATAATGTATTAAATGCCTGACTGGCCAACTTGTGGCTTAGCTGGCTATATATTGAGAGCTTGGGTAGATGTTTTAGAGATATGATGGTAGATTGGTAGTAGCATGAGAGTATAATAATAATTGGATGCTATGAGATCTTTTAGATCATATTTTTTATCTGATATTGTAACAACAGAGCTAGTGGTTTGCATATTTGGAGACAAGAAGATTGCTTGGAGGCTTGTGAGCTCAAGTTCAGATCTGCCTTAGCGTTTCCATCATTTGCTGATGTGTTTCAGATCTAGACTAGCTAGGAGATTACTGAGATACTTTTTAATTTCATTGCAATAGGCTGAAACCTGAAAGGCCTTACAGTCGGGCATGTTGAATGAAATTATGTTTTGAAGCATTACCTTGTTGAATTCCATTGTGCTTGTTATTGTTCTAATCAGTAGTGTAGGTTTGGACTCTCCATTATTGGATCCTCCATATCTTCCCTATGTCAAGTGGTATCAGAGCTTGAAGATCTTGACTATGTGGATAGAGCACTGAGGTGAGGCAGTTTGCACCAGGACCTTGGATTGAAGATGCGTCTGAGGAGAGCTCATGAGATCTCAAAGGAAGAACCTACTGGAGAATTCAGTCTTGATGATTTCAGGGCTTTGCAAAAACAAGTGCAAGAGGAATTGAGAAAGAAGACTACCTTGAAGGATTACAGTGATGAGTGTGAAGAAGATCAATTTGAAGAAGCTATAGAAGAATTCAGAGATCCAGAAGAAAGTAGAATCCTAAAGGCTATGTCTAAGATTGGGAAAAGACCTAAGATTGAAGTTTCTACATTTGCTAGAAGCCTTAGTCTAGAAGAGTTAATTGATTGGATTAATGAGAAAGATTAATACTTTGATTTTGAAGAAAGAGAAGATCCTAATAGAGTTTGATTTGCAAAGACTAAGTTGAAAGGTCATGCAAATATTTGGTGGAGGGAAGTTCAATTGGAAAGAAGTAGAAGAGGAAAATAAAAGATCACTAAATGGAACTGAATGGTTGACAAGTTGAAGAAGCAATTCATTCCAGTGGATTATGAATTGGACATGTTTAAGAAGATGCAAGCCTTGAAACACACAAACAAATCAGTGCAAGAGTATACTGGAGAGTTTTCTAGAATCCTGATTAGGACTGGTCATTCTAAAGCTGATAAAGAGAAGGTTGCTAGGTATGTTTATGGCTTGAGACCTAGTATTCAAGAAGAATTACTTACTATTTAGATGACAACTATAGGACATTATTATTAGATGGAATTGAAAATTGAGGAGAAGCTAAAAATGATGTTTGAAGGAAGACAAAATAATAGGAACTGAGGTGGTAAGACTGATGAAACAATTTCTGGAGGTAATGTGGTAGAGAATACTAAGAAGACTGATGTAGGATCTGGTAGTGGTCAAGTCACTAAGAACTACAATAAACTACAATAATGGATAGAGAAGAAGATGGAAAAATGAGTTCAATGGTACTTTTTATCAATATGGTGAACAAGGTCATAGAAGTTTCCAATGTCCTAAAAAAAGAGTTGCATTAATTGTTGAAGAAAACATTGAGAATGTTGCAGAACAAGGTGAATTTATTCTCACTAGAAGGTTGGCTACATGTGTCCAGGAAGCAGTGCAAAGAAGAAATTTGTTCAAAACTAGATGTAAGTGCAAGGATAAGGTATGTAATGTTATAGTTGATGGTGGTAGTTCTGAGAATTTTGTTTCAGAAGAGATGGTTAATAAATTGAATTTGGAAAGAAGGAAACATCCTAATCCTTATCAGATTAGTTGGATACAATATGTGTCTAAGGTGAGGATTAAAGATTAGTGCTTGGTTAATTTTCAGATTGGATCTTATCATGATGAAATATTATGTGATGTATTGCCTATGGATGCTTGTCATCTATTTATTGGGAGACCTTGGAAATTTGATAGACATGTTTTGTTTGATGGTCATACAAATACATATATGGTAATGCATGGTGGATCTAGGCATAAGTTATTACCCTTGCACAAATTTGGAGCTAAGCGATGTGGATTTATTAGGTGTTTTCCTTATGACAAACATCAGGAGAAAAGAATTGATGAACCTATTCTTGTGGATGAAAGGAACCTAAGTTTGAAAGAGAATGACATGGTTCAAGAATTTATAGGGATTAAGAGGTAGATGGACTTTCTAACAAATATAGTGTAGCAAATGATGACACTAGTGATAGAAAGGACTACAGATGATGCTGAGCTAATTAGTAATTCTAGAGAAGATATGATTAACCAAAGTACTAGTGTAATCAACAGTGAAAAATATTGCCAGAATCAATTTTAGTCAGTAGCAAAAAGGAAAGATGAGAAAAATGCAGGACAAGTTGATTTGCTGAGTGTGATAGTGGATAAAGTAAAGACAACATGGAATGAAGGAACATAGGAGATATGGGTTAAGAATAGATATGGGATACCTATTCTAATTCCCTTCAAAAGTTCATGAGAACTTTCTTTTATTTACCTAGGGTGTTTGATATAGGAGCATCTCAGGCTTTGAGAAATCTTGCATCAACCAAAAACATTTCCTATTTTCTATTGTTTTCTTTGTAATTATTGTCGCTAGGGATTGCACCCAAGTATGGCTAAGTGTAGAACCTAGCAATCCCATGAAACATGGGACTACTATCAGGCTATGGGTAACCTATCCAAGAATAGACCTATAGATTAAGGGTCAGCTTCCATTTGAATCACCTGAAACTTAAATGAACTTTGAAGGAAAAGGAGAGAGAGTGCATGAAACTAAAACTAAAACTAAGGTGATTCACCAACCAAAAGAAGAACCACAACTGAATTACATTTACTACAACAGCAAAACCAAACTACATTTCACAACTTGATTCTACTTCCTTAAACTCCTCATGAAATAAGGTACTTGAAACACAAAGAAGGGAAGATGATTCCACAATTGTGATCTTTTCAGTTTGCACATGAATTAACACTACAAAGATAAGATGAATTTCTGAACATTCAACTGGATCAACATGCAGATTAAGGATACAAAAACATCACAATAATCCTGCATGAGATTCAAAAGAAGAAATCTAAAATTGTAGGGAAACAAGAAGGATCAATTTAATTGCTGAAAAGAAACTAAGTAAAAGATGTGTCTCTTAGAGCTACAACACTCATATCAGAGAGAATAGAATGAAGAGCTAACCTCTATCACCAAAAGTGAGAGGTATATAACTAAAACCTAGGAATCTACATTCAAAACCCTCAACCTCCTAAAAATGTAAAAACTCTCCAAATAGGCCCATGAAAATGCCTCATAAACTTCGATGCCAGATTCTTGAGTTTTAGGGGTAGTGGAAAAAGTGGAATGCCTAAAAAAGATAGTCAAACAAATGACCCTACCCACTCTAAGTCATGCACCAAAATAGGATTCTGACAATGGTTTATAAAAATACCATTGTCAAAATTTACAATAACATGTGTGCAATGACTTTTTACATTTAAATTTTACCCCTCCTATGTGGATTATAATTATATTTCATGAATAGTCCTCAACCCAATTTAAATTAATTAAAAGGAGAGAAAAATTCAAAAATATTTACATCTTAAATCAAATCCACCATATTCATAAATGTTTAAAATAAATCCACTCCTTGCAAAAGACCCCAAAATCAAATATTAAACATTTAACTAATAAGCTTTTCAACCTAAACCCTAAAAGGAGAAGGAAGAACATTAACCGATATTTGCAAAAAAATGATCAAAAGGAGGAAGATGGCAAACATTGATACCTCACTATTGTTCACTGGGAAACTTTCCATTTGCATTGGCCTAAACTCAATCTTCTTCTTTTGATCTACGAGCTCTGCTTTGGAAACATCTATTCATGATCTTCATGGCTTCATACTGTCAAGGTAAGCAATATCTTTTAGCACTCTTCTTTATGCTCATTCCTCCTCTAAAAAAAATCAAGGGCACCATGTTTTGAAGGGCACTACATACTGTAATGCTTAATGTCATGTCCCTATTGTTTGTTCTACTTGTTTTATTATGTATTTCCCATATTTGTGGCATATGTTTGACTATTCACAATTTGTAATTAGTTCTGAATCTTTGTGGGCATGGTTGTGTATGCATTTACTTTGCACGAGCTTGAGGATATCACTGTTTATTTCATGATCATTATTCCTTGTATTTGTTGGAGCCTGTGAGCAATCCTGGGAATCATGATGTTTGTATTTATCCATTCGAGATCACTGACTATAGGTTTTCTATAGCCTATTAACCTAGGGCATCAATTTGAACTCATTGCTTGCTATTAATGGTTGATAGCATCAGCTTTCATGTTTGTTCATTGTCTTTTCTTTTATACATAGTCTGTGAACTTGAGGGAATTATGTCTTTTATCCCTATAGCTACTTCTTTTGTTGGTGTCATGAATGATCTAGGGTAGGGGCCCTGAGGGTCATTGTTGCACTTTAACATTATGTGGTATCCATGCTTCACAAGAATGCTAGGTCATAAACTATATTTTTTACTGTTCAATGCTTGGTGTTCTTATTTGAAGAGGTTCGATGACCCACAGGCTAGGGCATCATATTTGTTTGGTCTCCCTATTCTCACATATATGCTTTAGATGCATATTAGGTCACAACCTATGGCCCGTGAGCTATGTGTGTGATGGAGGCCCGCAATTTGAAAGCACCACTACTTGATTAATTATCAACATTAAAACTTGACCCGCCAGCTGAAACATTTCAGTATCTCTATTTATAATACATGTGGGTGCATGGATTGAGGTTGATTTTTTTTTTTGTTGATACAACTCCCATGTCTTCATTTATTCTACTATTCTAACATTCATGGGGCCCGTGAACTATACTAGTTCATTGTTCATTTCGACTTGCTGGTTATCTTCAAAATATGTGTTGAACTCATTATTGATGTCTTGGCTGAGCTTTTTGTTTAGGTACTGCCGCCATTGAAACACTGATCTACATAGCCCGTATGCTATTGGGTTTTTATGTTTATGGACTTGTAGTGCCTGGAAACCGTAGGCTGGATGCCATGAATAATATATTTTGAGTGCATATGCTTGTTTGTTTGATGTTATTTTCCTCTACATTTTTTTTATTTTTATGGCATTGTATATACATTTACTCTGTACAAGCTTTAGGGAACCACTATTTGATGCTTGTTGTTTGTATACATCACATGCTTGATGTGTTGGCACTACATTTCACTCTATGATATTGCTTAAGTTACTATTATCTCATACATTTGTTGGAGCCTGCGATTGCAATATGCAATGCTAACTATGACACTTTTCTTGTCAGTCCTTGGGGAATTATATGATGTTATCTGATGCTTGTTTTTCTCTTTTAAGATTTAAAACTCCACATATTTCTTATGGGCTGGGGTATCAATTCCATGCATGTTGACTTCAATGTCTATTGAGGGCCCATGATTGCTGGATATGCACCATTATTTAGACAATTGTTGTTGATGTTGTCATTTGGCATTCCTTGAGACTGTATTCATTATTCTCCATGTTGGTGCACTATTTCCTTCTAGCATTATGTACTTGAATGTTATTCACTACCACTGTGAGGCCAAAAGCTATAACTCCTCATTTTTAATGCTTACTTAGTGCCCCCATTGATTTACTATGCCATGCTCCTTTGATCTTTTAGTTCAACATATAGATTCTATCTTGTTCATGCTATAGGATTAATGCATTGAGTTTAGCTTTGAAGCACCTTTATGTTGTACCCTCTCTGAGCATATGGATTGTGTACCCTTTGTTTCTCTATTTTGATGATGATTCAGCGTACCCTATTGAAACTTCCAGTGCCCTATTGGCCATGCTCCATTTGATTTATCTGAGTGTCCCACTGATACTACATCATTCACTAAATGTTTCCCCATTGATCATGGGTGCTCTTGGCCTATGATGCAGCCACTGCCAAGGAAATTGAGGTTTTCCTAGCATCAATTGCATCATAGGTCAAGGTGGTTCATCTGGACATGGAACAAAAAAATTAGTGAAAACAATAGTATCTCTTTCATTTTGGAGCCTCTTTTATGCACATGCCCTAAGCACAACTCTTCCCAGAGGTGTATGGCTAAGTGCATAAATGCATCTTGTGAATATTATGATACTAGGCATTGTTTAGATCCATTGGATCTAACCCATATCTCTTCCTCTCTTCTTGCAAGTTTTGGACCATAGGAGCTCTCTCGACAGGACTAGATCCAAACATCATTACCAGACAATGTCTGGAACCCTTGTATCTCATTTTTTCATTTCATGTATATCTGCACTTATTTATGAAGTTCTTGCAATTGCTATGCTCATGACCTATGTGAACTTGGATAAATGTTCTTCTTAGTTTCTTTTCCTTTTGTACAACACACTTAACATTGATACATGCACATGTAATCTTAGATGAAATTCATTTCATTTTCTCTTTCATGTACTTTTACAATGAAATTAACGTAAATATTAAGAAAGACCACTAATAATTTCAAAGTAGGGTGCAGTAGTCTAACTTAGTAACTAGGCCTCCTCAAATGAGTAAAATATTGATAACATTCTGGCGACCTCTTTGGAGTGCTTGCCTGATAAGCATCCTGACCAACTGCCTTAAAGATCCATTGGGCATAGAGTTTTACAGCCTCAAATTGAACTTAGCCTTAAATCAACAACTCCTTCTTACTATCAAAACCACTAACTGTCAGAGATAACTTCTCTGGCTTATTGCTACTCACACCAAACTAAGAACCAAATTGAGAGGAAACTAAAAGAAAAATTGAAAGCAACTTGTGCCAAGGAACTTAGGAAACATAGAAAATTGAAACTTCTACCCCACCCTACTCTAACCAATATCAAAAAACTAGTTAAACAAATCTATTAACTGGATTGTTGAAATAACTTCCCATTCTCCTCAGAGTGTTATACCTTTCATATTTGATGCCAATAAGGAGAAGATGGAACACAAAAACATACTAAACTAACTAGCATGTCAATTTTTGAAATTGGTAATCCAGATTACTAACCTCAATTAGATCATAGATGTTTTCTTCCTAGGGAGGCTGATGAGACCGAATAAGCTCATGGTCATCAGTGAGTGGACCTCTAACATCACTCTCCAATGAGTCTTTGAAAATGGATATCCTATTTGACCCCATTTGAGCTAGATATCTGATAGGACATCCCTTTGAGAGTGTAAAACAAGGCCTCTCTTGCTACTCAGTATGCATCTCATAAATAAATTTAGTATGCTGATAAAAATTTGCCCCTCCATGATAGTCTTCCATACCATTTCTTCTTCTATAGTTAGAGGACCATCCTCTTCATCAGTTGGAACATCCAATAACTCATCAAAGCGCTCAAACCATCTCATGTCTTTAACAATCACTAGCCCCTCCTCATGGTCCATGAAACAAGATTCATGAGATTCATCCACCACTTTATTGCAAATAGGTGTAGTCATTGATCCTACAACTAGAACAACATTAACTTCTTGAAAAACAAACTCTTCCTCAAGAACATGCAAGCTATTATCCTTTTTAGTAAGATGAGGAACATCAACAAGAGTGGAGTAGAAAACATCAATTATCAAATCAAAATCATCTTGTTGTTCTAAGTTAGCAGCAACTATATCTTTCTTATCATAATCAAAGAGCTCAACTAGTAAATCTTGTACGACCTCATCTTGTTCAATATAGGAAGGCATTTCCTCAAATAAATCAGCTAGTATCTCACCCTCTTCACTTGCTTTCTTATCCTTATCTGGCTGCTCTAATCCATCATTATATAATAAATCTACTTGTCCCTCATGACCATCATGAAAAAGAACACCTAAAAGACAAAAATCATCTTCTTTCTGGTGGCCTAAAATTCTATGAGGTGTTGGGGTCTCTTTAGGAATTAGCTCATAGGGCTTAATCTACTGCCGGACGGGCTCACTGTCACTTAGGAAGTCAAACCTTCTAGGTGTCTCTTTTATCTAGGAATAAAATGACATGGCTAGAAATCTGAGATAGGGTCATGAATAGGCTCTAAAAAATCATGGAGGTTAGGATCTTGTTGACTAGGATTCTGAATTGAAGGAGAAATCCTAAAGCTTGGGATTTCAATAGAAGTGCTAGTGGACTTACCAAGAAAGAAACTTGGGATTTGAACCTTGTGAGTCTCTTATCTCATCTACAAAGCTTCTAGGTTCTGTTCAGTAGCATGGGGCATCTCCTTCTGGATCTCCTCCTTAAAAATAGTCAGTATCTCATAGCCTAAATACATAGTCCATGAGGGTCTCCAAGAATGTATTAAGTCTTTATCATCCTTTGGAAGATTTGGTGAGCCTTCTTGCATTGGGGTAGAAATGACCTCATGATCTCCTTGCCTCGGTGCTTGTGCCAGTGGGTTCTCGACCAACTGATCCTTTTCTTCTAACTCCTTTTAGAGATCCTTCTCATTTTTTGTAGCTGTAAGATAGATGGCCCTTATTAATTCTCGATGCTCTTCAATCTTTTCTTCATGGATCTTTTCTTGTCTCAAGATCAACCAGTTCTTTTCTTCAAGGGTCTGCTCATAAATCGCTATCTTTTTCTCTAGCTGCCATGAGATCCCTTCTTTTTGAGCCACCAACTCCATATATCACCTTGAGAGCTCCTCTTTCTGAGACCTCATCTCTACATAATCTTTCATGAAAGAGCTCACTTCCTCTCCAAAATTTACCAACCAGTCATTGGAGGCTGAATCTGAAGTGGTATTGGGCTGATTCTGAGGATTGGAATGGTGTCCCTCATAGGGTGGTTCATAGGAATGTTGCATGGATGTTTCATGCTAGGTGGGAGGGTATGGTAGTGCATGCTGGTAACTTGTTGTTGGTGGGCCATTTTGAATATATGTTGTTGCTTGGCCATCTTGATATGGCATGAATGCTAGTACATGAGTGGCTTTTTCATGATATAGGGGGTGATAGGGAGAATATGCATTATGGATTGGCATGCTTACTCATCAAATAATCTGGTAAAAATATATTTTCTGAAACTTATCAGCCTTTAAATTGCTTAAACCAGTAGATTTTTCTCAGAGTCGCCATGGTGTTTGAAACAAACTACCTCTTAAAGGCTAGTTGCACTGAGGATCACACCAAAATCCCAGTGAATGATGGGAAACATGACTGTCCCACCAGGCATGCAAAAAACTATTGTCACTAAGGATTTCACCTGAGTATGGCTAAGTGTATGACCTAGCAATCTTGTGAAACATGGGACTACTCTCAGGCTATGGGTAACCTATCTGAGAATAGACCTCTGGATTAAGTGCCAGCTTCCCTTTGAATCACCTGAAACTTGACTGAACTTTGAAGGAAAAGGGAGAGAGAGTGCATGAAATTGGAACTAAAACTAAGGTGATTCATCAAACAAAAGAAGATCCACAATTGAATTAAGCTCACTGCAACAACAAAACAAAACTACATTTCACAACTTGATTTTGCTTCCTTAAACTCCTCATGAAATAAGGTACTTGAAACACAAAGAAGGGAAGATGATTCCACAATTCTGATCTTTTCAATTTGCACATGAATTAACATTACAGAGCTAAGATGAATTTTTGAACATTCATCTAGATCAAAATGTAGATTAAGGATACAAGAACATCACAATAATCTTGCATGAGATTCAAAAGAATAAATACAAAATTTTAGGGAAACAAGAAGGATCAATTTTATTGCTAAAAAGAAACTAAGTACAAGATGTGTCTCTAAGAGCTACAACACTCATATCAGAGAGAATAGAATTAAGAGCTAACCTCTATCACCAAAAGTGAGAGGTATATAACTAAAAACTAGGAATATGCATTCAAAACCCTCAACCTCCTAAAAATGGAAAAACTCTCCAAATAGGCCCATGAAGATGCCTCATAAACTTGGATGCCAGATTCCTGAGTTTTTAGGGGTATTGGAAAAGGTGGAATGCCTAAAAAACATAGTCAAAGAAATGACCCTACCCACTCTAAGTCATGCACCAAAATAGGATTCTGACAATGGTTTATAAAAATACCATTGTCAAAATTTACAATAACATGTGTCCAATGACTTTTACATTTAAATTTTACCCCTCCTATGTGGATTCTAATTATATTTTATGAATAGTCCTCAACCCAATTTAAATTAATTAAAAGGGGAGAAAAATTCAAAAATATTTACATCTTAAATAAAATCCACCATATTCATAAATGTTTAAAATAAATCCACTCCTTGCAAAAGACCCCAAAATCAAATAGTAAACATTTAACTAATAAGGTTTTCAACCTAAACCCTAAAAGGAGAAGGAAGAACATTAACCGATATTTGCAAAAAATTGATCAAAAGGAGGAAGATGTCAAACAATGACACCTCACTATTGCTCACTGGGAAACTTTCCATTTTCACTGGCCCGAACCTAGTCTTCTACTTTTGATCTTCGAGCTCTGCTTTTGAAACATCTATTCATGATCTTCATGGCTTCATACTGTCAAGGTAAGAAATATGTTTTAGCACTCTGCTTTATGCTAATTCCTCCTCTAAAAAAAATTGAGGGCACCATGTTTTGAAGGGAAATGCATACTGTAATGCTTAATGTTGTGTCCCTACTATTTCTTCTACTTGTTTTATTGTGTATTGCCCAGATTTGTGGCATATGGTTGACTGTTCACAATTTGTAATTAGTTTTGAATCTTTGTGGGAATGGTTGTGTATGCATTTAATTTTCATGAGCTTGAGGGCATCACTGTTTATTTCATGTTCATTGCTACTTGTATTTATTGGAGCCTGTGAGCAATCCTGGGCATCATGATGTTTGTATTTATCCATTCAAGCTCACTAATTGCATGTTTTCTATAGCCCGTTAACCAAGGGCATCAATGTGAACTCATTTCTTGTTGTTAATGGTTGATAGCATTAGGTTTCATGTTTGTTCACTATCTTTTCTTTTATACACAACCTGTGAACTTGAGGGCATTATGTCTTTTATCCCTGTAGCTACTACTTTTGTTGGTGCTGTGAATGATCTAGGGCATGGGCCCTAAGGGTTATTGCTCTGCTTTAAAATTATGTGGTATCCATGCTTCACAATAATGTTGGCCCGTAAACTATATTCTTTATTGTTCAATGCTTGGCATTCTTTTTTGAAGAGGTTCGATGACCCACAGGCTAGGGAATCATATTTTTTTGGTCCCCTATTCTCATGTATATGCTTCAGACGCATAGCAGGTCACAACCTATGGCCCATGAGCTATGTGTGTGATGGAGGCCAGTGATTTGAAAGCACCATTTCTTTATTAATTCTCAGCATTAAAACTTGACCCAAGAGCTAAAACATTGCAGTATCTCTATTTATAATACACGCGGGTGTATGTCTTGAGCTTAATGTTTTTGTTTTTCTACAACTTGTGTGTCTTCATCCATGCTACTATTCAATCATTCATGGGGCCCGTGAACTATACTAGTTCATTGTTCATTTAGGCTTGCTGGTTATCTTTGAAATATGTATTGAACTCACTGTTGATGTCTTGGACGAGCTTTTTTTTGAGGTTTTGCTACCATCAAAACACTTCTCTCCATAGCTTGTATGCTATTTGGTTTTTGTGTTTATGGAATTTTAGTGCCTAGAAACCGTGGGCTAGATGCCATGAATAATCTATTTTGAGTGCATATGCTTGTTTGTTTGATGCTATTTCACTCTGTGTTTTTTTTTTATGGCATTGTATATACATTTACTTTGTTTGAGCTTTAGGGCACCATTTTTTGATGCTTGTTATTTTTATACATCACATGCTTGATGTGTTGGCACTTGTAGTGCCCAAAAACCGTAGGCTGGATGCCATGAATAATCTATTTTGAGTGCATATGCTCATTTTTTTTATTCTATTTCACTCTACCTTTTTTTTTATGGCATTGTATACATATTTACTCTATACGAGCTTTAGGGCACCATTGTTTGATGCTTGTTGTTTGTATACATCACATTTGTTGGCACCCGCGATTGTAGTATGTAATGCTAACTGTGACACTTTTCTTGTCAGTCCTTGGGGAATTATATGTTTTTATCTGATGCTTGTTTTTCTCTTTTAATATTTAAAACTCTACATATTGCTTATGGGCTAGGGTATCAATGCCATGCATGTTGACTTCATTGTCTATTGAGGGCTCATGATTTCTCGATATGCACCATTATTTATACAATTTATGTTGATTTTGTCATCTGACAATCCTTGAGACTGTATTCATTATTCTCCATGTTGGTGAATTGTTTCCTTCCAGCATTATGTACTTGAATGTTATTCACTACCACTTTGAGGCCGAAAGCTATAACTCCTCAATTTTAATGCTTACTTGGTGCCCCCATTGAGTTATCGTGCCATGATCCTTTGATCTTTTAGTTCATCATATAGATTCTATCATGTTCATGCTATAGGGTTAATGCATTGAGTTTAGCTTTGAAGCACCTTTATGTTGTACCCTCTCTGAGCATATGGATTGTGTACCCTTTGTTTCTCTATTTTGATGATGATTTAGTGTACCCTATTGAAACTACCAGTGCCTTGTTGACAATGCTCCATTTGATTTATCTAAGTGTCCCACTAATACTACATCATTCACTGAATGTTTCCCCATTGATCATGGGTTTTCTTGGCTTGTGATGCAACCACTACCAAGGAAATTGAGGTTTTGCTGGCATCAACTACATCATAGGTCAAGGTCATTCATCTGCACATGGAACAAACACATTAGTGAAAACAATGGTATATCTTTAATTTTGGAGCCTCTTTTATACAAATACCCTAAGCATGGCCCTTCCCATAGGTTTATGGCTAAGTGCATATATGCATCTTGTGAATACTATGATACCAGGCATTGTTTAGATCCATCGGATCTAAATCATATCTCCTCCTCTCTTCTTGCAAGTTTTGGACCATGGGATCTCTCTAGATAGGACTACACCTAGACATCATTACCAAGAAATTTCTAGTACCCCTGTATCTCATTTCTTCATTTCATGTATATTTGCAATTATTTATGTAGTTCTAGCAATGGCTATGCTCACAGCCTGTGTGAGCTTGGATAAATGTTCTTCTTAGTTTCTTTTCCTTTTGTACATCACACTTAACATTGATACATGCACATGTAATCTTATATGGGGTTCATTTCCCTTTCTCTTTCATGTACTTTTACAATGAAATGAACACAAATATTAAGAAAGACCACTAATAATTTCAAAGTAGGGTGCAGTAGTCTAACTTAGTAACTAGGCCTCCTCAAATGAGTAAAATATTGATAATAGTAATCATTTTATTTGTTGGTTTCATATTTTTAAAAGCTTACATGATGTTGAGGATGTATTTTTTAACCTTCTCCTAAGATATCATAAGGATTGGATGGACCGGTTAAAAGTTGGAGTTGTTTTACTTGCCATTAGAGTCGTATTTTCCTGCAGTTTTGGTGCTGATTGCGCATCATGGAAACCTTGATCCTTAATGACTCAGAATTTTCTCTCTTAGGTACTTAAATATTACCTAAAATTATATCTTTTCCCAAGAGCGCAAGTCATAATTCATCATGAGTAAAAAGTTATGACCATTTTTCTCGGGTACCTATTTTAAGCTAGTTTACACGTGAAACATGGAGTGTATCTTCTTGCATGGTTTCATGTGATGAGATGGGGCCTTGAATAGTTAGGTAAATGTTATTGGGTCATCTTTGGACCTAAATCTAAAGTCACATCATTTTTTTATCATTCTTTCATTATTTTTGGTTTAAATCTTCCAGACTGGACCTATAATGTATTAAATGCCTAACTGGCTGACTTGTGGCTTAGTTGCCTATATATTGAGAGCTTGGGTAGATGTTTAGGAGATAAGATGGAAGATTGGTAGTATCATGAGAGTAGAAGCATAATTGGATCCTACAAGATCTTTTAGATTAGATGTTTTATCTAATATTGTAATAGCAGAGGTAGTGGTTTGCATACTTGGAGACAAGGAGATTACTTGGAGGCTTACAAGCTCAAGTTCAAATCTACCTTAGCATTTCCATCAGTTGCTAATGTGTTTCAGAGCTGGACTAGCTAGGAGATTACTGAGATACTTTTTAATTTCATTGTAATAGGCTCAAACCCGGAAGGCCTTACAGCCAGGCATGTTGAAGGAAATTCTATTTTGAAGCATTACCTTGTTGAATTCTGATGTGCTTATTATTGTTCTAATCAATATTGTAAGTTTGGACTCTCCATTATTGGATCCTCCATATCTACCCTGTGTCAAGCATCAACACACAAAAGGAACTGATGAGAAAGTAGTGTCGAAGCAGCAGTTCACCCTTCTAGATATAGTATGTATCTGATTATCAAGAGGTTGTAGCCTTCTTCATTGAGCAGTGAGCTCTAGTAGTGATCCATCCACCCCTAAAAGGGTTTTCTATATCAGACTCCTAACATAGTTATTGTACTCATCATTGTAAAGACTTCTCCTAACATGGAAAAGGAACTTTAACAGGTTCATAAGACTAGTGTAATTATTCATGGGTACTAATTCCCAATGGGGTTTTTCTATGGCTAAGGTTTCCCCATAATCATATCTTGTGTTATGTGTTATGGTTGATTATCTTGTATTCTTTATTATTCATTTCATTATTCAAGTAATTGGGCTAAGTTTCAAAGAAGTAGAAAAACATTAATTATAGAACATTGATTCACCCTTCCTCCTCTTAATGTTCCCATTCATAAAAGCAACCACTTGTACTACTTCTTGTATATTATCTTGTCTCTCTATCAGTTCTTTTGTAGTTTCTTATTTGTCTAGTTGTACATATAAAAACCCATGATAATCATGGAGTTCTTTCTTGTTAGATTCCTCATTCTATTCAGAAAACTCATCTACTCTCAAATTAGTACTTTCCACTATCTTTTTTTTTTTCTCTTGTTCAAGAACTTATAAGAATTTCTCTTTCTCGAATACCCTAGGAATATTCCCTCATCGATTCTTGGATCAAAATTTCTTGAATGTTCATATCTT
This sequence comes from Chamaecyparis obtusa, assembly GCA_027943335.1. Taxonomy (NCBI): domain Eukaryota; kingdom Viridiplantae; phylum Streptophyta; class Pinopsida; order Cupressales; family Cupressaceae; genus Chamaecyparis; species Chamaecyparis obtusa. Next base: position 240,712 of record BSBK01000984.1, read on the forward strand.
TTTATGTAACATCTACTTCCAAAACTTTGAAATAACTCACACTAGGAGATCGACCATGCCACAACTCATAATTTTTTTTTATTTTTACCTCTCTTCAATTGAACTCTATTCAATGCATAAACAATAGTAATTACCGCTTCTCTCCAAAATAGTTGTGTAACACCTTTACTAAATCATCAATGTCCTAGCACAATAAATGTAGATCTATTTCTTCTTTTAGCAATATCATTCTGCTAAGGTGTCCTAGGAGCTCACATCTTCATTTTGATTCCTAGTTCTTTACAATAAGAAATAAACTCATGTGAAGTAAAATCACATCCTCTTTCAAATCTAAGATATTTTAGGCTCTTACCGATCTCCTTTTCCACTCGAGCTTTGTAGATCTTGAACATGTAAAAACATCTTAATTTATTCTTAGGAAAAAAAAAATTGGCATCATTTTGGAATAGTCATCAACAAGAAGTATAAAATACATATCACCATAATAACTTTGAGTTCTCATTGGACCACACAAATCGGTACAAATGAAATCTAAGATACTTTTAGAAGAGTAATTTTTAATGATAAAACTTGAACTAGTTAACTTCCCAAGTTGAGATTCTTTACACATCACATTGTCTACCTTTACTAGGTTAGGAAAACCTCTTACTATATTCATCTTACTAACTTTGACCAAGTTATCACAATTAACATAAAAAAAACATGTATGCCATAACCAATAGTCTTCTACCTTAGAAATCAGACAACTCTTAGTAGTAGAATTCAGATGCAACAAGTTACCTCTCATTTGTTCACCGGTAGCAATTAATTGTTAAAAATCTATTATGGGAAATTGATATACTGAGAGGGGGAGGGTGAATCAAATATCTATTATTATTACCATTTCGGCATAAATTCACTTGCATAACACAAACATCAAATTCAATACTAAAATAGATTTAACAATCTAATCTTCATCCATGAAATTGAAAACATAACACAAAGATTTTCGTTACCTAGAAACCCTTGAAAGCTAAAACTGGGGTGGGCATGACACCCACAAATCTTCACTACTACAGTATTAAAGTTTCCTTGTTAGGGCTACAAAGTTTGATCATAAACTAATGATCTACCCTATGAGGGGTTTTCCCTCCTAAGACCTTTAAAGACTTATACAATCTACCTTGTAAAAGGATTTGAAATTGCAAAAAAGAAAGAACTTGGTTAAGAGGTTTACTTAGGCCTTTTAGGACCACTCTGTAAAGAGATTCTCCCTTATTCACCTGTTAGAATGACGTAGTACCTAATCCTTCAATTTGCACTGTGATGATGATAACATATCTTCTCCTTCCAATATAGATTTAATCTCCTCTATCAGATCTATCTTTGTTATGTCCTTCACTTCTTTGCTCAGTCACTGATATCTTCCTCTGATGATCAAAACACTTCTTTGTTCTACATATATGATATCCTTCATCTCACATACTCTTTTCACTCATGCACCATTTTAGGGTTTAGGTCTCATCTTATATTGACAACAAATTAACTCAATAGATTAAGATCAATGATCTAGATTATCCACTTATGTCACTTAAGCATTCCCCAAATCTGATTGGTTAGTTGGATTACATAGGGATCACTGATTACAAATCTAAAGCATAATCACCTTCGTGATTTCCTCAAAAAACATAAATTTTTTTATAGATGTCAGCCAAAATGGTTTACCTAAGTGTTTGTGCCATTACAAACACATATGTCAAATATGGCTTGCTTAGCATATGAAGTCTCTCACACTCAGCATTAACTCTTCTTCATTTACTAGTTCTTGCTAGTGACATATCTACACAACTCAACATAAAATACTCAACTATTATTGAAGTACTTGGTCACCTATGACTTGCTCGACAGTAACTACTACTTGATAAATATACAATATACAAGTCTATACATAACTCATCCTATACATGATGACTCGGTCATAGTGATGACTGGCCAACATTGCCTAGAAAATGACTAAGCGTAAGACACTAATAGACAACAAAACTTAGAGATCAACAATCTCCCCCTTTGACATTAGTGGAAAAAACACTTTGTCATGACATTTACATTACATGAGTACTTAGTAATAAGAAAATTTCTATATGAATACTCCTAAAACTTGATCGGTCTACATACACATACATATACATAAGAATATTTTACAACTAAATATATACATTGCAAAATAATATGTCATACCGTGATATACATTCCTATCTTGTATCCTTTTTATGTAGCATTGTAGTTCCTCTGTGTCATTTTCCTTTTTTTGCATTGAACTCTATCATTCCCCTTTATATTTTGTGTCATGTCATTTCCCCCTTATTTTTGTCACTTGAAGTTCCTCGAGTGCAGGGGCTTTGAAATACTTATCTAAAAATGGTTTATGGACCTGTATTATCATACCCAATGCATTGTCCCATCCGAACCTTACCGACTCCAAAACCTATGTCTTTATTTCTAGCTGAGCGACTAGATCTGCTAGGCTCCCGGTAATAGAGAGATGAGAGTCTCTCTGCACTAACTCCTTTGTTCAAAAGAATCAATAAAAATACCTCTGATCTCATGCAATACCTACTTTTGCTGATATTCTCTTCTCAGCTCTTCTTGTTTGCTCTTCTTCTTTAAGAGATCTTGCAATATTTGCATTTTCTCTGATACCAATTGTTGGAAATCTATTATTGGGAAAGTGATATATTGAGAAGGGGGAGGTGGGGGGGGGGGGGGGGGGGTGGGTGAATCAAATATCTACTATTATCACCATTTTGGCATAAATTCACTTGCATAACATAAACATCAAATTTAATAATGAAATAGATCTAACAATCTAATCTTCATCCATGAAAATAAATACAACACAAATATTTTGGTTACCCAGAAACCCTTGTAAGGTAAAACTAGGGTTAGGATGACACCCACAAATCTTTACTAGTACAGTATTAAAGTTTTCATCTTAGGGATACAAAGTTTGATCATAAACTAATGATCTACTCTATGAGAGTTCTACCTTTCTAAGAGCTTTAAAGACTTATAAAATCTACCTTGTAAAAGGATTTGAACTTACAAAAAAGTAAGCACTCGGTTAAGAGATTTACTTAGGCATGTTAGGACCACTCTGTAAAGTTATTCTCCCCCATTCACCTATTAGAATGAATCATTACCTGATCCTTTAGTTTTCACTATGATGTTGATAAAAAATCTTCTCCTTTCAATATAGATTTCATCTCCTCTATCAAATATATCTCTATTATGTCATTCACTTCTTTACTTGATCATTGATCTCTTCCTCTGATGATCAAAACACTTCTTTGTTCTACATATATGAGATCCTTCATATCACATACTCTTTTCACTCATGCACCATTTTAGGGTTCAGATCTCATCTTATATAGACAAAAAATTAACTTCATAGATCAAGATCAACAATCTAGATTATCTACTTATGTCGCTTAAGTGTTCCCTAAATCTAATTGGTTACATGGATTACATAGGGATCACCGATTAAAAATCTAAAGCATTGAACCAAGGTAGGATAGGAGGATTCAAGAAATGAAAAATCATCCAAGTCTACACCAATGATGACAACAATAACAACCACAATGAAATTCAACAATATAATGCTTTAAATAGAATTCCATTCAACATGGCAGCTGTAAGGCCTTCTGGGTTAGGGCCAAATAAAATCACTTACAAAAGTATTTTTGAAATCTCCTAGCTAGTCCAACTCTAAAACACATCAAAAAATGATGGAAACCCTAAGGCAAATCTAAACTTGATCTCACAAGCCTCCAAGAAATCTCCTTATCTCCAAGCATGCAAACCACTAGCTCTGCTATTACAACTGTCAGACAACAATCTGATCTTCAAGATCTCACAGGATCCAATTATTATCATTATCCCTCAATGACTCTCTAAACACCTACCCAGACACTCCTTAAATACATTTCCTTAACCACAAGTTGGCTAGAAGAAATAATTAACTCCTAAGCTAGGTCAACTTCTACTACAAAAAAATATTAAATGTAATAACAGTTACCTCACAAATAGCCTTACAAATAATTAATTTTCCATGTCAGCCTCTAGATCCACATAGGAGAATACAAAACAAGCTACCAACATTAAATACACCAAGTTGGACAACCAAACCTCCAAGAACTCCAGTCGATAAATGAGAACTATCGAGCACCAATAAAACAACCGAGCACACCAAGAATCACCAAGCAAGCACATCGAATGAGCACCACAAGCATCATGGAGTACATGTTCCACTAAGCACCAAAGGTTTTTACTGAGTTGCTTCAGTGATTGATCCTCTTCAATAACTGAGATCCACGATTAAAGATACAACTAAGCAATATAGAACCACTTCAACACACTACCATGTAGATTTTTTGAATACCCAAGAATGCCACTACATCAGACACCCTAGGTTCAAAAAGATGTTCTCATAGGCTGGAAGATCTCCCAAGATTCAACACATAAACCCTGAACTGGTTCTTCACATACAAGTCCTTCAAGTATTTATCTTGCATACTCTTCCACTTCTACTTCCTCTATCTTTTCAAGTCTTTCCTTGACAATGCATAGGTCTATCCTCCATATTGATCAATCCTTTCAAAATTCTTCAACTCATCTCAGCTACCAAAGCTCAGGTTTCTCCTACCAAGTTTTGTATCTAGAAAAGGCATCAGGGACAACTTCCTATAATTATTCTCAATAGTAAATACATTCTTTACACAGTCATACATAGCTCTTTAATCATACTGCCAAGGTCTATCAAACAATATGTGAAAACTACTCATATCCACAATATCACACAACACTTGATCCTTATATTGGCCAATCTAAAAATCAACAAGACATTTCTCCCTCACTTCTAGAGCATGAACATCTTGCAACCACCCAATCCTATAAGGATAAGGATGTCTCATTCTCTTCAAACCAAGTTTTTGAACTATTTCCTCAGCTACAAGGTTATCAATACTACCACTATCCATAATCACATCACAAAGTTTACCTCCTAGCTTGAACCAAGTTCTAAAAAAATTACTTGTCTAACAAGGTTCCACCTTTGCATAGAGAAATGTTCTTCAAAACAGAAAGTTCTTAGATTTAGGTTCATTCAAAATGTTCTCATTCACTACAACATTACTTCGATCACCAAAATTATTTTGTGTACAGTCAAAATATCTATGTCCTTCTTCACCATAATTATAACAAGTGCCCTTAAAGATAACCCTACATGTCTTGTTTTTTGGCTCCATGGGTTTCGGTTCATCTTTAATAGTCAGTTTATCTTTCACCGAGTGATCAAGCTTCTCCTTTCCCCGAGAATTGCCATGTTGTCTCCTCTTCAACTTATCTTTTTCCTTTAGAGCATACTGATAAGCATCCTCAACTGAATCAATCTTTAGCATACCAAGCTCATCTTGAATATTTAATCTCAAACAATTCACATACCAAGCTACCTTTTCCTTACCAAGTTCTCTATGTCCAAACTGAATAGTCAACTTATAGAACTCCTTGGTATAGTCCTCCATAGTAAAATATTTTTTCTTCAAATTTTGCAACTTCTTAAACAAGTCAAGCTCATAGTCGGCAGGTATAAACTTAGCTTTCAATTTAGTCACCATCAACCTCCATTGATTGATCTTTATTTCACCTTCCTCTTCTCTATCTCTCTTTAATTATTTCCACTAAAGAGCATCATGTCCTTTCAACTTAGTCTATTCCAATCTTACTCTAAGAGGATCTTCAATTTCTTCAAACTCAAAGAAATATTCCAATTCACCAATCCAATCAATCAAATCCCCAGGTCTCAAAGTACCAGAGAAAGTAGAAACTTTCATTCGGTAACTAGTACTTAACCGAGCTCCAGATCTATGCAACTAACTAGTTTTTTCTTCAATACATCAATCCCTTCAGTCATCTCCACTAGATCCAGAATCTTCAAATTCTTTAGCAGCTTCCTCATAACCATCTTCAATGCTAAGATCCCTTGACATACAAGTAATAGCTCGCATGACCTCATTGATCATGTCATTCTTCATGATTTCCATCTCAGATCTGAAATCAAGTTTAATGTTCTCTATAATATTTGATTCCATAGAATCTAAGAGATCTTCAATCACCCTAGGGTCCAATCTTCTCAGAGGCATCCTTCAAGATCTTCGAAAACCCAAGGAACAAATCACCAACCAAGGTCCTGGCAAAAACTACCTCAACTCGGAGATCGGTTTACACACTCAAGAACTTCAAGCTCTGATACCACCTAATGTAGGGAAGGCTAAGAGAATCCAAAAAATGGACAATCCAAGTCCACACTAGTGATGACAACAACAACCATAGTAGAATTCAACAATATAATGCTTTATATAGAATTTCATTCAACATGCTTGACTGTAAGGCCTTCTGGGTTAGGAACAAATACAATCACTTAAAAAATAATTTCTTCAATCTCCTAGCTAGTCCAGCTCTAAAACACATCACCAACTAATGAAAACCCTAAGGAAGATCTAAACTTGAGCTCACAAGCCTCCAAGTAATGTCCTTGTCTACAAGCATGCAAACCACTAGCTCTATTATTACAACTATCAGACAACAATCTGATCTTAAAGATCTCACAGGATCCAATTATTATCATTTTCCCTCACTAACTCTCTAAAAACCTACCCAAACACTCCTTAAATACATTTCTTCAACTACAAGTCAACTGGAATAAATAATTAACTCCTAAGCCAAGTTGGCTTCTACTACAAACAAATATTAAATGCAATAACAATCAGCTCACAAATTTCCTTACAAATAATTAATTTTCCATGTCAACCTCTAGATCCACATAGGAGAATACAACACAAGCTACCAACATTAAATATAGTAAGTCAGCCAACCAAAAATCCAAGAACTCTAGTCGGTAAACCAGAACTACTGAGCACTAGTAAAACAATTGAGCATGCTAGACATCACTGAGCAAGCACGTTGACTGAGCACCACAAGCATCATTGAGTACATGTTCCACCAAGCACTAGAGGTTTCTACCGAGTTCCTCCAGTGACCGAGCCTCTTCAATAACAGAGATCCTTGGTTAAAGTTGCAACCAAGAAGCAAAGAACCACTTCAACACACCACCATGCTGATTTGCTAAATACCCAAGAATCTCACTGCATCAAGCATAATCACCTCTATGATTTCTTAAACAAACATAAAACTGTTAGAATAACTAAGAGGGGGGGGGGAATCAATTATCTAGTGTCCCCAATACAAAATGTATAATTCAAAATTATTTCTTCAATTTCTGCTCATCGATAAACACTAAATACTTTCACTATCTGTACTTTTACCGATTACCAGTCTAATGCTAAAAAAGTTTACCAATCAAATCTAACATGTAACATATAAAGTATGATAACAAAAAAATATCACAACCAACATATGACACAAGAGATTTAACGTGGAAACCCTATAAAGGGAAAAACCACCTGGGACTGACAACCCAAAAATTGTTCACTCTTCTGAAGTGAGGTCAATTAAGACCCAACCCTATTAAAGGTTACAAACACACTATCATGTGTGACCTTCTTAGAGGATTTTAGACTAGAAGTTATTGTCCAACTAGCATTCACTATGGGGTTGACAGGATAACAATCTTCATTCTATGAATGATACATCATAAGACTTTCATAGTGTTAGCATGCGCAAAAAAAAATTTCATGGCCCTAGCATCTTTCCCCTGGTCTCTGTGTCATTTTTCATGTCTCTGGCTAAAAGCCCTTAGCAAAAAATTCAAAAACTAGCCATTACATGGAAAAACCCTTTGTCTAAACCCTAGCTTTATTCTATTTTGATGTTACTTTTCATGGGTCATTTAAGGGTCCTAATTCACATGTGCTTTATATTTTTGGTCAGCCCCATTTAAATTTTTCCTAACTTTCTACCCCCGGCGAATTTAATTTTTCCTAAAGTCCTCAGTGCCTGATTTTTCCCGAAAGCCTAAGTCCTAAGCTTTAATTTTTTCCTATGTTCTGGCTTAATATTTTCTTGGGCCCCTCTCTGACACCATCTCCATCCAACAGTCAATGCAAATTTTCATAGGATGTGTTAGACACTTGAGATCTTACCCCAATCGTTGATTTTCCTGATGACGTAGCCTTTTTCTTGTGCGGGTCCACTTGCTAGGTATTCTAATTTGGAGGTTTTTTTATTGGTCCACATAGTATGAGGTGGAATCCTATCAGTGGGACCTAGTTTTTGGATGTGTCAGTGGGTCCTGATCTTATCAGTGAATCGACAAATGACGTATAATCTTATGGGTTTTGTCAGATGCTTAAGATCTTGTGACGACCGTTGATTTTGTTTCTTGTCAAATGGTTGTCAGAGATGGTAGGAGATTCCTGGTCTAATAGTGGGCATGTAATCTGATAGAATCTCGGATGGGTATGCGAACTTCAGACGGTCGTCGATCTTCTTGATGTGGGCCTGGTCAAGGTTTCTCAATCTTTTGGCAGTTGAGTTAAGATTAAAAGGCCACGAAACGTGAGGATCTAATGACCATGACTTAAAGTTGGTTCATATTTGAACTTCAACCACCAATTTACTGCAAGCGCCATGGAAATGACGATTATTATTCAAATTCAAATTTTTGAAGGGTTTCCAGCGATAGGAAGTACCAAAATTTATGGTTTTAACAACTAATTTTGATTGGTTTGGTGGCGCTTGCTGTTGCACTATGGTCCAGGGTGTTGAGTGATCATCTACAAGGTTTGTACTATGCAGTTTTGTGCTTGAGGTGTGTTTTAGGTGGCCACAAAGGGTTGACAATTCAAATTTTCCATGATTTGCAGTACTTTCCCAGAGACCTATCATAAGTGCAAATCTTTCTCAGGCTTGGCCGACTGGTTTTCTTCCCCTACAATTAATTTTTGTAGCCATTTCTAGTTGGTTGGGTGGTTGAAATCCTTACCCTAAGTCATCTATAGCTTGTTTCATTCTCTTTGAGAATTCCAAGATGACTAGGGAGTATAAGTTGTATAAATTATGATTTTCTACGGGTTCCAAAACTTTCTTTGGTCCCAGGTTGGTTGTCCATGGTGTTTTACTGATAGAGGAGGTAGATTTTGTATCTTTTCCTATCCTTGTGTTGTTTTGATTATGTATTCATTCTAAATATATTAATGAGGATGTTATTGAGTTCCAATCTTGCATTTGTGCATTTCTTCTTATTTTGGTTCTAAGCTCATATATGTTAATGTCACAAAGTGTATTACCATATGGTAAACAAAGAGTATTGTGAAGTCATCTCTGAGTTCCTAACAAAGTTAGGATTAAAGTCTTTTAGGTGGGTTTAGTGAGTTTGCAACCAAGTAGGAATCTAATGTCCTTGTGTCTGAGGGAGAGGGGTAATAGGCAAACCACTTATCCTAGATTCAATTGTGTTTGAATTAAGGTATTCAGTTGATGTATGTAATTGGGTGACTCTTTGCCCTAGGTTAAGGCACTGGTCCATCCTTTGGAGGCATTTCATTGTTGTCAACCATACACACACACATTAAATGATAAAATCTTAAATTAGTTAGTAAAGAGTATATTGGTATAACATTTTATGATTCCTTTGAAGAAGTGAATCAAGGGTACACCCACCTGAACATTAAGGCTCAAAGTGTAGGTGGATCTCTCTTGATCCTTGTTAATTGGCCCTCTTCCTTGTAGACTTTGGAGTGGTGATAGAGTCAAAGTTATATTAAAGTTATCCATCAAAGTATAAATCTACAAGTTGAAGATCAAAGGGAACTCCCAGCATAGAGTCCACTCGGTTAAGAGATTTTGACTGTATACAATGGTTACATATGTAACAGTAAATGACTTTCCCTAATACAACTTCAATTGTAGATTATAGATCAATATTTAGTCCATACAAATCCTTCTGATCAATATTCCACTTCAGATTCAATATTGTATCAACTTACTATCTGTCGATAATTTCTCTCTATAGCTCAGTTTTTTTTCTGTAGCTTGATTCTTGCTTAACCAGTATGATTGGAATGCATGAAAACCTTGTTCACATGATATTCCTGTAGCTTCTTCTTCCGACATATTTCATAAAGAAATTATGTTCTCTTATATAGACGAGTAAATCATTTTCTTCTCCACCATCAGATTTTTCTGCTTAACCACATTCATAGATTTTGCCACTTCAAACATTCTTGGTACTTGTGTCAATAACATGTTTGATTCTTCTCCATTAGATCTTCCCTAAATTTTGTCAGTCTTTGATCTATGTAACAAACATTATTTGTTAGCTTGATGTTATACTCTTTCCAGCTCATCAATCTTATCGGCTAAACTAATCATTTAATTCATTATGTTCTACTTGGTAAAATGTGTCAGTGAACACTGTTCGGTTAATACTGTGATCAGTATACACTATACTCCATCGGTGTATACTAGAAATGCTTCATTTACCGACAACACTGCTTTGTGTCTTTTAGCTCTATACTTCATCATAGATGAATGCAGCATAATAAAGTCAATATCATCAAGTCATAGACTCATCAACAAGTTACCCAATGTGTTCCTTATCCTCATCTGTCATGTACATCTTTCTCCATGTAGATTTCTCTATTCTTCATCTCTTTTTCACCTTTCTTCAGATGTGTCGGTATAGTAACTTAGAAGATAAGTGTTGTCAAACTAGTTGACATCAATGACAACATAATACTGATTTAATCATATTACCTATCTAATCAAAAACTCTCCAATGATCTTTAATCATAAATTCTTCAATTAGATTCCAAATCAGTTGTAGTCCAACAATCTCTCCCTTTGGCATTGATGGCAACTCAAGTAATATGAAATGTACCATACACATACCAAACATATATTCTACAACTTAGTGAAAAAAATGTTGTAAGTCAAATAGACATAATACATTTAATCACTACATTACTAAGCAGCATTAAATAGTACAGCTTTACCATTCTGCAGTTGTGATCTTTTTAGTTCTCCTATTCCTACTTCTGTTCTCTGTAACTAATCTTCAATACTATATCTCATTCAGATTGTCTCTCCCTTAGATAATTCTTGTCGGTGCTTGTTCCTTTTCATATTCTATTTATCTCTCCCCTTTTAATTTCATATTGTTTATCTCTCCCTTTGACAATAATGCCAAAGAAACAAATAAACAAACAATTATGTCTTCCTCTATATCTCTCAATACTGATATTCCAATCGGTTCAAGTTATCAAACTTAATCACAACCTTGAACATGAGTCAAAGTGTGAACTATGCTGCATCAACATGAATAATCTTCTAATATAAGTAGGTTGATGCAACAACCAAATCACCTTAGTGACCGATAGATAGGGGATGGACCCCAAGTCTAGTCCTCAAGTATTCAAATGTGTCCTTCGGTAGGGGTTTTATAAAAATATCTGCAAGTTGTTCTTTAGATGTGACAAATTCTAACTTCACTTGCTTCTCTTGCACTTTTTCTCTTAAGTAATGATACTTAATAGATATATGCTTTGTCTTAGAGTGCATCACAGGATTTTTTGAAATATTAATAGCACTAGTGTTGTCACAATATATAATCATTGGGTTAGTGATTACCTCATTCATTCCTTCCAACACTTGTTTGATATATGCAATATTTGAATAGTTAGTAGCAATAGCAACATATTTTTCTTCATCTGTAGACTGAGAAATATAAGCTTTCTTTTTACTTTTCCATGTTATAAGTCTTTCACCAAAGAAAAATGCTCCTCCAGTGGTGCTTTTTATATCATCCACATTTCCAGCCCAATCAACATCGGTGTAAAATTTTAGTTCAAACTTACCTTCCTTAGGATACCATAATCCAAAATTCTCTATTTTCTTCAAGTATCTTCAGATCCTTTTTGTAACTATCATGTGTGATTCTCTAGGATTAGCAGAAAATCTTGCAACAATTCCCACAACATGTGCTATATCCGGTCTACTTTGAACTACATACATTAAATTACCAATCATGGATCAGTAGAGTGTCTATTTTACCTCTGTATTTTCATCCTCCTTTGTCAATTTGCATGCAGTAGCCATCAGTGTTCCCACAAGTTTAGCATCTTCCATGCCAAATGTCTTTAGTACTTCCTTTATGTATTTAGATTGTGTGATGAATATCCCATCGCTCTGTTGAATCACTTGTAGTCCAAGAAAGAACATAATCTCTCCGAACATAGAAATTTCAAATTCCTTTTGCATTTCATCAGCAAATGCATTGTAGAAAATATCTGAGCCTCTGAAGATAATATCATCAACAAAAATTTCAGCAATGATAATAGTATCATCAATATCACCTTTCACATACAGATTGTTGTTGTCACTTGTTCTAAAAAATCCAATACTTAACAAGTAAGTATGTAGTCTTTCATACCATGCTCTTGGTGCTTGCTTCAAACCATATAAAGATTTATGTAATCTACATACCATGTCTTTATTTTTGGGATCAACAAATCCTTCAGGTTGTTCAATGTAGACCTCTTCTTCAAGTATACCATTTAAAAATGCTGACTTCACATCTATTTCATAGACTTTGAATTTCTTGTGTGTAGCATATGCAAGTAGAATTCTAACTCCTTCTAATATAGCAACAGGTGCAAATGTTTCACCATAGTCAATGCCTTCTTCCTGTGCATATCCCTTGCATACCAATCTAGATTTATTTTTTGTGACTTCACCATTTTCATTCAATTTATTCCTATATATCCAATTAGTACCGATAACATTTTTATCTTTTGGTCAGGGTACTAGGGACCATGTTTTTTTCTTCTCTATTTTCTCTATTTCTTCCTTCATTGAATTAACCCATTCTTCATTCTCTAATGCAACTTTCACAATTTTAGGTTCAAATTCACAAATTAAACATGTACCTTGTCTTGTTTTGCTTCTAGTTTTCATTCCAGCATGTCTGTCTCCAATGATTTGTGTTTCAAGATGATTTCTTCTAACAAAACTAGCCAAAACTTGATTTCTCCTTTCTTGCTCATCTTGTTCAGGGTCATTTTCTTGCTTGGTAGCTCCATCTTGTTCCTTGGTTTGTGTTGACTGTTGTCCTGTAGTGTTTCCCTGCTGACCGGTTAACACAGTTTGCGGTGTCAATAGATACTCTGGATGTTCAATGTAAGTGAATCTACCATAATCTTCTAGTTCCTTTTTACTTTCCTCTATGTACTTATCATCAAACTCATCAACATGAACATTAGTACTTTCAACTATCTTATTTGTAGCCTTATTCAAACATTTATATGCTTTACTTGTAGTGGAATATCCAAGAAATATTTCTTCATCTCCTTTAGAATCAAATTTACCATTTCTCTCATCTTTCAAAATAAAGCATTTTCTTCCAAAAATTCTGAAATAACTTACAGTAGGTTTGTGTCCAAACCATAGTTCATAAGGCATTCAGTTGGAGTCCTTCTTCAGTTGTACTCGGTTAAGAACATACACAGCTGTATTAACAACTTCCCTCTAATATGTCTGAGCAACATTCTTCTATATCATCAATGTTCTAGCATAGTCAATTATAGACCTGTTCCTCCTTTTAGCAATGCCATTTTGCTAAGGTGTCCTTAGTGTAGATACCTATCTTTTGATTCCATGCTCATTACAAAAATTAGTAAATTCATCAAAGATAAATTCATCTCCTTTATCAGATCTTAAACATTTTATTTCCTTTCCGGTTTCTTTCTCTACCTTAACTTTATACCACTTAAACATTTTGAAAGCTTTATATTTCTCTTTTAGGAACATAATAGTCATCAGTCTAGTATAATCATCAACAAAAAGAATAAAATATCTATCACTAGAATAACTTTGAGTTCTCATAGGACCACATAGGTCGGTATGAACCAACTCAAGTATCTTCTTTGTTGAATAGTCTTTTCTTTTAGAACTGGACTTAGTCATCTTACCTTTCTAACATTCATGGCATATGGCATGATCAGGTTTTGTCAAGTTAGGAAATTCTCTAACTCTTTTCTTTTTACTAATCTTGATCATGTTGTCAAAGTTCACATGGCATAACCTTCTATGCCATAACCAAGCATCTTCATCCTCAATTAATAAACAAGAAGATTGATCCATATCAAGATAGAATAGATTACCTCTAGATTGTGTACCAGTTCTGACAAGTCTTCCTCCATCATCATAGATTTTCACCTTTTTGCTCTCAAAAGACAGTCGATGGCCTAAATTGTTTAGCTGAGCCACACTTAACAAATTATAGTTTAGTCCATCTACCCAATATGCATTTTCACATTGTAATCTGTCATTGATCATCAGTGAGCCTTTACCTCTTACTATACAAGGTGCATCATTTCCCATTCTCATAGATCCTCCATTATATTCAACAAGATGATCAAAATTCTCTACATCACTAGTCATATGATGTGTACAACCACTATCTATGATCCATGCATCATTTCTTCTTACTTTAGAGATTAGTGCTATCTCTTCATGTTTTTCTTCTTCTTGTGAGTCATCTTTCATCGCAACAAATACAACTTCTATATCATCATCAAAATCAAATTCAATTTCAATATCTTTGGCTATGTAACATACCTTTTTTCCTTCTTCATCTTGGTTGTCTCTGTTGTAGTGTTGATAGCCTCTATTGACTCTTCTCCCATAGCTTCCTTCAGATCAGTCTTTCGATCTATCATCATCTTTCTTCTATGGACATCTAGCAGTGATGTGATGGACTTCTTTATAGTTAAAGCATACTAAAGTTATCTTACATCTATACCTTCCTTTTCCTTTGGGCAATCTTCTGACCATAAGTGCTTCAAGCTCATCAAGTTCATCATCAGTATTGTCATCACTATCACAATTCTTACTATTCCTGCTAGACTTTCCAATCTTCAAAGAAGACATGAAAGTGGATTCAATAGAAGGGACAACACTGTTATCAAAGTTGTTTAATTCAAAGGTTGTAAGTTTACCAATCAGAGTGTCAAGAGTAAGGTTGGATGTAGCTCTTGTTTCATGAATTGCAGAAATCCTGATTGCATAAACTGGTAGCAAAGTTTTGAGAATCTTGCTTATCACTATTTCATCATCAATTACTCCATCAGATGCTCTAATAGCGTGTACCACCTCTTTAAGTCTATTTTAATATTGGACAATGTTCTCACCTTCTTTCATTCTCATATCATCAAATTTGCCTCTCATATGTTCAACTTGGGCTCTTTTGACATTTAGATCTCCACTGTATATTTGTGCTAATTTATCCCACATTCCTTTGGCAATCGTGCATGTCTTGATATCTTCAAATTCAGTGTCGATAAAGGTAGTAACAAGTTCCATCATAGTAACATTGTGTTCATGTTTGTCCTTCAATTGATCAAGAGTTAAGGGACCAGTGGGTGGTTACATGTAGCCATTCTCCATTAGCTCTAGTGCAGAGTTCCCAATTCTAGATATGTACAGCTTCATTTTGCTTTGCCATATTGTGAATTTCTCTTTGTTTAGTTTTAGTACTTCCCTCTTATACATCTTGAGACCTTTATGCTTAAGTCCTTAAAACTTTGTTCCAAGCAACAGAGGCTTTGATACCAATTGTTAGAATAACTGAGAGGGGGGGGGGAATCAGTTATCTAGTGTCCCCAATACAAAATGTATAATTCAAAATTATTTCTTCAATTTCAGATCATCGGTAAACAATAAATACTTTCACTATATGTACTTTTACCGATTACCAGTCTAATGCTAAAATAGTTTACCGATCAAATCTAACATGTAACATATAAAGTATGATAACAAACAAATATCACAATCAACATATGACACAAGAGATTTAACGTGGAAACCCTATAAAGGGAAAAACCACCTGGGACCGACAACCCAAAAATTGTTCACTCTTCTGAAGTGAGGTCGATTAAGACCCAACTTTGTTAAAGGTTACAAACACACTATCAGGTGTGACCTTGTTAGAGGATTTCAGACTAGAAGTTATCATCCAACCAACATTCACTATGGGGTTGATAGGATAAAAATGTTCATTCTATGAATGATACATCATAATACTTTCAAAGTCCACTTGGTTAAGAGATTTTGACTATATACAATGGTTAAATATGTAAGAGTAAATGACTTGTCCTAATACAACTTCAATTGCAGATTACAGATCAATATTTAGTCCATACAAATCCTTCTAATCAATATTTCACTTTAGATTCAATATTGTATCAACTTATTGTCCATCAGTAATTGCTCTTTGTAGCTTGGTAATTATTCTGTAGCTCAGTTCTTGCTTAACCAGTATCATCAGAATGCATGAAAACCTTGTTCATGCGATATCCCTGCAAATTCTTCTTCTTCTGGCATATTTCATAAAGAAATTATGTTCTCTTATATAGATGAGTAAATCATTGTCTTCTCCACCATCAAATTTTTTTGCTTAACCACACTCATAGATTTTGTCGCTTCAAACTTTCTTGGTACTTGTGTCAATAACACTTTTGATTCTTCTCCTTTAGATCTTCCCTGAATTTTGTCAGCCATCAATCTATGTAACAAACATTATCTGTTATCTCAATGTTATACTCTTGCCAGCTCATCAATCTTATTGGCTAAATTAATCATTTAATTCATTCTATTATGCTTGGTAAAATGTGTCGGTGAACACTGCTTGGTTAATACTGCAACCGGTATAAACTATACTCCGTCAGTGTATACTAGAAATGCTTCATTTACCGACAACACTACTTTGTGTCTTTCAGCTCTATACTTCATCATAGATAAATGCATCATAATAAATTCAATATCATCAAGTCATAGACTCATCAAAAAGTTACTCAATGTGTTCCTTATCCTCATCTATCATGTACATCTTTCTCCATGTAGATTTCTCTGTTGTTCATCTCTTTTTCACCTTTCTTCAGATGTGTCGGTATAGTAACTTACAAGATAAGTGTTGTCAAACTAGTTGACATCAATGACAACATAATACTAATTTAATCATATTACCTATCTAATCAGCAACTCTCCAATGATCTTTAATCACAGATTCTTCAAACAGATTCCAAATTAGTTGTAGTCCAACAAAAACTTTGTATAGATGTCATCCAAAATAGTTTGCCTAAGTGTTTGTGCCATTACAAACACATACTTCAAATATGACTTGCTCAACATATGAAGTCTCTAACACTCATCATTAACTATTCTTCATTTACTAGTGCTCAACACTGACATATCTACACAAATCAAAATAAATTGTTTGGCTATTACTGAAGTACTCGGTGACCTCTGACTTGATCAACAGTAACTAATTCTTGGTAAATGTATAATATACAAGTCTAAACATAACTCAACCTATACATGATGACTCATTCGTAGTGATGACCGACCAACATTACCTATAAAATGACTAAATGTAAGACACTGATAGACAAAACAACTTAGGGATCAACATTAATTCTTCTAATTTCCTAATGATCATGAGTACACTTTCATTTAACTCTAATCTATATCATTTATTGTTTAAGTGAGAAACACTTAACAAGTTGTATTTCAAACCATCAACCTAGTAAATATCAACACAATTTTTCTTATCATTTAAAGAAATGGAACCTTTACCTTTCACCATACATGGAGCATCATTACCAAATATCTCTAAACCTCAATCACATTCATCCATCTAAATGAAACTTTTTGTCACCAGTCATATGATGAGTGCACCCTCTATCAATGATCTCATCACCATTGTGATTCATGTTAGACACTAATGCTTTTTCACCTTTTTCTAAGGGTTCTTCCTATATTGCAACAAAGACAATTTATTCTTCATCTCTACCATAAGATTCTTCATCATTAATACCTTCCTTAGAAAGGTAACACGCCTTCGTATTATTTTCCTTAAATCTCCTTGGTTTATCCTTCTTGTCATTGTCAAGACATCTAGAGGAAATGTGTCCAATATTATTACATGCAAAGCATTTCAAAGGTAGCTTACCCTTATATTTACCTTTTCCTCTAGGCAATCTTTTTGCAAACAATGCTTCCAATTCTTCCTTCTCTCTTTCTTCAGACATGACATATTCATAATCATTAGATTAAAATGTTGAAGAGTTGTTAGATATCTCCTTTCCTTTCCTAGATGGTGTAATAGTCAATGATGACTTGAAATTGCCTTCAACTTTAGGCATACTATTGTGATAATTTCTTAATTGATATGTAGTAAAATTTCCTATTAAAGTGTCAAGGGTAGAAATAATAGTTTATAGAGATATGAGCTCTTTAATAGCACCTCTGATAGAAGCAACAACCTCTTTGATTCTTTGAGGATATTTCTCTATGTTCTTATTCTCTTGAATTCTTATCTCATCATATTTTCCTCTCAAAATATCTACCTTTTCCTTCTGCACATGTGGATCTCCACCATAGACAATTCACAACTTCTCCCACATCTCATAAGTAGTATCCAACTCTTTGACATCTATAAATACTACATTTGATAGAGTACTTATAATGGCTTCCATAGTAGCAATATGTCCTTGTCTAATCTTCAATTGATCTAGAGTTAGGGTTCCAGATCAGACAACATACTTATTAACCACATGATCCCAATACTGATCACCCATATCTTTGAGGTATAACTTCATTCGATCGCACCGTACTGAATATTTTTCTATAGTAAATTTAGGACCTTCCTTTTGCATCATCTTTGGATCTTTTCCTCAACCTGTTAAGATTCACCACAATAGAGGAACTTGGCTCTCATACCAATTGTTAATCCTAACATCAGATTACTGAGAGGGAAGGGGTGAATTAGTAATAAATCAATTATCTAACATTTTTATTCTTTTAAACATTACCACCACATTCACAAGTTTATCTTTAATAGAAGCAAATGAAAATCATAACCATAATATCATTAACAAAATAATGAAAAAGTTGACATAAATTTTTTTCTTGTGGAAACCCAAATCTAGAAAAAACTACAATGGGGATTAGTACCCACTAAATGATGTACTTTTCTGAAGTACATTATGTAAGGAGCTTAACCCTATTAGGAGTTTTAGAAAAGAACTGTTAAGTGCTACCCGATTAAGAGATTTACCTTTAGGCATGCTAGAACCTTTAACCTATTAGGATTATCCTTGTTAGAGGACTTCAAACACAAACTAATATGTCACTTTGTTAGAGGATTTACAATAGGGACCTTCTAGGATCTATCCTATTAAGGGATTTTGACTATTGTAACTATTAGGGAAAAATAGGAACAATGATCTATAACATAGCACTAACTCTAAAGCACATGATGTATCCTCAACACACTTATCTATTCCCTAGATTAATCACAATTCACACTTTCTCAACAAATGATCAACCATACAAACTTTCAACTTCATCCAATATACACTATTCATCAAGCCTAAATAAGTTATCCATGACCCTAGCATTTCTACAATTTAACTTTTAATCTTCATGCTTGAATCCAATGCATTACTCAATAAAATTAAACATATACAATAAATTTCCTATACCGCATTGGCTATCACAATAATTTACATAGAAATTTGAGTCCAAAAGTCAAACACATTTTGACCACACACTTTCTTCCTCTTGAATCTTTA
This sequence comes from Chamaecyparis obtusa, assembly GCA_027943335.1. Lineage (NCBI taxonomy): Eukaryota > Viridiplantae > Streptophyta > Pinopsida > Cupressales > Cupressaceae > Chamaecyparis > Chamaecyparis obtusa. The sequence goes on from BSBK01000984.1 coordinate 260,337, forward strand.
CCACACACCAGCATCAAACAATGTGATCCTAATCATCACCTCCAATCCTTAATACACATCATCAGATCATGAATAAATTTTAACTGAATTCACCGCAACACCTTCACTGATCATTGATGAGAGATTTAATCACTGTCACTCAATAACATTAACATTTCAATCTATTAACAACTTTGAATCTATTCTGTAGACTTTTATCTTTCTATCTGGTCATCCAAATCAGTTAGCATTGCAATGATAGCATCCAAACACTATTAGAAACCATATCATGTAACCACATTATAAGACATAAGAAATATTTGACAAACCACTCAAATTATGTATCACTTGTCACTAACTATTCTAGCAGTTCCACAGTTAATATTTCCCTAATCATATCTTACTTATCAATTGATATCAATAGTAGAGGTCATGCCTTTAAAATTTTGAGATATCCCTAAGTCTCCCATATGAATCACTGCAATTGAAACTTACCAAAACACCTTGATCATCATTCTTATAGTCAACAAAATACTAGAAATAGTAGGTAAATACTTGATATCAATGGAAACTCAATAAATAATCATCATGCAATAAAATCTATCTCATTACAACACAAGTAATCACTTACAATCACTGCATCAATTAGCATTAGTTATGCCAACAGATCCCTCTCTCTTCTAGATTGGATCATGCTTCTTGATTTAGGTCTGGTTTATGCATTTAATAATTATCTCTTATTCAGATGGGTTCATGTTATATGTATTATGGACATTTAGTTATTATCTATTATCTAAATGGGTCCAATCTATGTTTTGGCTTGGATGCTTTTCACATGGAACCTTATTGCATTTTGTTACATTTCCTTGGCTGATTTTTTACTTAAATTGTAATATAATTTTGGAATGGCCGACCTTCTTGACTATCTTGTATATAAGAAAAAATTATGAGTTGGAAAGTAAGTGTGCAATTAAGTAATGAGTATAAGTAAAGATTTACAAGAAAGGTTTTGGAAATGAGAAAAATATGGAGAGATGAATCTAGAAATAGTGTAATAGAGTTGTGTGGATCAAATAAATAATTAGAAGAATATATATATATATATATATATATATATATATATATATATATATATATATATATATATATATATATATTGGAAACTGCAATTGAAACAATTGTTGTATTGTTATTGATGTCAAACCTTAACTGGTAAGACAATTGCTATCTAAGAAAATACTATATCTATTGGTTCATGAAAAGGATCAAGGAAAGGGAGATAACAATAGCACCTAAGGAAAGGTTGAGTTATTTGATACTTCAATGAGTACTTGATTATTTGGCACTATGATGAGATAATGTATTTTTAATCTAAGTAAGAAGAAAGATTGAAGAAGTAGGATTAACTGAGTAAAAGTGAAGCAATCTAGTTTAAGCCCAGTGATGTCAGTGTCAATCAAGCACCAGTATATGCTGAGTAAATCTAATGTTGACTGAACATCAGTTTATGCCGAGCGACATGAAATTACCGAGCAAGAAAGTGTTAGCCGAGGAAGATAGTTTGAAGAGATGACCAAGTTATATAGTGATGACCAAGGAGATGAACAAGGTATTGACTGAGTGTCAGCAATTTACATTTGGAGTAAGAATTCAGATTTCCATCTGACACAGTTTAATTCTTGGGTTTTGTAAATCGTGTTGACTTTATTAATTGATTGTATGGAGAATTTAATGCATTGTAAATCATTTTATTATGATTTCAATGAGGATATTAAAGATGTTTCTAAAAGGATGTATGAAGGACTTAAAAGTTGGAAAGATCTGTTGGATCTGAGCTAACCTAAGATCTATGGAGGAGATTAAGAGGCAAAAGAAAGATCTACCTATTTGGAGAGGTATAAAGGAAACCTAATGGTGAGGCTATAGAGTATGCTAGTGATGTTGATTTTATTGACTAATAAGTATAAGCAGAAGGTTGAAGGTGAAGATTAGAGTTTTGATTTCTTGAAGTGAATTTTGAGCAGATCAGTGATGGAGATGGAAACGATACTCAGTCAGTAAATCAACATATATGTTTGAATTGGATCTAATATCTACAAAGTGAGTTGTATGTTTTATAGATCAGAAACTACTGCTACTTTCTAACCATTGTAAGAGTCAAAATCCTTTAATCAAGGTTGACCTAATAGTCATTAATAAATCATTTAATCAAGGTGGCATTCTAATGGAGTGTACTCAAGTCCTCTCACCACGCCACTCATAATAGGGTGATTGAAATCCTTTAATAGGGTCACACCTAATATTTTGTTTGTTGTATTTTCAAAGAGCTCACTTTAGAAGAGTGAAAATATCAGTAACATGTTACAAAGTGGTTTTTCTAAAATTGGGTTTCCACTATAAATCCTGGTGTCATACTTGTTTGAATGTTTTGATATTCTGCAAGTTAAATACTATTGGATAGTGGACTCCATGTTATATATTTTCTATTATATGTTCTTTAGAGACCAAGTTGAGTTGGTGATTAGATCTAAGTTTTTTGAAGTGTTTGAATGTTCAATTAGTACATCTGGACCTGAGAACAACTGATTCACCCCCCCGCCCCCCATGCTCTATTGTTCTAAATCATATTAACAATTGGTATCAGATCTATTGGTGCTTACAGAGAAAAATTTTAAAGGTACTTAAAGATAATGATCAAGATGTATAAGGAGGTACCGAAGTTTAAAAAGGGGAACTTTTCCTGCATGGAAAAGTCTAATGAAACTGCATCTAGCTAGTATTGGTGATTCAGTGAAATACTATGTTGAAAATGACTATGTTGCAACTGCTGCACCTATGACTGTCAAGGAGATGAAAGAAAAATAGGAACACAATCAAGCAATATTGGAGATTGCATTTGCCTTAAGCTATCCTAAATTTGAGTACATAAAGGACTGTACTACTGCAAAGAAAATGTGGGATACTCTTGTAACCATCTATGGTGGTGATGCTATATACTAAGGGATAATAGAAATGGAAATTTTGATGGTAAAAGTGATGAAGGCTTATTCCTAGGCTATTCCACTAAGAGTAAAGCTTATAATTGTTTGAATTCTAACACTAACAAAATTGTGGAAAGTACAAATATGAGAGTTGATGAATATGTAGAGAAAAATGAACTAGAAAGGAACAAAAACCCTAAAGACTATAGATCTTTTGTTTATATGGAAGAAGGAGAGACAAGTAACACACCTACACTAGATGCAGAGTCCTGGGTAAGCAATGTTTCACATCATGAGGATGTTGTCGAGCAATCAGAAGTAGAATCTAATAATTTTCATGATGAACCTAAGAAGAGATTTGAACCTACATTGGCATAGTATGTGAGAAGACATCATAAGCCTGAACAAATCATTGGAGATAAAGAATCTGGAGTCTTGACCAAAACTAAGTTAAAAGACCCTACATGTTTATTGTGTGAGTTTGAGCCTAAGACAGTAAAAGATGCTTTGGAGAATGAAGAATGGATTCAAGCTATGAATGAAGAAATAGATCAAATTGAAAATAATGATACCTAGACTCTGGTGTCAAGACCAGAAAACATGAATGTTATTGGAACAAAATGGGTATTCATAAATAAGCTCAATGAACATGGACACGTCACAAGGAACAAGGCAAGACTAGTATGCAAAGGTTATGAAAAAGAAGAAGGAATAGACTATGGGGAAACATTTTCCCTGTAGCAAGATTAGAAGGAGTGAGAAACCTACTTGCATATGCTGCTTACAGATATTTTAAGGTATACCAAATGAATGTCAAATCTACATTTTTGAATGGTATATTAGAAGAAGAGGTATATATTGAACAACCTAAAGGATTTGTTGATCCAAACAAGACAAACATGGTTTGCAAACTGAACAAAGCACTATATGGATTGAAACAAGCCCCTAGAGCATGGTATGAGAGGCTGCACAATTATTTGATCAAGATTGGATTTGTAAGGACAAATGAGAACATCAATCTGTACATGAAAGCTGAAGAAGGTAAAGGGATTTTGTTATAGAAATTTTTGTACATGATATTATATTTGGTGGACAAGATGCCCTATGTCAGAAATTTGAAAATGAAATGCAAACTAAATTTGAGATGTCTATGTTTGGTGAGATCAAATTCTTTGTTGGTTTACAAATTTATCAGATGGAGAAAGGTATCTTCATAACACAATATAAATATGTCAAAGATATACTGAAAACTTTTGGAATGGAGGATTCAAGGCTAGTGAGTACTCCTATGGCTACTAGAAAGAAACTATCTAAGATCGATGATACTATTGAAATGAATCAAACCCTGTATAGATCCATGATTGGAAAGTTGCAATATGTTGTTCACAATAGACCAGATATTGCTCTAGCAGTTGGGATTTTGGCAAGATTCTCTACCAATCCTAAGGAAAATCATATGATGGTTGTGAAAAGAATACTAAGATATTTGAAAGGGACAGAACAATATGGATTTTACTACAAGAAAAATGAGAAATTTGAACTGAGAGTTTACATTGGTGCTAATTGGGCAGGAAATGTTGATGACAAAAAAAGTGCAAGTGAAGGAGATTTATTTCTTGGATAGAGATTAGTCTCTTGGACAAGAAAGAAACAAAATTACATTTCCCAATCTACAACAAAAGCTAAGTATGTGGCAGCTGCAGTGAACTATTCAAATCTGGAATGGATCAAGAAATTATTGAAGGGAATGAAAGAGGAAATTACTGAACCTGTTGTTATCTTCTATGATAACACTAGTGCCATTAACATATCAAAGAATCCTATAATGCATACAAAGACCAGACACATTGCAATTAAGTATCATTACTTAAGAGAATTGGTACAAGAGAAAGAAGTGAGAATGGAATATGTGAACATAAAGGAACAACTAGCAGACATATTCACAAAATCTTTACCTAAGGATGCTCATGAATATCTAAGAGGTAAATTAGGGGTGCTTCCCCTAACTAAGGCTGCCTAGTCAAGCTAGGAGCACTGCATCAAATGTGTTGCACAGAATATCTGACAAATTGATGCAGGAAAGGTTACACTTTAGGAGCTACCTAGAGTTGTGAAAAGAATAGAAAAGGTGGTAATTAGTCATAAGAAAGATGAAAGAGGGATACATATTGTTAGTGAACTAACATGATGAAATTTACATATGAAGATGTAAGTTCTAGTTGCTACTTTGGCATTTTTTTTCAAAGAGAGATATTTCAGAGATGAATGACATGCATACACATCAAGCACATCAAGAGGATATAATCAAAGAGGGAGAGATGTAGAAATGATTCAGAGGGAGTTACTATGTAAAAGGTCAAGTAAGGCTAAGTTATTGAGAATCATAATGAAGCTAAGGATGTTATAAATATTTATGATGCAATGACAAAGTTTGGATTGGTTGGTAAATCATGTGGTATTCATGTGGTGTTTCCATCATTACCAAAGAGGGAGATTGTTGGAAATTGCAATTGAAACAATTGTTGTATTGTCATTGATGTCAAAGACAATTACTATCTAAGAAAGTACTATATCTATTGGTTGATGAAAAGGATTAGGGCAAGGGAGATAACAATAGAACCTAAGGAAAGGTTCAATTATTTGATACCCCAATGAGTACTTGATTATTTGGAACTATGATGAGATAATGTATTGTTTATCTAAGTAAGAAGAAAGACTAAAGAAGTAGGCTAAATTGAGAAAAAGTAAAGAAATATAGTTTAAGCTGAGTGATGTTAGTGTCAGCCAAGCACCAGTGTATGTTGATTAAGTCTAGTGTTGAACGAACATCAGTTTATGTCGAGTGACAAGAAATTACTGAGAAAGACAATGTTAGCCAAGGAAGACAATTTGAAGAGATGGCCGAGTTATATAGTGATGACCGAGGAGATGAATACAATATCGACCGAGCGTCAGCAATTTACATTTGGAGGAAAAATTTAGATTTCTAGCCGACACAGTTGAATTCTTGGGTTATGTAAATCATGTTGACTTTATTAATTGATTGTATGGAGAATTTAATGGATGGTAAATCATTTTATTATGATTTCAATGAGGAGATTGAATATGTTTCTAGAAGGATGTATGTAGGACTTAAATTTTGGAAAGATCTATTAGATCTAACCTAACCTAAGATCTACGGAGTAGATTAAGAGGCAAACAATAGATCTACCTATTTGGATAGGTATAAAGGAAACCTAATGGTGAGGTTACAAAGTATGTTGGTGATGTTGATGTTATTGACTGATAAGTCTAAGCAGAAGGCTGAAGGTGAAGATTAGAGTTGTGATTGGTTGAAGTGAATTCCAAGCATATCAGTGATGGAGATGGAAATGATACTTACTCAATAAATCACCATATATGTACGAATTGGATCTGATATCTTCAAAGTGAGTTGTATGTTTTATAGATCAGAAACTACTGCAACTTTCTAACCATTGTAACAGTCAAAATCCTTTAATCAAGGTTGACCTAATAGTCATTGATAAATCCTTTAATAAAGGTGGCATTCTAATGGAATGTACTGAAGTCCTCTAACCAGGCCACTCCTAATAGGGTGATTGAAATCCTTTAACAAGGTCACACCTAATAGTGTGTTTATATACCTTTAACAAGGTTGGCTTTTCATAGAGCTCACTTCAGAAAAGTGAAAATATCAGTAACATGTTACAAAGTGGGTTTTCCCAAATTGGGTTTCCACTATAAATCTTGGTTTCATACTTGTTTGAATAATTTTTATGAATGTTTTGATACTCTACAAGTTAAATACTATTGGACAGTGAACTGCGTGTTATATGTTTTCTGATATATGTTCTTTAGAGACCGAGTTCAGTTGGTGATTAGATCTGAGTTTGTTGAAGCATTTGAATATTCAATTGGTACATCTAGACCTAAGAACAACTGACTCACCCCCCCTCTCTTTTGTTCTAAATCATATTAACAATATTATGGTGAGTTTAATGTACCTTTGATAGTACGTGTTGGGTGCATAATCCTTCTACTTTTGCTGTGAGCCTCTGTATGCAAGTTTGAAGTAGTGAGATCCTATCTATATATTTGTTATGTAAAGGAAGTGAACCTTTCTAGAGAAATAAAATATTTTAATATTTATAATCATACTATATACTATTGATCTATCTTTGTGGGAAAGTGCTCACCATGGTTTCCCCCAATTTGTTTTTTCCACTTATAAAAGTCAATGTTCTTGTGTTATTGTTTCAATTCATTATTTTCTTAATATTTTAGGTGATAAATATTTAATAAAGTGGATTAATTAAGTAAAATGTTGGTTTATGCTAATTCAAGGGCCCCTACTCTCAATATTCAAAGTGTGTTCATCAATTGGTATTAGAATAAGGTTCCTATAGAAGAAGCTTTACTACTTGAGGTTGATTCAGAGTCTTGAGCACCATGTTTTAAGAAGACATCTTTGGACATAGTGATTGGGATGAAGATTTTTTTATTAACTGACAGTTGAAGCCCACTTTGACTAATTTTAGTAGGACCAAATCTAATTTGATGAAGAATAAAAATAATATTATGTTTCAAAAGACTCTTCTAGATGATACAAAGAAGTAAATAGAAGATCTTGATGAAAAATTGAACTATAAGTTTGATGAATGCTCCAGACTTGAAATGGAGCTAAAGAAGCCAAGGGAAAAATTGAAAAAGGGATAAAGATGGAAGATTAATGTGAAATTATCAACATAGAGCTTTATGAAAAGAACAAGGAATGTGCAATTCTTAAAATAGAAGTTGAGAAACTCATAATGGAGATCATATAGTTGTAAGGTGAAACATAATTTTGGATCTTCCATGTCAAAGAACTCAAAGAAATGAAGAAGAAATAAGGAAAACCAATGGAAGACAAAAAGGATGTGGTAGAGAAGGTATATGAAAAAGATAAAATGGATCAGAAACTTTCTTCTATTCATTGTAGGTAAATTCATCTTTTGATGAAGTTTATTTTTCTTGCAATAAAGTAGGACACAAAGCTAGTGAAGGTAGAAGTCAGGAAAAAATGGAAGATGCTATAAGTGAAATATGTTTGGATATAAGGCCTTTCAATGACAAAGTAGAATGAATATTCATATAATTGTTAAGACTTTCAATTGACATTATTATAGTTGCAATAGAAATCGTCACATATAAATTGAATGAAAACTATGTAATAATATGGAAAAAATAGTATTGAAAGAATGAAGAGGTTTGGTCTAGTTTTCTATAGCTACAACAAGATATGACATATTAAAAAAATTTGCAAAAAATGGGATAATCTAGAATCATCAGGAAATGGTTGTAGAAATTTTAGAAGAAAGAAATAGAACATGTTTTATGAGGGACACAACATATGCATTTGAAGATGGTCTGACATCCATTATAGGTGATGTTCCCTCTATTATTAAATGAATTACACTATAGGGTCTTAGGGGTATTTTGTATATGAATCCTTTTTCCCCCTTAAGGATGGATGTTGAGTCTCTCCTCAACATAAAAGTAAATTTTTAAGGAGTTTTTGATCGAAAGATTCTCATTTGGTGGTCCAGAAAGGTAACTATTCAATTTGATAAATAGTGTATCAACTTTATAGAGGTTTCAGACATATTATATACTTGGTCATTCAAAATGATTTTCTCAATTATGAGCTGGAGATTTCAAAAGTGGAAGAAAAGAGAAAAGGAGTGAGAAAGATATTGCAAGTTGGAGATGAGAAAGCTGGTAAATATAAGTGATATTCCCATAACTATTCATAATAAGAATTTATTTGTTCTATTTGGTAAGGATTCAGTTGGTTCTTTTTTTATTTTGATGAAAGAGTTAATTAAAAGGAATATTTTTTCTGATATATATTTATGTTAATTTAGAAGAATGTGATTATGGAAAATTGAGGAAATTTAAGGAAGACAATTTAGTTCAGGGTTTTCAATTTAAATTCAATTATGTTGTATTTAGGGCACAAGGGTTTGGATGAATGGAGTAATTTTCTGATGATTGAAGATGATTATGTTGTCCAAATTGGATTGAGTATAATTCATGGAGAATATATCTAGTTAGATAAGCCTTATCAAATTTAAAAAGTTTCCCTAAGAGTTTTGGCAAGACTTTGCGCCATTGGTGATGTGTTAGTGTTAAAATATGTTACTAACATAGAGGTAAATAAATTGAATAGTATTGTGTCTAATGATAGTGCCTTGAGAATTCACACTATAACAAATTTAGGGATTGAATATTTTATTATGGGAATATCATACAAATTATATTATAGAAACATAGAGGGTTGGTGTGTTGCTTACATAATGCATAAGGAGAATGTCGATTATTATCTTTGTGAGACTCTAAGGAGGTAGTTCTTTTAAAATTTAATGATGAAGAAGGATAAGAATTATCCATTTTGATATTATTCCTTGATAATTTATACAATTTTGTACTTTTTAAATGCTATGTTGATGCCCCAAAATGTGAATTGGAGAAATGATGTATGTCAACTTTCAAATTAAGACATATTTTGATCATCTAGGTAATAGTATTTCTAATTATAGAATATTTTTGAGGAATTGAAGGGTAGCCTATGTTTGAGGAATGAGATTCCTCCCAAGGTAATTGACTTGTATAAATGTTATGTTTTTTTCTATGTCGATAAGGATTTATTCTACATAAAAGTGATAGTACCTAGAATCTTCTCGGTAGATAAGTTGTTTTATAAAGTTACAAAGGATGATTGATGGGAATTATTGAAAGGATGATCAAATTTCCAAAGGATACTAATAATTTTTCTAAACTGTGTCGAGATGAACTTATTGAGGCAGAGAGATAAAATATGGCTATAGATATTTCTAGCACTGAAGGGGATGAAGTTTCAAAATAAATTTGACTGTTAAGCTGATTGGAAAATGTAGAAAGAGTCAACTAGAGTTAATAAAGTAAATAGAGTAGTTTAAAAGATAAATCAATCTTGAAAATGCTTTGTCAGTTTTAGTGTTCTTTGGTTGAAGGTCAAAGAAGGATTGAAAAAGGAAATTGACTCGATTGATTCTTAGTGTACCAAAGTTGCAAAAAAATATAATATCATAAGAGATGCCACCAAAAAAGAAAGAAAGAAAATAAATGAGCTGCAATATCAATTATATACAACTAAGAGAAAGAGAGATGGATATATTAAGAAATTTTGTGATTTCAAAGAAGTGGTTGAAGGGTGGCTGCAAGAAGTTGGGTGCCAATTTTTTGCAAAAAGTGGAAGTGTTTTTCCTATTTTTCAAAATTTATCTGAATTGATCTCAAAAATTGAGGCACTTAGAGATTGAATCTCGGAAAAATTCACTAATAGAAATTGTAGTACTTGGAGTCTACTTTTCAAATATATAATTTATTTTAATACCCACATGGTATAAATTATATTTTGATAGGCATATTTGAAAACCACTTTTTCAAAATGCCTGTTTCAGGACCATACCACATCCGTGTACGACCACCATATTTTGACACAAATAAATAAATTTTTTTAAATCCTTTTTAGGGAAGATACCTAAGACATAGAATATTGATGAGAATATTTTTTCTTATTTTTTTGTTTTGTAAATTATTTTTTATTAATTTTTAATTAACAATAAAGCTTATTTTTCAAACTTCTCATGTACGACCACCATAATTTAATATAATTTTTCTTTTTTTCAAAAATTCTTTTTTTTAAATTCAAAAGAATTGAATCTAGATTGATGACATATAATTTATTTTTAAAAATACTTAAAAATTAAAAAGTTATTAAAGTTTTAGTGAGTCTCACTATTTTACATTTATGTACCACTATCAACTAATAAATAATGTAAAAATAGTAAAAATAACAATATTATTATGAAATTTATATTTTTAGAATCGTTATAGTGAGATCTTTAATGGGTTTTTGTTTTGTCAAAAAAATCAATCCAGAAGGGCTTAAAAAAATTATGGTAAGCCTTAAAATTTTTATTCCAATGCCTTAGCCAAAATTTTGGAGGCTAAGACATAGGCTTGGTCTCACCAAACCTATCCCAAACCAAAAACTGAGGCATAATGAAAACTCCCGCGTGCATATTTTAAGAAACGGGCACCCGTTATTTAAATTCAAAAAATGGGCACCCGTTTCATAAATTTAAAAATATGTGTTTAAAAAAATATTTTAAATTAAAAAAAAAATTTAAAATGTTTTTTAGAAACGGGTACCCGTTTTTAAAAAAAAAGAGTGCCCGTTTCTGGAAAAACTGGTACCCGCTTTTGAATTTCGGATCGGATGTCCGCGCCTAAAACGGGCACCCGTTTTTAAAAGACGGGTGCCCGTTTCAAGCGGCGCAAATTTTCAAGCCGCGAACTTCCGTGGAATTGGCACCCAACTTTTTGCTTCTACCCTGAAACAAAACTTGATTTTATGATCAAGATATATGATAATGCCAGATGTTTCAAGAAAGAAGTATAGGAAACTTATAATCTTTTGATGATCCTATGATCAAGCTAATTTAAATCAACCGTCACAATAGGCTATTAATTTCTACTATAGATGATTGGAAATTGACTATGGAAAGTATGAAGAACAGGTTCAGTGAAATCTATACTAAAAACAATTAATTTCTCAATTATTTATATAAGTTTTGAATTTTTACTTTTTGACCTTTTTCCCTTGATGAAAACAGGGAGAAAGATAATAAAATGTTCATACTCAGAATATATTGGTTATTGCAATAAAGCGAAGTTGATAGTGATTGATATTTCCATCGAAATATTTTTTCTTTTTGTTTTCCATCTGTAGACATCTAAAAATCAACTTTATTAATAAAATTTATTTTAGTTAATACTTTCTATAAATAATTAATAAATTATTTATATATATTCATCTAACTATTTAATTTAATCAATTAAATAGTTTAATTTCCCTCTTTATATTTAAATATAATTTATATACTATCCCAATGCATTAAATCAATTTAATACATTTGCCTCACAAAATTCCCCTTTAATAAATATATATTTATTAAATCGCCTCACATTCCTAATTCTTCTAAAAAACTATGATTAATTTAAATTTAATCTAAACCTCACATCCCTAACCTAACCCATCCTTCTAATCTACTTGGCCACTCAAAGCCCTCTTTGTTGACTTTAACCCTACACCTAACCTCACATCCTTAAGTTAACCCATCCTTCTAACCCTCTTACCCACTAATTATTCTTAATATCCCACCTTATCCTTTCCTAATAATTTTAACAATCCAAACAAATGAATTAGAAAACCAAGTCAACAAAGTAGGATTTGTGCCCCCACTCATTTCCCTAAAATGCTCCAACCATCTTTGTCCCCCATCTAATCCAACCTTGAGCCACACAAAGCCCTCTTTGTGGACTTTTACATAGCCATCCCCTCTAGCCTATGTGTCCCTTATATGACTAATATGTGGATTCCACATGGGTGCCACCTCATCCAAGTCCTCTTCCTTTTTCCTAAAATCTATAAATAGAGCCATTCCCAAGAGAAAAATGCACTCCCTCATTTTTATGCATTATTACTATACTAGTTCCATTCCAAAATTCTTAGAGCATTTTAGCAATAACATGTTCGTTTGATTTTTGAATTGAATCTTGTTAGCTAAATATTGCATCTCATCCTAGGATCATACTAATCTTGAATCAAATCATCCTTATTAACCTGGATCAAATTTTTTCAACTAGTTCCTCATACTAATTTGCATCTCTTTCTGGATCTCCATTGTAGCTTGCATTATAGAATTTGCATTCATTTGGTGATTAATCTACTTGTGTTTTAGGAGAACACACCCACATCTCTATAAAAGATAAAATAAAACAAGCATTTACGGGTGCACTTGTTTAAGCTCTATCAGAGGTTGTGAGGAGTCTTAGTGTTTTTTAAATTTTATTCATTCTTTAATGATTATTATGGATAATCCCTCTAACATTTGCATGTTTAAGCCTAATCGGACAAATTGAAAATTTCCTTGCACACATTTTGGCATGCACAGTAGGACTGAAACCCACATTCTTTTAGATTTTGATAGAATATTAGATGCAATTGAGAATAGGATTAGCTTGATGTCAAATGGTTTTGTTTAGGATGATAAATATGATGTCCAAGATGGATGTATATGTATCTTTTTTTTTTATGATAGTCAAATATAGTCTTGGTATAGGAGGCATAACTATTAATTTCATTATTTGATCTTCATAATTTTTGGATATGTTGTTTATATCCTAGGTTCCTACAAATTCACCAAAGAGATTTCAAAAATATGGCTTGGTGTAAAATTTATTAGGTACTAATTTCTGATTTGAAAAAAACAAATCATAACTCATATTTCATGACAGTCAAATATAGTCTCACTACATGCGGCATAAAATTTAAATGCACCATTGGTTCTTCATGATTGTTAAATATGTTTTTTAAATCCTACTTTACCACAAAATTACAGAAGTGATTTCCAAAATATGGTCCACTATACAATTTTTTAGGGTGTATGTGCAGGAGCATGGTATGCCAAACTAGGCCCTTAATTGGCAATGAAAATTCAAAAAATCAGGTTTAGGCAAATTGACATAAAAATTTGAACAAGTTATAAATATTTTATCAAAAATATGTAAGAAGAGAATTTGTAGAAAAATGAATTTAGTTTCTAAGATACTAGGATTTTTTTGAAAAGAAATTATTCTATATGTTTAAAATTTCAAATTTCAATGTAGTAGTACGAAAAATTTCAGGAAAAAATAAGTAGTTGTATGTCTGACCACCTTAAACACAATCAAATGATTATTTTTTTTTACAAAATTCTAGATATAAGTAGTAGAATCATGTTTGGATGTGACACATATTTCTTTGTAATTTATTTCCTAGTAAATAATTGATTATGATTTTTCTTCTACAACTTTTTCAAAATTAAAAAACTCGCGTGTCTGACCACGTTAACTTAGTCTAAACTTTATCAAAGTGAAAAAAAAATATTTTTCTTGTAGTAGGAAAATTATAGAATGTGACACATGTTTTGGATTTCAAAAATGTTATACAGTTTGAAAGTTATAGCTATTTTTCAATAAGTCTATCAATCAGGACTAGAAAGATAATAAGTAGGTGTGTGTCTGACCACATTCATCAAAATCAAATGATAATATTTTTTTATAAGATTCTAGAAAAAATTAGTAGACTCATGTCTGGATGTGATATATATTTTTTTAAAGTATTTTTTCTAAGTAAATAATTAATTAGGATTTTTTGCTACAATTTTTCCTAAATATAAAATCTCTTGTGTCTGACCACCTTAACTTAGTCTAAACTTTATCAAATTGAAAGAATTGTTTATTATTATTTTATTAGGTGAAGCATAGAATGTTATGTATATTTCAGATTTCAAAAATGTTATATTGTTTGAAAGTTATAGTTATTTTTGAAAGAGTCTATCAATCGGGACTTCTTTTTCACATCGCCACTTTTTGGCATACCATGATCCTGCACATACCCTAGGTATAGAGTGTTCATCTAAAAAACAAGTCATAACTCGCATGTCATGACAGTCAAATGTAGTCTCACTACAGGAGGAATAATTTTTAATTCCATCATTGAGTCTTCATGATTTTGGCATATATTTTTTATATCCTAGTTTCTTACAAAATCACCAAAGAGATTTCCAAAATATGACTTAGTGTAAAATGTATTAGGTACATAGTGCTAACCTAAAAAAAAAGGGCAATGTGATCAAACTTGTGTAGATGCAATGATTTTTAGTTTTCTTTTTATAGATGCAAAAGGTAGTGGTTTAATGTTTTTTATATTTTTTTTTATTAAATTTTGTTTTTAGATTTATTTTTTACTTTTTTTTCTATTAGTAGAGGAGATAACTTTTTCTCTTTGTTGACTTGTGCAGGTGATCCCTGAAGGTATTACTCTCAAACTGCTAACATTTTTAACAGATTTCCATGGAGTATTACTTCTCTTTTTTGGAAATTTACATTTCTTACTTTAATCATTTGTCTAGGAATACTTGACCTTATAAAAAGAATCAAACACAAATATTGAATACATGAAACTGAACTAACTCAAACACAAATGTTTAATGTGTTAAAGGGAACTAACTTAAACTCAAATCTTGAATGCATTAAAGGGAACAAACTCAAACTTAAAATTTTGAATGCATTTAACAAAATGAACTCAAACTCAATCTTGAATGCATTAAGGAAATAAACAATATTTTCTATACAAACACTTAAAAATTTTAGAAGTTTTGAAAAAGGAACCTTGCATCCTAATCACGAGTGTCTTTTGTTCTAAAATAGAAAATATTTAATTAAATCAGGATCAAATTGGAAAGAATATTTCTTGATGTGTTTGAAGATTTTTTTCTCAACACTTTTTGTGAGCTACTTGTTACTATAAATGATAGTAATATTGGATATTGATTAATTGATGGTGATGATGATGAAAAAATGAACAAGATCAGATGAAAAAAAGAGACTAGAATGATTAGATTAGTTATTATCTTGTCATTGATGTCAAGAAATTGATATGTGATTTATATTGTGTTGCAATATCATTTAGAGTATGATATAAGTTGAGTAAAGTTAAGAAGAAGAAGTGGAATGATGAGAAGATAAAGAACATAATAGGTAAACTGATATAAATTAGAAAATCATAAGGTTATGTTGATATAATTTTTTTCTACTTGACATTTGATTATATCAAGTCGGTAAAGTATGGTAATAAAGATTAGTCAAGTCTGTAAGAAAAATAGTTTTGGCTACCAAGAAGGAAAGGTCATTCGGTAAAAGGAAAAAGGTAATTTGGTAAATCAAGATGAATTCAACAGACCAAGTGGAATTTTTTAGACACCGATTCAAGGTTAACCAAAATTCAGTTAGGACACTGAGAAAAGAACAGAAATTAAATACAAGTATGAGAACAAAATTTAATGATTAGCTATGATGTGATGGATGATTTTTATGATGAGGAAAATTAGTTAAGAGATATATAAACAAAAAATTAAAGATGATGATCTGTAGAAAGATCTAAATGGAAAAAAGAGAAGGAACAAGTTTCAAGAAAGTTCAATTTTTGAGGTGATGAGAAAATGTGTTATCAAGATCTAGATTCAATGAATAAGTTTGTGAAATGAATTGGATGGCTGAGATTGATCAAAGGAAAACATAATAGAGGAGATTAAGTTGAAAAACAAGGTCTATATAAAGGATGACATTGTATAGAGAAATGGCTGGCAAAGTAAAGAGTTGAAGAGTCACTTACTAATGCAATGAAGAATGAAAAGATAGATTTTGACTGGAAAAGAAGAATTTGATGAAGTGTTGAAACCAGTGGAAAGTGAAGGATTGAAGTGAAGATAAAGAGTGCACAAAGTATCTGATTATGCAAAGGATAGTTGCAAATCTATAGGTCAATTTTTTTACTATTTCTTATTAACATTTGTAATAGAGAAACCTCTTAATCTAGTGGACTTAACAGTCTTTTTGTAAAATCTTCGAAAAAGGTAATATTCTAAAAGAGTGTTTGAAGCCCTTTAATTAGACCACTCCTAATAGAGTGAAGATCCTAATAAATCTAAGGTAAATCCCTTTACCATGTCACACCTAACAGTGTGCATTATAATATTTAACAAGATTTTCTCTTAACCAAAAATATAACTTTAGAAGAGAATTTCTTTAGTGGGTGACAATTCCCATAGTGGTTTTTCCCAAAGATATATTTCCATGTTAAATATTGGTGTTGTATGTGTTGACATATTTATGTGAATAATATTGTGATTCATAAATTTTATTTATTGTTGTCGGTAAATAGTGAACTATGTTTAAACAAGTTAATCAAATAAAATTTTTTAAGGTACAGAGAATTAGGGATTACTGATTCACCTCCCCTCTTTTTAATCCAACAATTTGTATCAAAGCTGAGTAATATGAAGGGATAAGTTTAAAAGACTTGAGTAAAAGATCCAAAGATGTATAGGAGAGAATTTCCTAATCTGAATAAGGAAAGTTTCTCAACATAGAAAAGTAGGATAAGGTTATACATGTCTGGGATTGGAGAATCTACAATCCACTTTTTGGAAAATAACTACACTCCACCACCTCCTAGACCAATGACACTTGATCAAGTGAGAGAAAGACATGATCATAACTCGATAATGATTCAAATTTCCACTTCCCTAAATGATGATAAATTAAATGATGTTAAGGACTGTATTACTACAAGAGAGATGTGGGACAAGCTAGCACTATTTTATGGTGGTGATCAACATGTACAAAAACAAAAGGTTGATAGTTTGAGAGGAAAATTTGATGATATGAGAATGAAAGATGAAGAGAACATTTCTCAATATAGTGGCAGAATAAAAGAAGTGGTGAGTGATATCAAAGGTGCTGGTGGAACATTGACTAGTGAAGAAGTGGTAAGAAAAATTATTAGGACACTTACACCAACGTATGCTATTCAAGTATCTCATATTCAAGAACTGAGATCTATACTGAATAAAATTGTTACTCTTGATGCCTTAATTAGTAAGATGACTGCATTTGAAGTTAGTAACTATGATAATAGTCTATCGACTATTGAAACAACCTTTAAGTAATCTCTAACTATTGGGATTTAGAGAGAGAGAGAGAGAGAGATTGTAGTACAGGTGGAGGTGACTATGATAGTATATTAACAAAAGAGAAAGAGAAAGATGAATTGGAAGCACTATTGGTAAGAAGGCTACTGAGAGGTAAAGGAAAGTACAAAGGTAAACTACCCTTGATATGTTTTAATTATAGCACAATTGGACACATTGCATTTAGATGTCCTAACAATGACATGAATGATAAAAGTGATAAGAAAGACAACTGGCATCAAAGATTCAAAGACTATAAGTACAAAGGAAAGAAGTCTTGTTACCTAGTTGAGGAAGGTGTTACCAATGAAGAATCTGATGACACTAAAGAAAGTTATGAAGCTATTTATGTTTCTATGAAAGATGATTTAGAAGAAGAGAGATATGAAGATGAAAAATCCCTTATTTCTCATGTAAGTAAAGCTTACCCATGGATTATTGTTAGTAGATGTTCACATCACATGACTGGTGGCATTGATAAATTTTAAAACCTAGAAGAGTATGATGGAGTATTTGTCAAATTTGGAAATGATGGTCCATGTCCTGTAAAATGTAAATGATCCATTATATTGAATTAAAAGATGAGATTTGATGATGATTATTGGGTTGAAGGACTAGACTACAATTTTTTGAGTGTTGCATAATTGAACAACACTAGCCACCGATTGGAGTTTCAAAATAGAAAAGTGAAGATCTATGGTGCTACTAGAGATCTAATTGGAACCAGTGAACAATCAAAAGGTAATCTATTTTATCTTGATACTGACACAAAGAATTTCTTGAAGGTTGAGGATGTATGGCTGTGGCATAAAAGACTATGTCATGTAAAATTTGATAACATGATTAAAGTGAGTAAGAAGAATAGAGTCATAGGTCTACCAAAATTAAGCAAGCCTGACAAGGTGATGTGTAAGGGATGTCAGATTGGTAAGATGACTAAATCTAGTTTTTCAAGAAAGTCTTATTCATCAACTGGTATTTTGAAATTAGTTCATACTAATCTTTGTGGCCCTATGATAATTCAAAGATATTATGGAGATTGGTATTTAATTGTAATACCTTGAAATTGGCACCTAATAAATTTAATCAATTTTGGTGCATTTTCATCAATTTTACATCTCCAAAGTCCTAGTTTCCTAGGCAATTTTCTCTCTCCTACCTGACTTAATTCGACTTGATATTAATTGCAAAAACCCTAAATTGCTTTAATCAAATATTAAAATTAATTCCTAAATTCTTTGACTTTTATTAGCTAAATTACCCCTATGATAAATTAATTTAATTATAAAGTCCTAAGTGCTTGGAATTAAATTAAACCCACCCCATTTGGCTAATATACATAAAAAGGAATTAATTATTACTTGTTATTTGAATGGACAGTCATTTTTGAATTAATAATTCACAATATTTGAAAGGTCACCCTGTGTGGCATTTTCCCTTCCTTTAATTAAGTAATTTATGCATTTTTGTCTCAAATGGGAATGAATAGTCAGGAGTTTCAAATCAAGAACCCCTTCATTCTCTTCCTGAGCTTGTCTATTTAATGAACCTCTTTTTTTCAATCAAAGGGAGCAATTTTGAGAGTAATTGAACTATAGCATTTTTGTGTCTCAATTTCATTAATTCAAATCTTTTATTGCATATTAGTGTAATTTTCATTTAGTTTAATATTGCATTTTCATGATATTTAGTTTTCTTATTTTCTCATAGCTTAATCTAATTTCTATTTCAAGTTATTTAGAATAATCTGCACTTCATATTTCTTTCAAAGCTATTTTAGATTAATATCATATTTCCTTCAAATAATTTTAGATTAAATTGCACTCATTCTAGTTTAATTTTAGTTTGCTTATCTTTATAGCTTTTGAAAATCCTGCATTGTAGTACTAGTCTTATGGTTGTTGGCTCTCATTCTGAGAGTAATTAAACACCCCGTCTACATAGGAGGCAACAGGTCATTTCACCAGGGATTTTGGATTGAGTAATTCATACTCCCTCTCGTAATTTGATCATGTGAGTAATGACCATGTTGCATGTGTAGTTGGATTAGAGGTCCACATTCAACTATATACATTTTGGCAACCACCATAGGGCAAAAAGATCAATTTTTGGCCTCATTCTCAATTTTTTCTGACAAGAAATTTAAGCTCTGTTGTGCATCTGTACTGTCTGTGTATGAATTCTCACATGAGAATCCAAAGCATATCACATGAAGTTTCACTCCCTATATCACTCTCTCACGCAAGGTGATGCATCCTTGCCTGACACCCTGTACTTTCTCATGCATCATGGAGTACTTCCTTGCATGAGATTTGGATATAGTGTTTTAAATTTTTCAATTTCTGTCTTTCTTGTTCCAAATTTCTGACAATTTCCTGTTTGCTATTATTTACTATTTCTCTGCTATTTTCATGGCATAATAGTTTTCTGCACGACATTTAACCAAGAACATAAAACATACTAATGGTTTAATTGCAGGATGATAGTCGAAGACTTGCTAAAATGTTGCGTTTGTTTCTTGCTTTCATTCACATAGTCTAAATAGGGCTCCGTTAAAATTTCTTGAGGATTTTGATAGTGAGTAGGGAATTTGGCTCTTCATTACATGGAGGTGATGACCATGAATGAACCCAAAATCCTAATGATCTTACTAATATGAAAAATTATTAGGGAATCAGAGAAAGGTAGTGAATCTTTATGCTTCTACTCACTAGGGGATTATGCTCTTCTCTCTTTGAGAGAAATAGAAACCCAAAAGCTTGTAGATGTGGTGGAGTGAAGCTAACTCGGTGATGAATCTTCTTGATGTGTTTGGATGAAGTGATGAGGTAGAGAAGTATGCTCTTCTCTCTTTGAGAGAAACAAAAAATCAAACCCTCGAATCTAAGCCAAGTTGTGTCACCTTTAGAGGGCCTACCGGAAGTTGAACCTACAGGAATGACCCAAGTGAGTATGCACCTATCATCGGCAATTCTGCCTCACTCTAATAAAGAATGCTTTTTTGAGTCTAAATACTCCAAAACCATGTTAGCTTCCTTCTCAAGACTTTGACTATCATCTTGAGAGGGCTCTGTTTGTTATACTGAGCAGCACCGCTCCTAGCCCTGCTTGCGGGGGTGTATGACTTTTAGGTGTTGGTGTGGCTATGAGGCCTCAACCTTGTATTGGGGGCACCAAAGGTTAGAGTGAATGGAAGCCTATTAAAAAATTTCCTTAGCTAGTGGCCTACCTGGTTCACCTTCGAAAGGAGTCATAATCTTTGCACAGGGAGGGGGAAGACTATCTCCTATAGATTCCCATCATAGGCATAAACCTGGATGCTTGAATGTGGTTGTGACACTGGCCCCTATGACAAGGGTAACCTTTGAATGTATACTATTGAGTCCTTGGAAACACCAAAAACACAGGTGCCCTCTAGGGGGTGACACGACTGTGTGAGGTACACATATGCGCATAAGCAATGGGGCAAAGGTTTTGTCTTCTCACCATTTTTTTTGTAGGTCTAAGCTATGTGTTTGTTATCAAGTCTTAAACATTGTCCAATCATTATCAAACAAAGACTCCCCTAATGCTATCAAGTTGCTTTGTCTTTGATAGGTCTGTTAACAACTACTTCTTGTATCACAACTACTTGATTTAAACCTTTGTGTCTTTAAATGAATGCTTGAAATCCAAAAATGAGATTTTTGATTAAACTGTTCTTCAAACCTGTCAGGAAACTAGATTTTTTGTCAGACATCAATTCAGGTTGTACCTCAAAATTCAACTTTAACTTTGAAAACTGTGTTAGATTGTTAGATTTTGGACTTTTCCCATGTGAAGTTTCACTCTTCAGAGCACTTTCTTGTGCAAGACTTGTTTCTCTCACACAAAGGTTTGTGTTCTCTCACGTGGCCTGGTACTATCTCATGTGAGACTATAGCCCAATTTTCAAAAATAGAGACTTCTTTGCCATTGACTATTTGACTTTTTATCTGGTCTACTTTTTTTTCTGAGGTCTATTTTTCTATTTTCCTATCGTTCACTATTAGAAATTGGTTGTTTCAAGTTAGGAATCAATTGATCTTTGCTTTGACTCATGTTGTCTCTCATTGGTTTATCTTATCTCTTTATGCCTTTTGTATCTCATGTTGTGATAGTCTTATCTCGACTGTTCTAGCCACCTCTTTTGATGATTCGTACCAGGTCCATCTCACATCTTGGCTATTCTAGCCTTTATCTCCTTTGCATTTTTCTTAGAGATAGAGTCTAGCATTATCCTAAGTCTTCTCTCATTTCATCTTCATCTATGACTACCATGACTAGAAGTGGCAAGACTTACCCCATTCAGAATCCAATCAAGGTAGAAGCGAACCTCCTAATCAAGAAATAGATCATCCTAAATTTGTTGTGAAATCTGAACTTTGTGAGATATCCTCAATTTCTTCATTGAATACTTTGAAAGATAGTCCATCTTAACCATCACCTCTGGTGTTTCAGGAGTTTTTTAATCTATTGTTTGAAGTGCAACTTGGTTTCTCATTTCAAGAGAAAGATAACTCATTCTTCCAAGACAACTCATTGTTTCACAACTTTGGAAGACCTCTTCCTCAGACCAATCCTATTATGATACCTATTGATCTTGCTGAGAATAATTCTAACATTGAACCTAGTGATACTATTGATGATATCTTCTTGCCTGAATTTGTTAAATCTTTTGATCCTATTCATTTACCAAAGGTTATCGTGGCCACACCCTTTCAACACTAGACATATCATTTCACTGAGTCTTCATGTACTGCACAAGCCTACAACAAGATGGGAGATCCATTTGACTTCCAACCAGGCAAGTATAGTCAAACATTTGATCAATCTCAA
Organism: Chamaecyparis obtusa; assembly: GCA_027943335.1. Taxonomy (NCBI): domain Eukaryota; kingdom Viridiplantae; phylum Streptophyta; class Pinopsida; order Cupressales; family Cupressaceae; genus Chamaecyparis; species Chamaecyparis obtusa. The sequence goes on from BSBK01000984.1 coordinate 282,814, forward strand.
AACAATCAATATCATGGTCAATCCTCTAATGACCCACGTCATGCTCAACCTCAAAATGATCAGCCTCATGGTCAATCTCAACATGACCAAAATCAGTCCCACAATGAAGATCAATCTCAAAGAAAACCTCAAGGTGATCAACAACCTGCATACTTCTATCGCCCTCCTCCATTCGATCAAAACCAAGATAATCAGCAATAAGATCAGATTCTGAGTATTTATGAGATTCTTGGGAATGAAAATGAGGTGATAACTCAACATGATATAGATGCTACCAAAGCTAATAAGAGTCTTATTAAAATGATGGAGATGCTTCTCCTAGAGGAGAAAGAGAAATACTTCCTTGAGTTAGCTAAACAAGGGGCCAAGTTACCCTGAGACTATCAAGTTGAAACACTCATAGCTAAGGAAGAAGAAACTAAGACCACAAAGTTGCAAAAGATGGTCCGAGACATGCAAGATTAGATTAGTCAACTTGCAAAGAATAAAGACAAACCTTCACAACAATTAACGATGGAAAGCATTTGTCCTTTCCCTTTTGACAGAAGTCTTCATATGCCACCTTTTCCCAGAGGTGTAGAACTCCCTAAATATGAAAAATACTTGGGTGCAACCCATCCCCAAGATCACTTAAGGGATTTTGGTGCATTATCTATGGAATTCATGCACGATCAAACCTATCTTATGTGCTTATTTCCTCATATTTTGGGTGGACCCACTATGGAATGGTTCTCTAGATTGCCCACTGGCATTAAAATTTTTGACAAAATGGCTAATCTTTTTCTCCAGCACTACTCACATAATATTCAACATCTAGTCAACATTTGGGATCTTTACAATTTAAAACAGTGACAAGGAGAATCTTTCCTAACATTTCTCCAAAGGTGGAGACAATTATGTATGAGGTGTCCTCACAAGCTACCAAAGTCCAAGAGACTCAAAATTTTCTTGGACAATATTGTCCCAAGCTCTGGATACCAAGTGCAATTTCAAGGTCCTCTAACTTTTGATAGTATGATCAAACAAGCAGTGTGAATAGAGGCCTTTTTTATCAAGAAGGGAGATATAACTTTGAATAAGGACAATAAACAAGGATTCTCCACAAACAAGGATAAAGGAAAGACTGTCAATAAGAATAGAGATGTAGTAAATGATGGAGTGGTGGATAATGTTACTATGAAGCCTCCAAAGCCTATTTTTAATCTTACTTCTAGTATACAAGTGGCTAAGGCTATCGAAAAGACCACAATGGATAATCAAAAAACTTCAAGATTTGCTAAGAACAAACCTTGGGCCTCTCGACCCAAGCGTGAATTCACCTCTTTGGGAGAGCCTCTTGATGTGGTCTATAAAACTCTTATAGAGAATCAGGTTCTTACTCCTTTGGAAAAGCATACTTATGACCCACAACCACAACCTCATTGGTGGAATGACAATGTTTACTATGACTATCACCAAAACATTGGTCATAAGACTTCTACTTGTCTCCAACTAAAGCATAAAGTTCAAGATCTCATTGACAATGGTGACATCCTTGTGGAGAACCATAATAAGAATTTAGACCATCAAGCTTTTAAGGATCCTTTCCCTCTTCATGAGAAGGGTGAATCTTCAAATGCCAAGAATACCAATGCTAAAGTCAATTAAACATACACTAATAATGACAATGTTATTGGTATGATTGAACCTGTCGTGATAGAGTATTGTGACATGATCACTTCCAAAGGGAGTGATGATGCTCCCAAATCTAAAACTCCTTTTATCTTGTGTAGTTCTACATCTCATTCATCTAAATCTAAACAATCTCAAGACTGTGCTAATTTTGTCACTCGATCATGAGGAAGAGTTGTTTTGAAAGGTCCTGATACTTCTATGTCTACTCCAAAGAAAACTATAGATAAGAGACCCGATACTTCCACATCCACTCTGAAGAAAATTGTAGATAAGACTATTGTTGGCTCCACCAACAAGAACATGAAATCTATTCCTATAGCTAACTCAGCTAGTTATAGCATCTTAGATCAACTCCAGGGAACCAATGCTCAGATTACCATTTTTGAGTTGTTGAAGATCTCACTTGCTCATAGGTAGATTTTGGATAAGGCCCTTGCTGAGGCAAATGTTCCCAAGGATCTTGATCTCAACCAGTTCCAATCTATGGTGGGCCATTTGACCTTGCCTCACTATCTATCCTTCTCTGAAGAAGATGATCACTCTTTGAGTCACCCGCATAACACTCCCTTGCATATAAAGGTCATGTTAGGCCCTAAGCATGTCCGCGGAGTGCTCATAGACAACGGTGTTGGTCTTAATATCTATTCTGCTAAATTGCTCACTCAACTAGGTTATGATGAGAATTGTATAAACCCTCACAAAAAGATTACCATCAAATCTTATGATGAGGAAGAGTGCAAGTCCCAAGGCTTAGTTGTGCTACCTATCCGTGTAGGTCTTGTTGAAAGAGATGTTACTTTCCAAGTGCTTGATATTCCTCTTGCCTACAATATCTTGTTGGGTAGGCCTTGGATTCATGAGATGTAGGCTATTCCATCCATGTACAATCAATGCATTAAGTTTCCATTCCATGGGGTGGAAGTCACTGTGCCTGCTAATACCAATTTCTCTTGCAACACTCTTAAGCAATCTACAAATAGCTTTGTTCCAGTAAATAGAGAATCCACTGAGTTTTATGATGCTAAGCTAAAATAAATGGAACAAACTTTGAGACTTAAGGATACAAGCATGCGAGAATACTGAATTGAACCTGTGCTATCACTGGCTGCCCTACCTCTGTCTCCATGCTCTTATGGCAGACCTTTTGAGAATAACAAACTTTCTAATGCTCCTCCTCAAATATTTTATGATGGCACCTTTGTAAGGGCCTCTATGCCTTTAGAAGATGAGGATGAAGAGAGAGCTATCAGAGCTTGGATCTCTAAGGGAAAAGAAATAGCTGAAACAACTACTCCACCTCCAGATTTAGAGCAAGAACCATATAGTGAGGCCTTCAAGATCATGAAGCACTTTAGTTATAAGGGGAGTGGTCCTATAGGAAAGAATGATAATGGCTTACTAAAACCCATTGAAGCTATGGGTCACCGCACAAAAGATACTACTGGCTTAGGCTTTAAAAGGACTCCCTTTCATTTGGGGACCAAGAAATTTGTGTCATCTCCTGAGCCTGAACCTGAACCTAAACAAGAAATTGAAGATGTCACTCTAGAAGTGAATCCAGAGGCCAGCTCTAATGAAGATACATTTCCATATCCTATTCATGAAGGGTGCTCCCCTTAATACCACAAACACATAATAGAAACAAAGAAATAACAACAATATGCAAGAACAAGAAATTGGCTTCTTATTATCTCCACAAATGTGGAATTAAAAAATTTTAGAATTACAATATGCAAGCCACATGGGTATTCCCTTACAATATTATATAGGATAAAGCCTCAAATCAATACCCAGATCTACTACCTAGAACTATCCCAAACTGCCTAAGAGAACACTACAGCCTTCCTTATATAAGCAATTTTCCACTACTTGGGAAGGTTCCAGAATTTTTAGCCAACAAGGCCGACCAAACTTAGAATTATTTTATTTTTCATTTTATTACATCAAAGTCAGCTCAAAATAACTTTTTAAACCCAAACAAAAATTTTGAAGAAAAATCATTTTCCACCATTTTAGGTGACCCAACTTTCGGAGACCACAAGTCATCACCCATTGACTCGATTGACTATTATAACCCAATTTCAGAAAGGGCATGAGGAGCTCTACAATTCTTGAATCAAGAAAGCTTCATTCAACCAAAAATTTGACCTCATCTGGGGCCTCTAAAGCCTTCAAAATTGAGTTCAAAGTTTCTATACCCTATTTCCAAAACCGAAAAGTTTTAGTATCTTTAAAACTAGACTTGATCTAGTAATGAAACTTTACAGGAAGGTTGATACGACAAAGATGAACCTCCAACTGTGAAATCAAAACATTCTGAGATCATATGACCAAATTACTAAAAATAGAAAGTTTCCATAAATAGCAGCTCTACACAAGATAGCCCTTATTCAAAAGAAACCAAAAATATTTTTGTGTGATGCAAGATTGCTATTACACCCAGGATGCTCCTGCATCAAACACTTGGGGTAATTTGAGAAGTGACCCTGTCACAACTTAGGTGTGAAGAGGGAAACCAAGATGGTTAACTTCCTTCTTTGTCAGCCATGATGAATCTTCAACAGGTCATCCTTCCACTTGACTAGATATTCTTCATGTCCTGTTCCTTGTACTTCTACATACATGATTGTCCAGTATATCCTCAATCTCCTTGGTATCTAAACTAGTTGTTGGAATACTCCACTGTGCTACTGTGATCTCATCTTCAACACCTCCTTCATGATACTCTATCAAATATTAAATGTTAAATACTGGTGAAATATTCAGCTTAGTAGGCAAGTCTACCTCATATGCATTTCCTGAATCATGCTTCTTCAGTATATTACATGGCCCAAACTTATTCATTTTCAGCTTGTTGTATGTGCCAACTAGAAATCACTCCTTCCACAAATAAACCATGACTTCATCTCCAACCTAAAATTCCTTATACCTCCTTTTCTCATCTTCCTTATCCTTGTACTGCACATTCATCTTGGTAATGTGCTTTCTCACCTCCTCATGGATGTTCTTCAAATGTTCTACAAAATCCTCAGCTTCAACACTACTTATTTCTCCTTTATCTATCTTCCTCAACTCAGATGTATTTCTGAGACTACTTCCATATACAATCTAGAATGGTGATTTACTAGTGCTCCTGTTGACAGAATTATTATATGCAAATTCCACCTGTGGTAAAATCAAATCCCATCCTATTGGCTTATCTCCAACCAAACATCTCAGCAAATTCCCCAAACTCTTATTCACCACCTTTGTCTGTCCATCAGTCTATGGATGATGTGATGAACTAAACTTCAAATCTATCTTCAACTTCTTCCATAATGTACACTAGAAATATCCAACAAACTTAGTGTCTCGATCTAAAACTATGGTCTTTGGAAAACCATGTAGTCTCACTACTCTGAAAAACAATTCTACTACATGAACAACATCATTAGTCTTCTTGTAGGGAATAAAATGTGCCATCTTTGAAAATCCATCAACCACCACAAAAATTGAATCATGTCCTCGCTGAGTCCTCGATAAACCAAGAACAAAGTCCATATTGATATCCTCCCAAGGCTTCTCTGGTATAGGTAATGGCTGATACAACCCTATATTCTACTTTACTCCTTTCACCATCTGACATACTCTACAACTCTATAAAAAATTCTTCACATCTTGCTACAACTACGGCCAATAATAATTCTCACTAACCAAAGCAAGGTTTTTATCATGACCAAAATGTCTAGCCAATCCTCTGCTATGCTTCTCTTTGATGAGATTCTCCCTCATAGAACTTCATGGAATGCACAACTGACTCCCCCTAAATAGCATATCATCTTGAATGATAAAATCCAACCACTTCATTCTGTCTAGAGTAACAGGTTCTTTTCAAGCTTTCCAAGCTTCACCAAAATCAAGATCCTCTGGATACAAATTCTTGAGTTCCTTGAACCCAACCACCTCAATTTGCATCCCTGTCAGCAATAGTTGCCTTTTGCTAAGTGCATCTACAACCCTGTTAGACTTTCCACTTCTGTGTTTCAAAACAAATGGATAACTCTGCAAAAACTCAACCTAGTTCAAATGCCTCTGATTCAACTTTTCTTGACTATTCAAATATTGGAAAGCTTGATGATCAGTATACAAAACAAACTTATTAGGAAATACATAGTGTCTCCACTTCTTCAATGTTTGAACTATAACATAAAATTCCTGATCATAAACATAATATTTTCTCTTGGCATCATTCAACTTCTCACTGAAATAAGCAATAGGTTTACCTTCTTGGCTCATAACAGCTCCTATTGCAATACCACTAGCATCACAATCTACTTGAAGCACCTTATTAAAATCTAGAAGTGCTAAAACAGGCTATTCTGTAACTTTCTATTTCAACAATTTAAAACTCTTATCTGCCCCATTAGTCCACTTGAACTCTTTTCTATCCCCTCTCATTGTTTCAGTCAAGGGTCCACAAATACTACTAAAATTTTTGATAAATTTTCTATAAAAGCTAGCCAAACCATGAAAAGATCTTACTTCAGTAGCACTCCTTGGAGTAGGCCATTCAAGGATAGCCTATACTTTCTCTGGATCCATTTTCAGACCTTCTGTTGAAACTACAAATCCCAAATACACTAATTCCTTCTTCACAAAACTGCACTTCTTCAAATTAATCAACAATTTTTCATCTCTCAACTTCTCAAACACCATATGAATATGCATCATATGTTCTTCCAATGTCTTGAAGTCAGTCTTCCATTCATCTCCTTCTCTAATCTAAATCTGGTGATATGCACTCTTTAGATCTATCTTTGAGAAATACACAGCCCCACTCAAATAGTCTATAATATCATCCATTTGTGGCAATGGAAACTGGTACTTGATTATGATCTTGTTTATTGCTCTAGAATCTATACACATCCTCCATTCTCCATTCTTCTTTGGTGCTAGTACCACTGGTACAACATAGGGACTCAGACTCTCTTGAATCAACCCCTTCTACAATAACTCATGTACTTGTCTATTCAACTCTTCACTTTCTACTTGTGTCATTCTGTGTGTTGCCTTGTTTGGAAAACTAGCTTCTGGAATCAAATCCATCTGATGACTGATCTTCCTTACTGGTGGTAATCCATTAGGTACATTATTAGATACAATATCCTAAAACTCATTCAACAAATCTGCAACCTCTACAGGTACATCCTCCATTTCTTCTTTACCAACTTTTGGAATTAAAGAAAAGCACACATGCTCATGCCTCATACCATCTAGGAATTTTCTTCCATCAACAAAAGTTATTCTTGCATTACCACATACCTTTTCTTCAGTCTCCTTTAATGGCTTTAGCTTATGTCACACTCCATCATTTGTCAGGGAATAGGTATTCACATGACCATCATGTACAACACATCTATCAAACTGCCATGACCTACCCAATAACATGTGACATGCATCCATAGGTATGATATCACATAGTACCTCATCATGGTACCCGCCAATCTTGAACTTTACTAGGCACTATTCATTGACCATGACCTTGTGGTCATCCTACACCCAGGCAATCCGATATGGATGTGGGTGTTTCTATCTCTTGAGCTTCAACTTTGTCACCATCTCTTCTAACACCAAATTGTTAGTGCTTCCACTATCAATAATCACATCATAGCATTTACCCTCACACTTGCATCTAGTGCAAAATAGGCTCCTCCTTTGTTTAGGTTCATTCTCACCACTCAACATGACTCTTCTATTAATCAATGTTTATCCTCTTTCAGCATCTTCAGAATTTGAGGATCTGGCATCTTCATCTACATGTGCCACTCTGGCCTAGCCTTCATTCCTCCTATCCATCCTTCCTTGGTTTTGAGGACATTCAAATGCCCTGTGACCTTCTTCTCCATAGTGAAAACATGTTCCACAAAAACCTCATCTTCTTGAACCTTGTCCTCTTCCTCTTCCTCTCTGATCTCTACTGTTCTAATTTTGGAAATGATTAGAGTTGTTTCCTCTCTGATTTTGACTACTACTGGCCTCATCCTTCTTTTTCAAATCTTCATTTCAGCCTCCATATGACCATCCACCAGATCATCCACCGCGACCTCTTCCATTTTGTTCACTCTCAAATTTCTTGTTCATCTTTTCCTCTACTTTTAGGGAAAATTGGTATGCCTCTTTAATAATGTTCATTCGAACAAAATTTAGCTCCTCCTGAATTTTTGGCCTCAACCCATTAAGGTAATGGGAAACTTTCTCCTTATTAGGTTCTGCATGGCCTCTTCTGATGAGGATTTTATAGAACTCTTCTGTATACTCCTGAATAGATTGTCCCGCTTGCTTCAAACTTTGCATTTTCTTCAGTAGGTCAAGCTCATAATCAACAGGGATGAACTATCACTTTAATTTATCCACCATCTGATCCCATCTTGTGATTTTATCTTTCCCTCTTCAATTTCACTCCAATTGAATCTCTTGCCACCAGATCTTCGCATGACATTTCAGTCTGGCCTTCGTGAATTTGACCCTATCAGGATCCTCAATGTCTTCATACTCAAAATATTCTTCACATTCATTGATCCAGTCAATCAACTCCTCTGGGTTAAGATTTCCTAAAAATGTAGGAACCTCAATCTTAGGTCTTTTTTGATCTTGGAAATGGCCTGAAAAAGTCTTTCTTCCTCCTGGTTTACAACTTCAACTTCTCCTTCTTGATCTTCTTCTTCGGCTTCATCCTCACTTTTGCCTCTAACATTAAGATCCATTCCTCTGTGAATCTCTTCTTCCAATGCTCACACTTATCTTTGGAGCACTCTAAACTTAGGTTTTACAACACTGTCTCTTCTACCACATTCCCTTCGTGGAGGAATTTTTGCGATGTGCACTGAAACCCTAACCATGGTCCTAGTGCAAACTGCCTCACAGTCGGTGATCTGTTTACATAGAAACCCTAACCCATAGTCCTCATGCAAACTGCCTCACAATCAGTGATCTATTTACACACTCATGAACTCCTACTCTGATACCACTTGATGAAGGGTGCTCCCCTTAATACCACAAACACATAACAGAAATAGAGAAATAACAACAATATGCAAGAACAAGAAATTGGCTTCTTATTATCTCCACAAATGTGGAATTACAAACTTTCAAAATTACAATATGCAAGCCACATGGGCATTCCCTTACAATATTCTGTAGGAAAAAACCTCAAATCAATACCCATATCTAATACCCAGAACTATCCCGAACTGTCTAAGAGAACACTACAACCTTCCTTATATAGGCAACTTTCCACCACCTGGGAAGGTTCAAGAATTTTTAGCCAACAAGGCCGACCAAACTTAGAATTATTTTATTTTTCATTTTATTACATCAAAGTCGACTCAAAATAACTTTTGAAACCCAAACAAAATTTTTGAAGAAAAATCATTTTCTGCCATTTCAAGTGACCCAACTTTCAGAGACCATAAGTCATCACCTGTTGACCCGATTGACTATTATAACCCCATTTTGGAAAGGGAACGAGGAGCTCTACAACACTTGAGTCAAGAAAGCTTCATTCAACCAAAAATTTGACCTCATCCAGGGCCTCTAAAGCCTTCAAAATTGAGTTCAAAGTTTCTGTACCCTATTTCCAAAACTGAAAAGTTTTAGTATCTTCAAAACCAGACTTGATCTAGCAATGAAACTTTATAGGCAGGCTGATATGACCAAGATGAACCTCCAACTGTGAAATCGGAACATTTCAAGATCATATGACCAACTTACTAAAAATAGAAAGTTTCCATAAATAGAAGCTCTACACAAGATAGCCCTTATTGAAAAGAAACTAAAAATATTTTTGGGTGATGCAAGATTGCTCTTACACCTAGGATGCTCCTGCATCACCTATTCCTCCGGATCTTGTGACAGTATTTGCGGAACCTGATGAGCCTATCATACTTGTCCATATGGTATAGATAGATACTAATACTAATAATGATTTTGATAAAACTTCTTCTGTATATCAATTCACATATGAGGAATGGAAAGCAACACTAAATGATGATCCTAATTTTCAAGGTGAATGATATAGGCCACCACATTTTCAAAAGTATTTTGAACAAGAACAAATTCAGCAAGCTATTAATGCTATAAGGAATGAAAATGAGTATGATGATGCTGCTAATGAAATTCCCACATCAAGTACTGACTCACATGAATATGATTTCAACTCTTTGTCTGATGCTAATTATGATGTAGACATAGATACTGTTCACATGTATGAAAGACTTCTTGAAGTAGGTGAAGGGTCTAGCACTAGGTCGCACGAAGTAGATGCCACCAGTATTAACTTTTCCTCTACTTCTGACATAATGTCTTAAAGGGATTGGAACACTCCTTTGGATGAGATCGCTCAAGGTCTTGACTTTCTCATCAATGCTTTTGATGGTTATACCATGAATGCAGTTGAACCAGTCACTACTTCCATTTCACTTCGCCGTACCCATCTGATAAATTGGAACTTCCCTCCCACATCCAATGAATTCCTAACATTCTAGAATGATTATGATCTAGCTTGTTACCTCCATACTATTGAACCTATGATGTCCTCCACTAGTGAAAGTAGTGTCAACATGATAGAGGTGGATATCAAGTATCTTAGTCAAAAAATTAAAAGAAGAAAAAATAGATGCTCTGATGGTGAAAACCACTTTGTGGTAGTATCAGAACCAAAAATAGTAAAAATAAAAGACATATCTGAGGGTGAAAACCTCTCTGAGGTGCCCAAGGATGAGATACTTAATACGCTTTTGAGCCACTTTCAAGAGAGGTCATCAGTATTGATTGAGCTGACACAGCCAGTAAATTTGGGTACAGAGGTTGCTCCACGAATTATTCATCTAGCACAATCATTGTCTGCCAAAGAAAAAGAAGAGTTCACAAGCTTCTTTCAGAGCAAGAAAATAAACTTTTCATGGACCTACTCTGACATGCCTAGATTAGACCCCGATCTAATCATGCATCATTTGTCCATTGCACCAGGTATCAAACCTATTAAACAAAAGCTATGAAAGATGCATCCACACATAGCACTTTTGGTTAAAGTGGAGCTAGAAAAGCTTCTTAAGGTTGTCTTTATAAGAACTATTGATTATGCATAATGGATTTCAAACATTGTTCTAGTCACTAAACATGATAAATCCATTCATGTGTGTACAAATTTTAGAGATCTAAATAAGGCATGTCCAAAAGATGACTTCCCACTATCTAATATTGATACGATAGTAGACATGAAAGCAGGGTATGAGATGTATTCCTTGATGGATGGGTTTTCTAGCTATAATCAAATAAAAATTGTGCCAGAAGATCAAGAAAAGACCAATTTTACATGTGGCTAGGGCACCTTTTACTAGAATGTCATGCCTTTTGGGCTTAAGAATGCTGGAGCAACATATCAGAGAGTTGTTACTACTATTTTCCATGATATGATGCATAAAATGATGGAGGATTATGTGGATGATACTTTAGCCAAAAGCATGCAGTGAAGAACTCATCTCACAGATTTGGGTCCCATCCTTGACCTCATGGAACAATTTAGTCTCAAACTTAATCCAAAGAAATGTGCTTTTGGTGTTACTTTTGGGAAACTCTTTGGTTATATCATTTCAGCTAAAGGCATAGAAGTTGATCTTGAAAAGGTGCAAGCTATTACGGACATGCCTCTACCCAAGAATATTAGTCAAATTTGAGGATTATAGGGAAGGATACAATCTATCCAGTGCTTCATTTCACAGTTGGCCGACAAGTCACAGCCATTTACTAAAACTTTGAATATGGGTGTGACCTATGAATGGAATGAAGAATGTGACAAGGGACTCACTCAAATAAAATAGTATCTTGCTAATCCACCAATTTTGATGCCTCCTATTCATGGGAAGCCACTTATACTATACATCTCAGCAAAAAACACATCTTTGGGTGCCCTCCTAGCTCAAGAAGATCAGAACAACAAAGAATAGGTGTTCAGGTCATTTTGGCTTCTTGTGCCTTAATGCTTACATCTCATTCTGACAAATCTAAGACTTATGTCATATTCATATTCTCATAATTGTATTGTTAGTGAGGATTTTATGGCATCTTGTGATCATCTCATGCTTAAACAAACTCGATGATGATAAATACGGTGAGTCCAACAACCAAGTCCTAGGGTTTGCATTTTCATTCTAGGATTGCATTTTATCTTAGGCTTGCATTTTCATGGTAAGCTTGCATTTGAGATCATATCTCATTACTCTCTTGATTACTTTTTGTTCATTGAAGGTTCTCATCTTTTTTCCCAGTTTCATCTTGGCTGCACAGGTGTCCAGTCCTCACTCTTGATCTTTGAAATGTAATCCTTTTGATTAGTACCTATCATATATAGTGACAATCCTGCATGAGATGATTAGTACCATATACATTACATATCCATTGAATTTTCATTTCATTTCCATTTGCATTCATCAATTCATTTTCATCTACATATACATGTGCATCCACTATAAGCATAACTCAAATCATATATTACACATATGCATACATTCTATCCATCAATCATTGCATTTCACATTGCATCATCATAAAAATAACCATGTGCATATTCATATTCATAAAATGAAACATGTGCATTTCATACATTTCTATCCATACATCTAAGCATATAGAAACATCTCATAAAACATCAATATCAAAGCAATATGTCAACAAGTACGATGATATCAAACGGTCGATCTCATATATATATATATATATATATATATATATATATATATATATATATATATATATATATATATATATATATATATATATATATATATATATATATATATATATATATATATATATATATATATATATATATATATATATATATATATATATATATATATATATATATATATATATATATATATATATATATATATATATATATATATATCTGTGTGTGTGTACAAAAGAGAAGGTGCTACTCGAGCATAGTATCAAAAATGGGCTACAATGTACAAGTATATCAAAATGTGCTAGCTCTGTCCTACACCACCTTGAGGAGGTGGTGGCAATGGTCTCTATGGAAGAGGCATCGGCCACTGTGGAGGTGCCTGCTATAGGGGTGCCTTTGGTGGTGCCTATGGTGGTGCTTGTGGAGGTGCTGGTGGAGGTACTTGTGGAGCTCCAACATAATTAGTGAATGGCAGTACCTACTTTGATAGATCTAGAATGACCCCGCATTAAGCTGCATAGTAATAAGCTTCCTAAGCAGCCTCATATCTCATCTCAATCTATGATCATGCTAGCTCCTTCTGTAGGTACTTGATCTTAGCATCCCTATCAGCTATGCAGGTCTCCTCCTTGATGACTCAACTATGGTAGTCATCCCGCTCCCACTGAACATGTCTCACTCTCTCATGGATCTTCCTAAGAGCCTCTTGTAACTGTGGTGTACCTTCTCTTGCCGAAATATTAGGCATATCAGTATCATCATTTGGAGGTGCCTGCTATGATGTATCACCTATTCGCTACCTAGTGGACCTTTGTTAGGCCCCACTGATCCCAGCTCCTGCATCTGAGCTAATAGTCCTAGCAGGGATGCTAGTCTATCCTGATTGAGGTCTCAATACTCTCTGTTGATGCCCTTGTGGTCCCTGCTATGCAACCTTCTATTGAACTAGTGCTTGCTGGGCTGGTGGCTATTGATCTGGTCCCTTCTGCTGCTGCGCAGGGTGCTACTATGCTCCCATACCAACAGGGTCCATGAATCTTAGATGAGGACATGCAATCAACTAGTCCTTGTATGCAGGAATCCTTGCATTAGTGACATCCACATATAGTCCCATCATGCAGCTAGAATGTGTGCCTCTATCGCACACCACCCTAGATCTAGTCTCGCGTGCCACCCCTTCTTCTCCTCATTAGCAAAGTGGGCATAAGGGCAGTACTCATGTGATATGTCCTACTACCTACCAAACTGGCGTAGGATGCATGTGACAAGAAATCTCTCAATAATGGTAACACTCCATCCAATCAGTGGATGTGATACAAACATATGTAAAAGCTCTCTCTAAGCATCATCCCAGGGCTCAGTGGCAACCCAAGGTCTCCAGACTATAATTGCCATGTCATCCAGCTATCCTCTCCACTACTTTGTCTTACCTAGTAGAGGCTGGGTCATTGGGTCTATGTACCTATAAATATAAGGCTCAAGAGCCTATGATGTATCATGGAAGATAGGCCTGCAAATAGGGAGATGCCCCCAAGCCTAGATCTGTAAGATGAAGACACTTGCCACCATCATCCTCGTATCCCAATACATGATCTCATGAAGCTCATGGTACATATGTGCAAGCATGCATTCACCCCATCTGAATCTAACCATTGGTTTGGCCAACATCCTTTACAACATCATCCCCCAGCCACACTCTAGACGATGCTGACCTTGATCTAGAACAAGGTAGCAGCTCAAGAACATAGCAAGTACAATGGCTAACAGATGAGCACCATTGTATCTACACATCAAATCCTCCCAGGAGATGGCCTAGCCCATCACTAGATCATCCCTAAAGATGGTCCTCAAGGCTACTATACTCTATCATGGCTGTGTGTCATACTCTACTCAAGCACCATGGGCAAGTATCTGCAGAATCCTATATATATCCTTGGGAGTCACAGTCATCTCCCACATTGAAAATTGGAAAGTGTTCATCTCTGAATGGAAATGCTCTATGAGAGCACCAAGAAGATTGTGATTTATCCAAATGTCAAGTAGATCATGCAAGTATTCCAAGTTGAGTCCTTCAATGTGAGTACTCTCTACATCTATTAGTCTCTACACTAATGTGGTGATAACAGGATGGTGTGTCCTAAAGGCGACATTAGGGAAGTCAACCTGCAAAGAAAGTGATGACATTGGATCAGTATCTCAACATGATGGTTTTTCAACACAACAATAGAAAATGCAGCAAGGCATCTATCCTAGACATGACTCTGCAATGGTCTACTTGGCTGATTTTATGCAAATTTGACAAATTTTGACAAAAGCATTCAAACTCTGCATTAGCTTTTTGTGTGAGGAAATTGTTTCCTCACATGAGAAATGGATTTTCCTTGCACAAAAAGTAGAAATCTCATGTGAGCTTCTAGACAAAGCCAGCGTGAAGAAGCCCTAATGCGTGTGAGGAAACTACTTCCTCACGTGAGATTGGAAGAACATGACCTAAAAGTTGCTAAATCTACCCTAAATTGACCTAAAAAGTGGTACAAATTAAAATGCAAGGAGGTTTATCAACTACTTACAGGTGCGTCATACTCCACTAGCTGAGCATGTCATCAGGAGCACTCAAATCGATGTGTATGCAGTGGAAGACCCTCCATTTCCCTCTTAGAGCTCAAAATCACAAGAAGACGAAGGTGAATAATGAATTGAAAATGACCCCTCCGGGCCTTATATAGCTTTTAACCTAATTTTCAAAAGTGCTCCGTTTTGCATGAAAATTGCACCCTTGGCTAAATCAACTTCTCTGAATCCATTTTCCGGATCGAAATTAAAATTTGACATCTCTAGATAGCTTGAAATTGCATTTTAAATTCTAGACCCTTTTGGGATCAAACGCTTGTGCAGTTAGCCTTCTGGCATCATCTTCCTGCCAGACCCTCATCTTTGCATCATGTTCTCAAGATCTTTGCTCTTTTCATCAAATTCAACTATGGTCAACCATGGTCAACTATGGTCAAACTTGGTTAACATGACCTTTTCATTGCTCTGATTTTCTTTTGTAGCTTCTCGAATCTAGTCTAATTGCTTCTGCTCTACAACCTCTTGTTGTCAATCATCCTTCTGATATGTTATCTTTCAATTTTTCTCCTGAGGGGGTAGGATTATTGCATCATTTGAATCTTGTCGAATCAATTCTTGAATTAGTCTGAGTTGAATCATCAGTTTTCATTTTCTAGGGGCATCTTCATGCCTCGCATCTTGCTATATGGTCATCTATCTTTTAGGTATTGGGGCAATCTAACCCTAATTCCTGGGAGTCAAACTTCATTCTAGAGATGGCTCTTGAAATCTCTCTTAGACCATTATCTGGGCAATCTAACCTGGGTCTCGAAGGGTTGAGCTTTGTATTGGGGAAATCTAACCCTGATTCTGGAGACAGTCCTAAGTTTTCATCTGAATCTCATTCTGGGCATTGTGGCAACTTAACCTCGATTCTCATCTTCTCTCAAGACCATTGTCTTCACAATTTAACTTGGAGTTTGGAAAATCATGCTTTGATATGTTCGGTGTCTTGGCAACCTAACCTAGACTTCCAAATTTCTCATCATTTGTCACTTCAGACTATTCTTTGAATCAATGCACTGTTCGCACATCAATTCAAAGAGGGGCAAATGTAATACCCTGAAATTGACACCTAATAAATTCAATCAATTTTGGTGCATTTTTCATCAATTTTACCTCTCCAAAGTCCTAGTTTCCTAGGCAATTTTCTCTCTCCTACCTGACTTAATTCAACTTGATGTCAATTGCAAAAACCCTAAATTGCATTAATCAAATATTAAAATTAATTCCTAAAGTCTTCGACTTTTATTAGTTAAATTAGCCCTATGATAAATTAATTTAATTCTAAAGTCCTAAGTGCTTGGAATTAAACTAAACCCACCCCATTTGGCTAATATACATAAAAAGGAATTAATTATTACTTATTATTCGAATGGACACTCATTTTTGAATTAATAATTCACAATATTCGAAAGGTCACCCTGTGTGGCATTTTCCCTTCTTTTAATTAAGTAATTTATGCATTTTTGTCTCAAATGGGAATGAAGAGTCAGGAGTTTCAAATCAAGAACCCCTTCATTCTCTTTCCGGGCTTGTCTATTTAATGAACCTCTTTTTTTCATTCAAAGGGAGAAATTTTGAGAGTAATTGAACTATAGCCTTTTTTTGTCTCAATTTCATTAATTCAAAGATTTTATTGCATATTAGTGTAATTTTCATTTAGTTTAATATTGCATTTTCATGATATTTAGTTTGCTTATTTTCTCATAGCTTAATCTAATTTCTATTTCAAGTTCTTTAGAATAATCTGCACTTCATATTTCTTTCAAAGCTATTTTAGATTAATATCATGTTTCATTCAAAGCATTTTAGATTAAATTGCACTCATTCTAGTTTAATTTTATTTTTCTTATCTTTATAGCTTTTGAAAATCCTCCATTGTAGTACTAGTCTTATGGTTGTTGGCTCTCGTTCTGAGAGTAATTAAACACCCCATCTACATAGGAGGCAATAGGTCACTTCACCATAGATTTTGGATTGTGTAATTCATACTCTCTCTCATAATTTCATCATGTGAGTAATGACCATGTTGCGTGTGTAGTTGGATTAGAGGTCCACATTCAACTATATACATTAATTTTTTTTTGTTGATGACTACTCAAGGATGATGTCATTAATATTTTTAATAGAAAATTATAATGCATTCTGAATGTTCAAATGGTATAAAGAAAGATTTGAAAAGGATATAGGTAAACAAATGAAATGCCTAAGATCTAATAGAGGAGGTGAATTTATCTTTGATAAATTTATTGTCTTATGTAATGAGAATGGAATCAAAAGACAAGTATCTACACTGAGGACTCCACAAAAAAATGACATAGATGAAAGAATAAATAGATCTATTGTTGATTTTGCTATAACATTGTTGATTGACTAAAAGGTTGCACAAATATTCTAGAGAGAATATATTAGTATTGTTGTCTACACTATCAATTGAGTACATTTGAAGAAAGGTACAAAAAGAACATCTTATGAACTCTAGTATGAGTATAAACTGAAAGTGAGTTACTTTAAATTTTTTGGAAGTAAATGCTATATTCTGAAAGATGTTAGAAATGGAAAGTTTAATTCAAAAGGTGATGTAGATATGTTCCTAGGATATTCATCAAAGAGAAAAGCATATAAATATTTGAAAAATCCTACTAACAAAATTATGGAAAGTGCATATGTGAGGATTGATGAATTTGCATAAAGGAATAAAGAAGATAGAAAAAATGAACCTGAAGACTATCAAAGACTTTCTATGTACAAGATGGAATTTCAAGAACTACACCCGAGCTACAACAAGGATAAGAATGCAAGAGTCATGACAAGAAGAGATAACACATGTCTTATTTCTAAATTCAAGCCAAGAATAGTTAAGGATGCACTAGAGAATGAAGATTGGGTTAATGAAATGAAAGAAGAAATTGATCAGATTGAAAAGAACAACACTTGGTCATTTCTACTAAGACCCAAGGATAAGAATGTGATTGGAACAAAGTAGATTTTTAGGAATAAAATCAATGAGAAAGGAGATGTGATTAAAAATAAGCAAGATTTGTGTACAAAGGGTATGCACAAGAAGAAGGTATTGACTATGGTGAGACTTTTTCCCCTATTGCTAGATTAGGAGTAAGAATTTTACTTGCATATGCTTCCTTGAAAGGATTAAAGTTTTATCCGATGGATGTTAAGTCCGCATTTTCAAATGGAATTCTTGAAGAAGAAGTTTATATTGAACAACCTAAAGGATTTGTTGAGAATTCTAACAAGGATATGGTATTAAAACTAAACAAGGAACTATATGGATTGAAGCAAGCTCCC
Organism: Chamaecyparis obtusa; assembly: GCA_027943335.1. Classification (NCBI taxonomy): domain Eukaryota; kingdom Viridiplantae; phylum Streptophyta; class Pinopsida; order Cupressales; family Cupressaceae; genus Chamaecyparis; species Chamaecyparis obtusa. The sequence continues at coordinate 301,133 of BSBK01000984.1, forward strand.
CAAGCATGGTATGAAAGAATAAAATTTTATTTATCAAGATTGGATTTCAAAGGACAAGTGACAACAATAATTTTTATTTGAAATTTCATAATACTGATAAGACTTTGATTGCTAAATTTTTTTTTGATGATATTATATTTGGAGAAAATAAAACAATGTCTAAATCATTTTTTGAAGAAATGATAAAAGAATTTGAGATGTCTATGATTGGAGAGATTAAATTTTTTGTTGGACTTGAAATTCAACAAGCTCAAGATGGGATCTACATCACACAATCAAAGTATATCAAGGAGAACTTAACGACATTAGCTATGGAAGAATCAAAACCGGTTGGAACACTAATGGCTACTGGTTGAAAATTCTCAAAGGAAGATGAGACAAAGGAAGTAAATGAGACACTTTACCAATCCATTATTGGTAAGTTATAGTTTTTTGTACATAGAATACTTTATATATTTATCATGTTGTTGGGATTATTGCAAGGTCAAATCTGAGGGAACAAAACATGTTTGTAGTTAAAAGGATATTTAGATATCTGAAAGGAATTGAGAACTTTGGACTATGGTATAAGAAGAATGAAGATTTTGATCTCAAGGTATACACTGATGCTGATTGGGAAGGTAATGTTGATGATAGAAAGAGAACAAGTGGTGGCACTTTCTTTTTAGGAGAAAGCCTAGTGACATGGTTAAGCAAGAAACAAAGTTGTATTTCATAGTCTACTGCCGAAGCTGAGTATGTTGTTGTAGCTATGAATTATTCAAATATAGTGTGGATCAAATAATTACTTGAAGGTATCAAATAAAATATTATTGATCCTATTATTATTTACTATGATAACACAAGTGCTATTAACATATCAAAAAATTTAGTGATGCATTCAAAGACAAAGAACATTTCTATCAAGTATTACTACTTGAGAGAACAAGTACTATTAGGAATAGTCCCAAGAGATAACTGAGAGGGGGGGTGAATCAGTTATCTACAAGATTCAATTCTTTATCCAAATTAGTACATAAGAAAATTGAGAATAAACACAACAAGATAACACTTAACACAACAAAATAATTTTAGTTACAGGGAAACCCAAAATAGGTAAAAACCCCAGTGGGAATTAGCACCCAATATAAAATGTGCTAGAGTATAATGATCCTTGTTAGAAGATCTTACAACCCTGATAGGATTTGATCTTTACAATGCATGAAGTATAGTAACCTAGTCAAAGGTTAGGCCCTGTTAGGAGGCTTGAATAGATAACCCTGTTAAAGGTGAGGACACACTGTGTGGGAGCACACTACTCAAATGGTGAAGGTTGCAACCTTCCTCTTAATAGATACATGCTATATCTAGATCTTGGTGAATTGTGAATTAGACATATTGTCTTGATAAGTTCCAATGAATAGCATACACTCTCTGTTTCTTCACATAGATCTTCAACTGATGATTGATATGGCTTTACTAGCTGAATACTTTTGCACCTTCTTACACTGCTTCCATAATTCACAATCAGCAATCACAACTAACCGGCTATAAGTAGCCTTCTCCAAAAGATATAATCAAGTCATCCTATTAGAAACTTCTTGAAATCATATTAGAGAAATAATACAACTCTCCAAAAACAACTCCAATGGCTATACTAACCACGCAACACAAATAGGACCACACAACCCAATATGAGTAGATGCGTTGCTTGACACTGTCGGCTCCACCAAATTAACTAAAACTTAACTCTCAATCTAAAATACATTATGTGCTCTTAACCAAACAACCTTAGCTCATAACCAAACCCGAATCTAAACACACATGCCATAATGATAGGCACAGCTAGAGAAACAATATAAATACTGTCGGCTATCATTAAATAATATCCTGAAACTATAACTAGAAAATAGAAACATCATATCTCAACTTGTACTACACAACTAACTCTACGTCTATGAAAATAGCTTTATTATTATGTCTACAACATAAAAGTAAATGTGCAGGGCTCCATAGTAACCATACTATGAATTACATAATAAACTCTACTTGCAACACTATCAGGAACACTATTGTTACAAACAACTGCACAATTGGTTGCACTCAAAATCAACCTTTGCATCTATGATATCATGTTGATAACATATCCATACAACATATGTTAAAGGCTCTCTTCATATAAATTCAATGCATGTTGCATACCATATGTTGTCATCAATGACAAATATATAGTCAACACTGGCTTGCTATCAAATATCCAACAATCTCCCCCTTTGGCATTGCAACATATGAAATGAAAAACACCATCAATCCAAAAATATAATAACATTCTCCATTTCTTCAACAACATACTCCCCCCAAAATGAATTCTCCATCTACTACTGAATGGTTTGAATAACTATTGTTGCATCTTCTTACTATATACTCCCCCTTACTTCATAGTCCTCAAATATTTTTTTTTTTATGACTATATACTCCCCCTTACTTCATAGACCTCAAATATTTTTTTTTTCATGACTATATACTCCCCCTTTGACATCAATGGAAAATGGTGCCAAAAAAAAAAAAAGCATAGGTAGTACTCCTGAAGTAGAATAGTCCACCATTCATCAATCATTAAGGACTTAGTCACTAAGGACTGATGCACTTCTTCAAACTCTAATCAAATCTAGGGAAGGGAATTAATCCAAGCTTCTCCCTGAGATACTCAAATGTATCCTTCGACAATGGCTTTATGAATATGTCTGCTAACTATTCTTTAGTATTCACAAAATCAAACTTTACTTCTTTCTCTACAACTTTCTCTCTTAGAAAGTGATATTTTATCTCAATGTGTTTTGTCTTTGCATGCATCATAGGGCTCTTTCACATATTGATAGTGCTAGTGTTGTCACAATGAATAACAATAGGATAATCAATCTAGATTACAAAATCTTTTATCATCTTCTTGATCCAAACAATTGTAGAACAATTTAATGCATTTTCTACATAGTTTGCTTATTCTGTTGACTGAGAAATATAATTCTGCTTCTTGCTTGTCCAAGTAACTAATCTATCTCTAATAAATAATGCTCCTCCCGAGGTTCTCTTTCTATCATTAATGTAACCTGCCAAATCTACATCTTTATACACATGAGGTTCTACATTCTCTGAGTTAGGATATCATAAACCATAGTCTATAGTTCCTTTCAAATATCTTAATATCCTCTTTAGTCGCATAAGATGATTTTGTTTAGGTTCAGGTGCAAATCTTCCAATAATACCAACTGCATTAGAAATATCTGGTCTAGATTGAGTAAGATATATGAGTTTACCAATCATAGACTTATATAGAGTCTTGTCAACTACTGTAGAATCATCTACTTTTGAAAGCTTTCTTCCTGTTATCATACGAGTGCTTACTAGCTTGTAATCATCCATCTTGAATTTCTTCAATATCTCTTTCACATACTTAGACTGATTAATGAATATGTCTTTGTCATTCTACTTCACATTCAATCCCAAAAATTACTTGATAGGTCCAATCATGCTCATTTCAAACTCGCTCTAAATATCTTTAGAAATTTTTTTACTAAGCTTGTCATTACCACCAAAAATAATGTCATCAACAAATATAGCAACTAGTAAGAATCCTTCAGGTGTCTCTCTTATGAATAAGTTACAATACATTTTTCTCCTTTCTTAAATCTGATCTTTGTCAAGTAACCATCCAGTATTTCATACCATGCTCTAAGGAATTGCTTTAGTCCATATAGGGCTTTCTTTAGTCTACAAACCATGTCAAGTTTTTCTGATAAACTAAATCCTTCAGGCTTCTCTATGTAGACTTCTTCCTTCAACTCTCCATTCAAGAATTTTGACTTGAAATCCATCTGATATACTTTAAAGTCTTTAAATGTTTCATAGGCTATAAATAACTTTATAGCATCCAGTCTTCTTAGAGGGGTAAATGTATCAGAGTAATCAATTCCTTTTCTCTATGCATATCCTTTACATACTAGTCTTTCTTTGTTTCTCACTACTGTACCATCTTCATTCATCTTGTTTTTTAATATCCACTTGGTTCCAATCACATTTTTTTCACTATGCCTGGGGACCGATTCCCATGAATCATTCTTAACTATCTGATCTAACTCTTCTTTCATTGCTTCATGCCAATCTGAATCATTACATGTATCTTCAACACTTAAAGGTTCAATTTTTGAAAGTAAACATACCACTTCATCAACTGTTGAGCTTTTTACTTTTTATCTTGCCATGAATTTTTGTTCTTATCTCCAATTATATCTTCTTTTGAATGGTACCTAGATGTAAATTTTGGAACATTATGATGCAGGAGCTGTTAGAAAGTAAAGATCCCCAAGATAATGAAGAGGGGGGGGCGGGGGGGCGTGAATTAGTTATCTGATAATTTAACCATTCAACTACTTTAAATAATATAATCAATATATTAATCAACCATAGAAAGATAACCATACATAATTGCACAATAACATAAGATATGTTGACAAGGGAACCTCTTGAAAAGAGTAAACCCCGGTGGGAATGATGCCCACAAAATGATGCACTAAAATGAAAGTTCCTTGTTAGAGGATGGACTCTGTTAGGAGTCTTATGAAATACATTCAGTACATATAAATCCTTGTTAGGAGATTTTGAATCCCTGTTAAAACAATCTAACCCAGTTAAGAGTTTATGGAAGACAGAAGGACCCACTGCCCAAACAGCTTCAAGGAAAGATCTCTGAACCCATTGTCCAAAAGATTTTAGAATTATTCAACAAAATAATATGAAATATATTACCTCCTTCACACTATGCCAAAACCACACTCTTTTCTACACAAGATCACAATTCGAGATCTTTGTACTCACAAGTCTTCCTTCATCATTGAATTAGCTCTTTTATTCACTTCATGCATATATTCGCATCTCAACTTTCACAATTCAATCCTCTCTACTCAAAATTTTTTTTTCCAATTCTCATTACAACAAGGAAAACATTCCTTCTTATATACCAAACTCAAATAATTACAAATGAGTCAGTCCTCAATTACAAAATAATAATTTCTACACGCTACACACAAAATTCACATAAAACTGTCAGCTTCCAGATACTGTAACTTTCTCCAAACATATCCTCGAAGTTTGTGCTATGAACCACATCATCATTAATGAGTCTCCAACATCCCTTTAACTATGAAAAATCAGATTCCATCCCAGCTAAGAGATATCCTCTGATTTCTGAAAATCACTACATAGAAATACTATCTAAACACTGCTTTCACCAAAATGCTCATAACTCTCATGAATGAATGAATTTCTTTTTGCACTGTTAACCATAGGTTAATAACACACCAAATAACATACCATCAACTACACAAAAGCCAATCTTTAATACAACATGTGTGCAAAACAAAACTATACCTACTTTTGTACTGATATCCAGAATATCACTGTGTTGACATTAATGACAATCCAAGTCATGAATGCAACAACAACTGCTAGAAAATGACTACCAAAATACTTTACATTCATTCCTAACAATCTCCCCCATTGGAATTGATGGAAACATAGATGAAAAACATCCAATGTTCCAAAAATCCAATACTGCAACATCATTGCAAAATATCAAATTAAATCTTGCTTCGTTCTCCCATTCAGCTCTCTCATACAATCCACAATGTTTTTCATGTATATCTCTCCCCCATTGACATCAATAACAAAAATTTCATCACTAAGTCAACAACAACTTAATGTCAAAAGACACTGTTCAGAAAAATACAATAACAAGAGTCCTCATGACTCAGCTCATAAACTCCCCCATAGAGGAAGTTCCAACATCCAATCCAGAAGAAAGATAGGGCTCATATACCACTGGACGGATGCAATCATCTACATCAATTCTCAAAAATAGGTTGGGGCATAACCCCAAGCATACCTCTTAAATACACAGTAAATATATCTGCTATCTATTCCTTTATGCTTATGTACTCCAATCGTACTTCTTTTTCTGCAACTTTCTCTCTTACAACATGATACTTGATCTCAATATGTTTAGTCTTAGAATGTAAAATAGGATTGTTTGACATACTCACTATACTGGTGTTATCAAAATGTATAACAATAGGCTCATCAAGCTTTATTCCAATATCCTTCAATATTTGCTTCATCCAAATAATCTGATTACAATTGTTTGCTACTACAACATATTCTGCTTCTGTTGTACTTTGTGAAATACAATTATGCTTCTTACTTAACCAAGAGACCAATTTTCCTCCAAGAAAAAAAGGCTCCACCACTGGTGCTTTTCTTGTCATCAATGTTGCCTCCCCAATCTGCATTAGTATAGGCACATAAAGTAAAATCATCAGAATTCTCATACCATAATCCATAATCCATTGTTTCTTTCAGTTTTCTCAGTATCCTCTTTACTACTGCATAATGTGATTCTCTAGGTTCTGCTTGAAATCTTGCTACAATCCCAACTGAATGTGCTATATCATGTCTTGTATGTGTCAAGTATTGTAATCCTCCAATCATAGATCTGTACTTTTTTTGCTCAACTACTGGCATCTCATCTTTGCTAGATAACTTATGTCCAATTACCATAGGTGTTCCAACAGGTTTAGAATCTTCCATTCCAAATATTTTCAATAAGTCATTCAAATACTTAGTCTGACTTACAAATATACCTTCCTTGCTTTGTGTTATCTGTAATCCCAAAAAATATTTCATTTCTCCAATCATGCTCATTTCAAATTCAATCTTCATTTCATCTGCAAATTTGTCACTGGCTTCATCTTCTCCTCCAAAGATAATATCATCAAAAAATATAACTATAACCAACAAACCATTCTCAATTTCTTTTGTGTATAAGTTACTATCTACTGTTTCTTTTATAAATCCCAATTTCAATAAATACTTATCGAATCTCACATACGAGGTTCTAGGTGCTTGTTTTAATCCATATAAAGCTTTCTTTAACTTACATACCATATCTCCTTCTTGTTTCAAAGGAAAACCTTTAGGCTGCTCGATGTAGACTTCTTCTTCCAATTCACCATTCAGAAATGCTGACGTCACATCCATCTGATACACTTTGAATTTCTTGTAAGCTGCATATGCTAGAAACATTCTTCCTGCTTCAAGTCTGGCCACAGGTGAAAAAGTTTCTTCATAGTCAATTCCTTCTTGTTGTGAATATCCTTTACATACCAATCTTGCTTTGTTTCTTATCACTTCTCCTTGTTCATTCATCTTGTTTCTGAATACCCATTTTGTTCCAATCACATTCTTGTCTTTAGGTCTAGGGACCAATTCCCATGTCTTGTTTTTTTCAATCTAGTCCATTTCTTCTTTCATAGCATTAATCCAATGTTCATCTTCACAAGATTCATTAGTAGTCTTAGGTTCAATTTGAGAAATCAAACATAAATGTACCTTATTTTGAGTCAAAAATCCTCTGTCTAAACTTCCAATAACTTGCTCAATAGGATGATGTCTTGAAATATACCTATTAGGTGTCATAGTTACTGATCTTGTTCCAACTATAGATTCTTCTCTGCTTTCTTCTCTATTTTCTTCTCTATTTTATTCTTTGTTTTCTTCTCTATTTTATTCTTTGTTTTCTTCAGTATGACTTTCATTTAGAAAATCACTATTAGTTTCAAAAAATAATTCTGTATTTTCAATGTTAGGCTGAGGTTGTGCATCTCCATCAGATTCATAATCAAGCATTCTTTCCTAAATTTTAAACTTCTCATCAACTTTGACATTTTCACTTTCAACAATAGTCTTAGTTCTTTTACTATAACATCCATATGCTTTTCTTTTCAAAGAATATCCAAGAAATATTCCTTCATCACTTCTAGGATCAAACTTTCCTATATCACCATCTCTCTTAATATAACATTTACTTCCAAAAATTCTAAAATACTTAACTGAGGGTGCATGTCCAAACCATAATTCATAAGGTTTCTTATTTGTATCTACTCTGATTTGTACTCTATTCATAGTGTATACTACTTTGTTCATTGCTTCTCTCCAAAAGGTCTTAGCCAAATCATTGTCAAACAACATAGCTCTTGCTGCTTCAGTTATTGACCTGTTCCTTCTTTCTGCAATACCATTTTGTTCTAGTGTTCTAGGGGCTGAAAGTTGTTTCTTGATACCATTCATTTCACAAAAAGTATTTAACTCTCTAGATGTAAATTCACCACCTCTATCAGATCTTAGACACTTAAGCTTCATTCCAGATTCATTCTCAATTTTGCTTTTCATGATCTTAAATTTATCAAATGCTTCAGATTTTTCTTTCAAAAATGCAATCCACATCATTCTTGTAAAATCATCAACAAGAATCATAAAATACCTTTCTCCATAGAATCCTCTAGTCCTAGTAGGACCACTCAAGTCTGTATGAACAATCTCTAGCTTCTCTGCCGGTGTGAACTTCTTGCTAGGAAATGAACTCCTTTTCTGCTTTGTCATCATACATTCTTTGCAAATCATGTTAGTAGGTTTCATAATTCTAGGTAAATCTCTTACTGCAAGTGTAGTACTCACTTTGACAATATTATCAAAGTTTATATGACAAAACCTTTTATGCCATAACTAACTATCATCAATCTTAGTTAACAAACATGTCATCTTAGTATGATTCAACTAAAATACATTACCTCTAGTCCTGGATCCTTTTCCAATCAGATTTCCATCTTTATCTTTTATCACACAAGTTTTCTCAGCAAACCAAACTTGATAACCCTTATCAACCAATTGTCCAATGCTTATTAGATTATGTCTCAATCCATCAACAAAGTAAACATCATCAGTGTTATTCTCTCTATTAAGAGTAATAGATCATATACCCTTAATCAAACAAGGTGCATTATTACCAACTCTAACAATTCCTCCATCATAATTGTGTAACTTAACAAACTTTCTTTTATCTCCAGTCATATGATGTGAACAACCACTATCTATAATCCAATCAAATTTCTTTTCAACTTGAGAAACTAATTCTTTTTCGTCCCTTTCATTAGATTCAGAACTTTCTTCTTTAATTGCTACAAATCCTATTTCCTCAAAGTTATCATTATCACTGTCACTTAAATGTCTTTCAATTCTTGCTTCAAGATCATCATTTGCATAATAACAGTCTTTAGATCTCCAAGAAATGACCATATTCTTGACAAGTCCAACATTTAAAGATTTTCTTACCTTCTGGTTCTCTTTTTACAAGTAATGCAATACCTTCTTCAATCTTCTTATCTTCCTCATATTTAGATCTACTACTACTGGCATAATCTCCATTCACACTAGTACTTCTTGATAATGTAGGTCTAATGTTAAGAGCACTAAATGCTGTCTCCATTCTAGGTAGCTCTCCTGATAATCTCAAATTCATCTCTACTATTTCTAATCTTCCAAGAAGAGTCTCTCTTGAAAAGTTCAGTGTACAAGGTATCACTTGTTCAATCATCTGTGTTGTCTGCTTGAATACTGGTGTCAAAGTTCTCAGAATTTTCCATATCACTTCATTCTCTGTCTTATCACCTCCACAAGACTTTATTCCTATTACAATCTCAGACATCCTACCAATATAGCTTCTAATAGATTCATCTTCCATCATTCTGATATCTTCAAATGCACAAATCCAATTATGTAATATAGCCTTCTTTGCATGTTCATCACCTTCAAAAGTAGAATGTAAAGCTTTCCAAATTGCATGAGATGTTTTCAAACATCTTACCTGACTATATTCATTCTCTAGTAGTGCTGAAAAAAGTGCTTCTCTTGCAAGTATGTTACACATGAATAGATCTAGCTCATCTTTAGTTCCTGCCTCTAGATTGTCTTCCTCAATGATAGTCTTCTCATTTTTTGTAATCAACCAATAACTTGGTCCTAAACACAATAAATGTGTCTTCATCTTTTCTTTCCAGCTATCAAAATTTACTCCATCAAACTTAGGGCTTTCTTTCTTGAAATTCACCATGGATCTCCTTAAGTTGTTAAACTTTTCTTTCAAGGACCTGCTGCTCTGATACCAATTGTTAGAAAGTAAAGATCCCCAAGATAATGAAGAGGGGGGGGGGTGAATTAGTTATCTAATAATTTAACCATTCAACTACTTTAAACAATATAATCAATGTAGTAATCAACCATAGAAAGATAACCATACACAATTGTACAATAACACAAGATATGTTGACTAGGGAACCTCTTGAAAAGAGTAAACCCCGGTGGGAATGATGCCCACAAAATGATGCACTAAAATGAAAGTTTCTTGTTAGAGGTTGGACCCTATTAGGAGTCTTATGAAATATATTTAGTACATATAAATCCCTATTAGGAGATTTTGAATCCCTATTAAAAGATTCTAACCTGGTTAAGAGTTTATGGAAGACAGAAGGACCCACTGCCCAAACAGCTTCAAGGCAAGATCTCTGAACCTACTGTCCAAAAGATCTTAGAATTATTCAATAGAATAATATGAAATATATTACCTCCTTCACACTATTCCAAAACTACACTCTCTGCTACACAAGATCACAATTCTAGATCTCTATACTCACAAATCTTCCTTCATCACTGAATTAGCTCTTTTCTTCACTTCATGCATATATTCGCATCTCAACTTTCACAATTCAATCCTCTCTACTCAATTCTCTTTTTCTCAATTATATTTTTCTCAAATCTCATTACAAAAAGGAAAACATTCCTTGTTATATACCAAACTCAAATAATTACAAATGAGTTGGTCGTCAAGTACAAAATAATAATTTCTACACGCTACACACAAAATTCACATAAAACTGTCAGCTTCCAGATACTGTAACTTTCTCCAAACATATCCTCAAAGTTTGCACTATGAACTATGTCATCATTAATGAGTCTCCAACATCCCTTTAAATACAAAAAATCAGATTCCATCCTAGCTAAGAGATATCCTCTGACTTTTTGAAAATCGCTACACAAAAATACTGTCTAAACATTGCTTTCACCAAAATGCTCATAACTCTCATGAATGAATGAATTTATTTTTGTGCTATTAACCATAGGTTAATAACACACCAAAGAATATACCATAAATTGTACAAAAGCCAATCTACAATACAACATGTGTGCAAAAGAAAACTGTACCTGCTTTCCTGCTGATATCCAAAATATCACTGTGTTGACATCAATGACAATCCAAGTCATGAATGCAACAACAACTGCTATAGAATGACTACCAAAATACTTTGCATTCATTCCTAATAGGAGCATCTCAGGTCCTTGGTAGTCATGTGTCACCAAAAACATATTTGAGTTACTTGTGTTGCTCGGTTCCTGATTTGACCGAGTTTGTTCACTGTCACTCAATTTCCTATATTCGCCGGTATTGGTCGGTTATCTCTCTAGCGCTTGGTGAATTTCCCTAGTACTCGATGATGCTTGTCTGGTACTCGGTTGGCTTTACGTACCGATGGGTTTCTTTTGATTTTTTGTTGAGGCTAGCTTGTGCATTAATTATGGGTCACCAATTTAATGTTGGTATCCATCATTGGGAAGTGCATGGTCCTAGATTTGACTGGTCCTTTCATTGATTATGGATCTAAAGGCCAAATCAGTTTGGTAGCCACTTGTATAAATGTAGTTGTTTGGTTAGAATTTAGGAGTCAGTAGTTAGGAAGTTTTTGGTGGAAGATAGGAGATAGAAGATTAAAGATTATTTGCATATCCTCACATGTTTGAGGACTTCTATAATTCATTGTAATATCTAGCCAAAACAAGGAAGGCTTTACAACCTAGAATGTATGAATCCATTTGAGATAATATATGAATGATCTTGCATTTTATCTCTCCCACTGTGTTGTTGTTGCTTTTGTGTGGTTTTGAGAAATGTGGATCAGGTTAGGGTGTGCTATTTCTTGGCCCCTCCTGTCCCTCACTTGTGTCAAGTTGTATCAGAGGGAGGTGATATCTGGATCTAGGTTTGTGACTCTAGATTTGAAGGTTCCTTCTTGTGAAGCCATAGTTGAATTTTTGTGGGGTAGCAGATTGTGATGTGACCTGCAGTTGCAGAGGGTTTTCAAGATGGTTTGTGGGAGGTGAAATGTGGATCTAGGATTGGCAGACATGTTGAGACAAATTATTGCTAGATTATAAGTTGTTGAAACAACCCAAATGATAAAATTGAGGTAGAACAAGGTGATGTAGAACCTGCATTTGTGATGGATCAAGGTGAAGAAAGATTCTTGAAGGCTTTGACAAGTCTGAAGTCTACACCACACTTTAATCCTCCTGAGTATGCTAGAAAATTTGATTTTGATGAATTAGTGGATTGGATCACTGAGATGGAAAAGTACTTTGAGTATGAAAATGTACCTGAGGAAAAGAAGGTGAAAATTGCAAGCACAAAGTTGAAAAGTCATGCATCCTTATGGTGGAAACATGTGCAGCTAGACAGAAAGAGGAAAGACAAAGACAAAATCAACGCATGGAATAAAATGGTGAATAAATTGAAAGGAAAGTTCTTACCTTGTGATTATTAGATTAACCTAGTTAGACGAATGCAAAGTTTGAGGTAGAAAGATAGCTTAGTAAAGGATTATACTGAGTGATTCTATGGATTAGATATCAGTTCTGGACATGATGAAGATGATGTGGAAAAAATTGGTAGATACCTAAATGGTTTGAGAGTTTCCATCCAAGAAGAAATCAATTTGGTCAAATTGGAGAACATTGAAGAGGCTTATCAATTTGCATTGAAAACTAAGGAGAAATTGAATAAGAGACATGAGAAAAGACAAAGAGGTAGAGGTGGTAGATTCCCTAGAGGAAGAGGTAGATCTCATGGTGAAAATAGTAGATATGAACTAGAAAAGAAAACTCTGGATAAAGGCAAGAGCAAGTGGAAAGGTGAAAGTTCATCTAGAGACAGAGGCAGTAACTACCAAGGTGGTTATAATAGAGGAAGTTTTTAAGGAACTTGTTACAATTATGGAGAAAAAGGACATAGATCATTGGAGTGTACACATGCAAGTAAGAAGGCTGGTAGCAGTAGAAATGTTGTGGTGCAAGAAGAGTCACTAAATGAACCTAAGAAGGAAAATAACTTAATGGTAAGAAGAGCACTTTGGAATGAAGGTAAAAAGGAAGATTCGGTAAGAAAAATTTTGTTTAAGACTAGATGTAGAGTTTCTGATAAAGTTTAGAAGTTAATCATTGATAGTGGTAGCTCGGAGAATCTGGCATCTAAAGAGATGGTCACAAAGTTATAGTTGGAAAGGTTGAAACATCCAAAGCCCTATTAGATTTCATGGATCAAAGATGAGCATACACTATTGGTAAGTGAACAATGTTATGTGAATTTGAAAATTGGAAAGTACTATGATAAGGTGTTATGTGATATTATGCCTATGGATTGTTGTCATATTTTATTGGGTAGACATTGGCAATATGCTAGACATGCTATATATGATGGGAGATTGCATAAGTATACTATTTGGGTTGATGGAAGAAGACAAATCTTGTTAGCTTTGATGGAAGAACCTGTTAGTAATGTTTGTAGATCTGTGAAAGTTTTCTTGATGGAAGGAAGAAAGTTTGTTAAGGATTTATAGAGAAATGATGTATGTTTTGTTGTGATTCCTAACAAACTAAGTAAGAAAATAGAGGATAATGTCCCTGAGGAGATTGATAAGTTACTCACTGAGTATAGTGAAATCATTTCTGATAATGTACCTAATGGTTTTCTACTGAAAAGAAGAATTGATCATTGAATGGATCTTATCCCTGGAGATAGTTTACCGAATAAGGCACCTCATTGGTTGACACCTACCAAGAATCAGGAGTTGAACCGATAGATTCAAGAGTTGTTAGAGAAAGGATTGATAAGAGAAAGTTTGAGTCCTTGTGAAGTACCTATGGTATTGGTAGCTAAGAAGAATGGATAATGGTGAATGTGTGCTGATTCCAGAGCAATCAACAAGATAATAGTTAAGTATAGGTTTCCTATACCGAGAATGGATGATATAATGGATAGTTTGACTGGAGAAAAGTATTTTACCAAGATTGATTTGAAAAGTGGGTATCATCATATCAGAATCAAAGAAGGTGATGAATGGAAGACTGCTTTAAAGACAAAAGAAGGTTTGTATGAGTGATTGGTTATGCCTTTTGGTTTAACTAATGCACCAAGTACTTTTATGAGGTTGATGAATGAATTTTTGAAGAAAGTCTTGGGTAATTTTGTGATTGTATGTCTTGATGATATTCTGATATTTAGTAAGATTAGAGAAGAACATTTGTTGCATGTTAGACAAGTTTTGCAGAGATTGAAAGAAGAAAAGTTGTTGAGAAATCTAAAAAAGTGTTCATTCATGAAAGAGGAGATTGTGTATTTGGGATTTGTGATTTCAGCTGATGGATTGAAAATGGATCTTGAAAAGGTTGAAGCTATTTTTAATTGGCCTACACCTATGAATGCTAGTGAGGTAAGATCATTTCATAGTTTGGAAAGTTTTTACCGAAAGTTCATTAGGAATTTTAGTTCAATTTGTAATGCTATGACTGAGACTATGGGAGGAGACAAAAGATAATTCAAGTGGACACATGGAGCTGATAAAATTTTTGAGACTCTGAAGTAGAAGGTTGTTGAATTGCCTATTTTAACATTGCCTGATTTCAATAAGGTATTTCAAGTAGAATGTGATGCAAGTGGAAGTGCAATTGGAGCTGTGTCGAGTCAAGAAGGTAAACCTGTTGCTTTCTTTAGTGAAAAGTTGAATGATGCAAAGAGGAAATATTTTTTGTATGATCAAGAATTTTATGCTATTGTTCAAGCCCTGAAGAAATGGAGACATTATTTGATACCAATTGAATTTATTTTGTATACCGATCAAAAATCCTTACAATATTTGGGTAGTTAGAATAAGTTGAATCAGAGAGATACGAAATGGGTTGAGTATTTGCAAAGTTATACATTTGTGATAAAGCATAAGAGTGGAATCACTAATCAAGTTGCTGACGCATTGAGTAGAAGGAGATCTTTGATGATTGAGATGAAAATTGGAATTCTAGGCTTTGATGACATGATATATTCTTATGAATTTGATCCTAATTTTCTGAGTCGTGGGGAAAGTGCAGAGCACCTATTCAAGATCAACAAAGTACTAAATGGGATGAATACTTTATGCAAGGAGGTATGTTGTTTAAAGGTATTTAGTTGTGTATACTGAGAGGACCAATGAGAAATAATTTGATAAAAGAGAAACATAGTAGTGGTTTGGCTAGACATTTTGGAGTTGATAAGACATTGAATTTTCTTAAGGAGAAATACTTTTGGTCATAGTTGTATAAAGATCTTTAGAAATTTGTGAAAAGTTGTGGAGTTTGTCAAGTTGCAAAAGGACTTAGTCAGAATATTGGATTGTATACACCAATTTTTGTACCTGAGAAACCTTGGATTGACATCAGTATGGATTTTGTTCTTGTCTTACCAAAGGCGGTAAGAGGTAATGATTCTATATTTGTTGTTGTGGATAGATTTTCTAAAATGGAACATTTTATACCTTGTAGAAAGACATTAGATGTAGTACATGTAGTAGATATTTTCTTTAAGGAATTTTTAGATTGCATGGATTATCGAGGAGTATTATCTCTGACCGAGACAGTAAATTTGTTAGATACTTTTGGAAGACTCTTTGGAGAAAGTTGGGTACAGAGTTGAAATATAGTTCTACATTTCACCCACAAACTGATGGACAAACAAAATTTATGAATAGGAGCTTGAGAAATATTTTGAGATGTTTGGTTAGAGACACACCAGGTAATTGGGATTTTGTGTTGGCACAAGAAGAATTTTCATACAATAATTCAGTGAATTGGAGAACTGGAAAAACACATTTTGAGATTGTAAATGGCATACAGCTGAGAGGTATATCTAATTTGAGAGACATTGTTGATGAAAGAAAGAGAAGTGCTAAAGGAGTAAAATTTGTTGAGTACATGAAGACATTGCATGAAGATGTGAAGCTTAAAATGGAAAAGAGTAATTAGAAATACAAAGACAGAGCTGAAAGATCAAGAAGACAAGACTTTTGATGTTGGTGATGAAGTGATGGTTCATTTGAATAAAGGTAGATTTCCTATTGGAACATATGGGAAGTTGAAGATGAAGAAGTTTGGACCTTGCAAGATTTTGAGAAAATTTGATAGTGGAAATGCATATGAAGTTGAGTTACCTGATGACATGGATATTTCAACTATATTCAACATTGTTGATTTATATGAGTTTCATGAACCTAAAGAGGACATGACAGTACCGAAAAATTATCCTAAGAAGAAGAATTTAGAGGTTGAGAATATTTTGGAGCAAAGAATTGGTAGAAGTACAAGGGGAAAATAGTATATGGAATATCTAGTAAAGTGGAAGATCATATCGATTGAAGACAGTTCATGGATTTCATAGTTTGAGTTGGATGGAGCTCAGATCATACCTACTAAATGATTCAGATAATCATTTTCAAATAACCACAGATGTCTGATGCAGGAGCATCTCAAGTCCTTGGCAATCCTGTGTCACCAAAAATATATTTGAGTTGTTTGTGTTGCTCGGTTCCTACTTTGACCGAGTTGGTTCGGTGTTGCTTGGTTTCCTTTGTTCATTGGTGTTGGTTGGTTATCTCTTTGGCACTCATTGAATTTCCCTAGTTCTCAGTGATTCTTGTCTAGCACTCAACTGGCTTTGTTGACCAACGAGTTTCTTTTGAGTTTCTATTGAGGCTGACTTGTGCATTGTGTTGGTGTTCAAAAATGCTTATGCCACTTAGGGCTGCCAATATGCCTTGAGACTAATGTTAGGAGTGGTTAGTTCCAAGTATGGGAGCTCTACAAGGCAACTAGACCAACTATAGGGACAAGACTTCCCTCTACACTTCTGGCTCTGCAAAACCAAGGTGGGTGCACCTAACCCAATATAAATTATACTTCACACACAAAGACTAGGTTTGAATAATAGATGAAAGGATAGTAAGAAAGTACTAAATGATAACCACACATTCATTGACTCTCCATTACTATGGGGTGGAACCTTACACAACCAAATACTAATAACTTAAAGATGGTTCTTAATTTATAAGTTTGAATCATAACAACCTCAATTAGGATATGTCAACAAATAAATACTCATCTAGGCCAGTGCCTCATCCATTGGGCAAGGCTTCTTGGACAAACTACACACACACACCAGAATATATCTGAGATTCAAAGCCATAAACAAATTTACAATCTCCTCTACTACTTACAGAATATCCCTACATAGACAAGAGATAAATCTAGTCCCATCTGGAGCATCATTTAATCTAATCCTGGATTAGAACTCAAGAATGATGACCTATACATAAATTGTTATGCAATTAACTAGAAAGTTCAAAATTCATCTACATTGACACAAGGGAGAGATAAGAATCATGGGCCTGTATTAAGTATGAAGAATCCTCAAGTGTATACAATCAATCCAAAGAAACCATGCTTGCAAACTACAGCTTAGACCTACAATTTTCTTTCTATTGTCAAAATATACCAAAATAGGTTATTACAATTCAGACTGGGCAGAAGACTCACAACCAGAAAAGTTTGAAAACCTAACTCCCAATAATTCCAAAATGATCACAAAAATCCCTTTATACCAAGGTTACAATCCAAGAACAATGATCATTTCCAACTCAAAATTCAAATCCACCTAACCCCACTAAGGAGTTAACACAAACAACATAGGGATCAAGCCGCAGCATGCTAGCCCAAACAGTCTAATTTCAATAGCCAACTAGATGTACTGGCCCAAGGTACAAAATCAACACCAAACCTTAAGAAATCTGGCCAAAAAGATCTCTGTAACACACTTCAGGGTACTATTTCATTTACTCCCCTATGGCAAGACACTCCTCTGCAACTATCATGGCAGCCTGGACCACTCCGCAGTGTTTGACAATCCATTCTACCCACTTTGGCTGCTCAAAAATTGAATTTTTGGTACCTCTGTCATTGCAAACCCTCTCCAAAATTTGAAATTAAATCCCAACGGTCACTTTATGGCACCAGGGGCACATCGGTGGTCCTAAATTAAATCTCGGCCAACTTTAAGTCATGACCGTCGGATTATTCTTACTTCGCAGGCTTTATGTTTTTACCTTTTAAAAGATTGCCCATTTACATTTAGCGAATTGGCGACAAAAGGCTTCCACCAATTCGCAAAACATTTCACACCTTCCGCTAAAAATTTAGTGACTATGCAACCTCTGTTCGCCAAATCGCCAGACAACCTAGAGAACTACCAAATCTTTTCGCGAATGAGTGAAAAGATTGAACTTTATTAGCACCGCTAAGACATCAGACCCCACTTGGGTCTGCGACCAATCAAAATTGAAAAAATTAGCAACACTGACATAGTGGACCCACCCTAACTCCACAATGGCGATATCCAAATAGTTTTCACATGATCACATAGCCAAGAAAAGGACCATGCGAACATGCGACACACTTCAACTCTTGACCATCGCATAACCACCACCGCATAGGGTTGACACAAAATGTTAGTCGCATGAACACATAGCCTTAAAAAAGGCTATGCGAACATGTGACTAACCGCCAGCATTCACCACCACTACTTGCCCTTGGCTACCAGACCTATGACATGTATATCCATCTCAGTGCTCACCGGTCAATCAAAAATCAACACATCACCACACCTAGCAAATGGATCCACTGCACATCAACCCTTTTAAACACTGCAAGATCAGATGGTTGTTGCATGATCGCAAGGGGAAAGAATATTCCTTGCAGTCATGTGGCAACCGTAGGATTGAAAGGGCTCTGACAACCAAGCCCACATCTCTACCCTACATCTAATAGAACATTGCCACCTCGACATCGTCTGACATCAGGCCCACTACAAACAAACTTGTCGGCATCCAATCGGATGGTGGGCACATGATTGCATGGGGTGAGAATATTCCATGTGATCACATGCTGACCGTAGATTAAAATCACTAACACAAGCCCCACTAACATTTCTGACTTAGCACCACATGCACCAATCAGAAATGAGCACCTCAGCACTGTTTAACACGCAGACTGACCTGGACCCACGGCATGCCCACATAGGAAAATCTGATGGCTGTCATAAAAGAGTGAAGGATAAACACCATACATCTTCACCATGTGAACATGTGACAACCACTGATTTTGTCCAAAATTTAACCACACCAAACAACTAAGAAGAACTGGGGCCCATCAACTGATCGCACTTACGCAGTTAAGACCGAGGTAAAAAACATCCAGGGTTTTCACATCAGTGAAGGATCCAAAACATCCAGGGTTTTCACGTTGACATAAAACTAACAAAAACATCATGGGTTTTCATGCAGACCAAAAAGGAGATAGAAAACATCATAGGTTTTCACATTTAGGCAAATTTTACAATTTGTTTCCTACAAACCTTAAAACTTGAATAACTCTCTGGGTTTGCTATTCAGCACATGTGATTTGAACTGGAGCAAGGTGACACAATAAAGAACACTGGGCAAGACACTTCAAGAAAACTTGCAAGGAAATGGGCCATTTTCAAAAGATTTTGCATTGACAGGGAAATGGACCAACAGTGGCTCTAGTTGGGAACATGTATCTCTTACAGGTACAATGAGGACTTTAGATCTCTAGGAAGAAGTAGACCACCCACTAGAAAAACAAAAAGGCCTCAAAAAACATAGGGAACAAATAGGAAAGGGAAACACACAATAGGAAAGGGAAAGATATTTATAGAATTTACAAGTATGTACAACCAGGCTCAAGGCCCCAAAAGAAAACCAATGACCCTCTTGAATCAAAAATCTGATTTTCATCCACATATGTGACCCCAAGTCTAAAAAATTCTTTACCATTCTACTGCAAACATATGTGAATAACCATGGGCTGAAGAATGAAACTATGCTGGTCACTGCCCATGTTCTTCTAGTCATGAATATCTTCATACTCCAAGAAGTATGGGACATCATCTAATGCTTCCTGATGACTGGAAACAAAAATGTGATCTAGTAATGCATCAGAAAATGAAACAAACTGAGCATCATGCATTACATCAGAGTTACCTGGTTGAAAAGGACTTGAATCTGCTGGTTTACCTTCATGTATTGCTTCAGCCACTGAGCAACCTGGTCCACCAATGATGTCCTCACTGACTGGATCATAAACCAAGTGAAGATCTATTTTCAAATTTTTGTGACAGGGGAACAACTAATCTACATTATCATTTTCATCAAAATAAATTCTGTCCCAACTATTGAAAGCAAAGTCTTCAACACTATCACAATCAGTATCATACTTGGTAAAAGAAGGAAAAGGATATGAGCAAGAAACTTGTTCATTACAACAATCTTCATAACAGGACAACATACTATCATGGCCTTCAACCTCTTCTTCTACATAGTAACCACAAGATGAGAACTCTGATGAACATGAATCATCAAAAGTATGAGCATCCTGCATCTTGTCAACATTTGACAAACTCAAAAATTGCTGGTGGGTGGGAGGGAAAACATCAATACATACATTAGGGATATCTACATTGCTTGAAGCTGAACAAATGCTGATGACTTCATCATCATGCTATACCTAGTTGCCATCTAGTAATGTGGGAGTAGTAAAAGAATCAGAGGCACACATGTCAAAGTCAAAACCCATTGATTCATGCTCTCGGTCAAAATCAATGTATGCTGGATGTAGGAACTCAAAGTCATCCCTCCCTGCATACCTAAGATATTCACAAGATAGGAGATCTGAAATTTGTTCACTATGAAGTGAACAATAGTCCACAAGAACACCCTCCTTTGACATACAATCATCAGCAACATATTCATCAATCCAATCCTTTTCTTCATCTAATTGACTGCATAAACTTTCGACCCCATACTGAGAAAGAGCATTACTCTCATGATTGCAAGAAAGAGTGTCATCACTTGACACATCTCCTTCATAACTTCCATCATTCTTAATATCATTACCAAAGAGAAAAACCCCAAGTGCATCCTCAGGCTCAAGACTATCATCACTAAGTACCCAATCCCTGATACATCCATAATACTCCTCCCACAAAGCATTTGACCAACTGGTTGACTCAGGAAAATAAAGCTCTAGGAATAAACCAATGAATTCAGATTCAAGAAACTCAACATCATCTGGAAGCTCATCATATGCACCACAAAATCTATCATAAAAAAAGATATGGATAGATCCTGTTTGCACCCCACCTTTAATCTTACCAATTTTATGCAATCCCTAAGGATGCCTTGTTCAAGAAGTGCAAGCTCCTCCTCAAGCTTACCCATTACAACTTAATGTAGTACTTCCATAAGATTTTGTAGAGATGCAACTAAAAACTTGAAGAATGCAACCTCTATTCACACCTTACTCCTTTTCTTAGTGCTTGATCACTTAATAAGGACACATTCAGACCTTGAAAAATACCTAGAAATCTTGCAGCAGAAGACCTTTGGCTAGAAGAAGGGTAGATCTAGAGCTCACCATGGAACTCCATCAGATTTTGCAATGTAGAGTCACCACCTCCTTAGAGAGGAAATATATACTTTGTTTCTACTCCCAACCAATACAAAACTCCAAGTAACTCACTATTTATCAGAAGGAACACTAATCAAATAGAGAAAATCAGAGCCGCCACTCACAACTAGGTGAGAAAATTTAGCAAATGCTAATTTGTCTATCTAACTCTTTCCAATGGCTCCCCAGTAGAGTTACCATCTTGTTGGTGTTCAAAAATGCTTATGCCACTTAGGGCTGCCAATATGCCTGGAGACTAATGTTAGGAGTGGTTAGTTCCAAGTATGGGAGCTCTGCAAGGCAACTGGACCAACTATAGGGACAAGACTACCCTCTACACTTCTGGCTCTGCAAAACCAAGGTGGGTGCACCTAACCCAGTATAAATTATACTTCACACACAAAGACTGGGTTTGAATAACAGATGAAAAGATAGTAAGAAAGTACTAAATGATAACCACACATTCATTGACTCTCCATTACTATCGGGTGGAACCTTACATAACCAAATATTGAAAACTTAAAGATGGTTCTTAATTTATAAGTTTGAATCATAACAACCTCAATCATAATATGTCAACAAAGAAATACTCATCTAGGCTAGTGCCTCATCCATTGGGCAAGGCTTCTTAGACAAACTACACACACACCAGAATATATCTGAGATTCAAAGTCATAAACACATTTACATTCTCCTCTACTACTTACATAATATCCCTACATAGACAAGAGATAAATCTATGTCCCATCTGGAGCATCATTTAATCTAATCCTGGATTAGAACTCAAGAATGAGGACCTATACATAAATTGTTATGCAATAAACTAGAAAGTTCAAAATTCATCTACGTTGACACAAGGGAGAGATAAGAATCATGTGCCTGTATTAAGTATGAAGAATCCTCAAGTGTATACAATCAATCCAAAGGAACCATGCTTGTAAACTAAAGCTTAGACCTGCAATTTTCTTTCTATTCTCAAAATATACCAAAACAGGTCATTACAATTCAGACTAGGCAAAAGACTCACAACTAGAAAAGTTTGAAAACCTAACTCCCAATAATTCCAAAATGATCACAAAAATCCCTTTATACCAGGGTTACAATCTAAGCACAATGATCATTTCCAACTCAAAATTCAAATCCACCTAACCCCATTGAGGAGTTAACACAAATAAGACAGGGATCAAGTCGTAGCATGCTAGCCCAAATAGTCTAATTTCAA
Organism: Chamaecyparis obtusa; assembly: GCA_027943335.1. NCBI lineage: Eukaryota > Viridiplantae > Streptophyta > Pinopsida > Cupressales > Cupressaceae > Chamaecyparis > Chamaecyparis obtusa. The sequence goes on from BSBK01000984.1 coordinate 323,934, forward strand.
CAGCCAACTAGATGTACTGGCCCAAGGTACAAAATCAACACCAAACCTTAAGAAATCTAGCCAAAAAGATCTCTACAACACACTTTAGGGTACTGTTTCATTTACTCCCCTATGGCAAGACACTCCTCTGCAACTATCATGGCAGCCTGGACCACTCCGCAACATTTGACAATCCATTCTACCCACTCTGGCCACTCAAAAATTGAATTTTTGGTACCTCTATCGTTGCAAACCCTCTACAAAATTTGAAATTAAATCCCAATGGTCACTTTATGGCACCAGCGGCACATCGGTGATCCTAAATTAAATCTCAGCCAACTTTAAGTCATGACCAACGGATTATTATTACTTCACGGGCTTTTTGTTTTTACCTTTTAAAAGAGTGCCCATTTACATTTAGTGAATTGGTGACAAAAGGCTTCCGCCAATTCCCAAAACATTTCATGCCTTTCGCTAAAAATTTAGCGACTATGCGACCTCTCTTAGCCAATTCACTAGACAATCTAGAGAACCACTAAATCTTTTCATGAATGAGTGAAAAGCCTGAACTTTATCAGCATCGTTAAGACATCAGACCCTAGCTAGGTCCACGACCAATCAAAATTGAACAACTCAGCAACACCGACACAGTGGACCCGCCCTAACTCCACAACGGTGATATCCAAATAGTTGTCACATGATCGCATAGCTAGGAAAAGGGCCATGCAAACATCCGACACACTTCAACTCTTGACCACCGTATAACCGCCACCGCATAGGGTTGACACAAAACGTCAGTCGCATGATTGCATAGCCTTGAAAAAGGCTATGTGAACATGCGACTAATCGCCAGCATTCACCACCACTACTTGCCCTTGGGTACCAAACCTATGATGTGTATATCCACCTCAATTCTCGCTAGCTAATCAAAAATCAACACATCACCACACCTGGGAAATGGATCCACCGCACGTCAACCCTTTAAACACTGCAAGATCAAACAGTTGTCGCATGATCACAAGGGGAAAGAATATTCCTTGCGGTCATGCGGCAACCATAGGATTGAAAGGGCTCTGACAACTAGGCCCACATCTCTACCCTGCATCTAATAGAACCTTGCCACCTCAACATTCTCTGATAGCGGGCCCACTGCAAACAAACCCGTCGGCATCCAATCAGACGGTGGGTGCATGATCGCATGGGGTGAGAATATTCCATGTGATCACATGCCGACCATAGATTGAAATCACTAACACAAGCCCCGCTGACATTTCTAACTCATCACCACATGGACCAATCAGAAATGAGCACCTCAACATTATCTGACACGCAGACCCATCTAGACCCACGGCACACCCACATAGGAAAATATGATGAATATCACAAAAGTGTGAAGGATAAACACCATGTGAACATGTGACAACCACCGATTCTGTCCAAATTTTAACCACACCAAACAATTGAGAAGAACTGGGTCCCATCAACCGATCACACTTGCGCAGTTAAGACCAAGGTCGAAAACATCCAGGGTTTTCACATCAGCGAAGGATCAAAAACATCCAGGGTTTTCACATTGACACAAAGGTAACAAAGGAATGTGAAAACATCGCGGTTTGTCATGCAGAACAAAAAGGAGACAAAAAACATCATAGGTTTTTGACATTTAGGCAAATTTTAAAATTTATTTCCTGCAGACCTTAGAACTTGAATAACTCTCTGGTTTTGCGATTCAACACGTGTGATTTGAACTGGAGCAAGGTGACACAATGAAGAACATAGGACAAGACACTTCATGAAAACTTGCAAGGAAATGGGCCATTTTAAAAAGATTTTGCATTGACAGGAAAATGGACCAACACATTGATTATAGGTCATGGATTTAATGTTGGTATCCATCATTGGGAAGTGTGTGATCCTAGATCTAACTATTCCTTCCATTGATTGTGGATCTGAAGGCCAACTTAGTTCGGTAGCCTCTTGTATAAATGTAGTTGTTTGGTTAGAATTTAGGAGTCAGTAGTCCGAAAGTTTTTGGTAGAAGATAGGAGATAGAAGATTAGAGATTATCTATAGATCCTCACATATTTGAGGACCTCTATAATTCATTGTAATATCTTGCTGAAACTGGGAAGGCCTTATAGCCCGACATGTATGAATCCAAGTGAGATAATATATGAATGATCTTGCATTTTATTTCTCCCACTGTGTAGTTGTTGCTTCCGCATGTTGTTGAGAAAGGTAGATCATGTTAGGGTGTGCCATTTCTTGGACCCTTTGAATCACATTAGGTGTGACTCTCTCATCTATCTTATGTGGTTCTTCTTCACTTATTTTAGGTTCACTGATTAATACATCAATGTTGTTAAACATTTCTTCAACATTTTATTCTCTACTAATAGGTCTAGGTTCTTCTTCGATCATAGGTGAATAATCATAGTATCTCTCTTGAATCATAAAATTTTCATCAATCTTTACATGTGAACTTTCAATGATCTTCAATCTCAAATTAAAACATCTATAAGCTTTTCTTTTAGTAGAGTAACCAATAAAAATACGTTCATCGCTTCTTGCATCAAACTTACCAACACCATCATCTCTCTTGATGTAACACTTTCTTCCAAAGATTCTGAAGTATTTTACTATAGGTACATTCCCAAACCATATCTCATAAGGTGTTTTTTTTGCGCATAACCTTAATTGAATTATGTTGATAGTATAGACTATAGTATTGACTACATCTCTCCAATAGGTGTGTACAACTTTTCCTTCAATCATGATAGTGCCCATTGTGTCAAGTATGATCTTATTTCTTCTTTCTGCAATTCCATTCTTCTCAGGGGTTCTAGGTGCACTTAACTATCTCTTTATCTCATGTTCTTTGCAATACTCATAAAATTTATCAGAAGTGAATTCTCCTCCTCTATCTGATCTTAGACATTTTATCTTTAATCTAGACTCATTTTCAACTTTACATATGAATATTTTGAACCTCTCAAATGCTTCAGATTTATATCTTAAGAATGCAACTCACATCGTTCTAGAATAATTTGTTGGTTCCTCAAACTGGACTTTATCCTTTCATAAGGAACCAATGCATCAATAGGTTTTTAGGAGGGATTAGATTCCAAATATTGAATTCTATGATAATTGGACCAACTATAGGGAAAAGACTACCCTTTGCACTTTTGGCTCTACAAAACCAAGGAGGGTACTCCTAATCTAGTAACAACAAGACTTACTTCAAGAATAACAAACTGGATTCAATAACAATAAATAAATGATAAGAAAATGTTGAATGATGACTATTCATTCATTGATTCTCCATTATCATTAGGTGGAACACTACTTTGCAACTCACTACACTTAAAGAATTTTGACAAATTTATATCAAAATGTTTGGAGTATAGTAGAACCTTAGCAAGCATTGAGTTCTATAAACTAGCTTCACTACTGGCCAGTGCCTTATCCATTGGGCAACACCCTCACTACAAAATTGAGATACATAGACAAATATATTGAATTTTGATGACCTTATCCTCTGAAAATGCTATCACCATGCAGTAGATTTTATCAAAGGACTCCTAAATTTACACTACTTACTGGTATCCTTATGCAAACTTCAAAGAATTAGTTCTATATCTAGAGCCTATTTAATTTGATCCAAGATCAAACCTGAAGAATATCAACACATAACTCAAACAAAGAACACACATAGGAGAGATGTAAACCTTGGATTTTATTTAAAATGCTATATCATCATATATACACAAAGTTCTTTAAAATGTAAACCATCTGGATATTTAATGGAACCAACAATACTTGCTATTATGAAAACTTGACCTAATATAGTCTACTGTATTCTAGACTGAGAGAAAAGTCATCAGTTGGTGTTCTGAAACTAAACAGAAGACTAAAACTACATCTCCTACCCAGCCCATAGAACACTTGGGACCAATTTTGAGAAAAATCACAGAGAATTAGGAACCCTTACAATAATGAAAAGAACTGATATATATCCCTTAGGAAAAGACCTAAAAGATATTTCTACCATGACACCTATTACTTTCAGAAAGATCAATTCTGCAAACAACTTCTTTTCCCACCAAAATCTAACCTCAGAGACAAAAGCTCTTACTACTATTTCCTTCTTGCTCAAAATTGATTCTAACCACTGCCATTCAATTTGTCATTTCTTGCCGTTTCCAATGGTATATTGCACTTATATATTCGGGCAAAAATTGAACATCCAGATCAAAAATTCATGAGCAGCTTCATTCATGAACAACCTAACAACTTTGAAATTCAAAATTTATGCATAGTTCAAACTTTACAATTTGTTTTATATAATTCTGCACATTTTTATTTGATCAGGCCCACATGTGCCATGTGGCACCATAATTTTGGTCCTATAGACCACATCATCACCACCTCATCAAGTTGACCACCACATCACCAGTCGTGCCACTTGTCACTCTCCAGTTGACCTGTCGCTCTGCTCTACCACCTCATCGAGCTGCCACATGTTAGTCTGTGGCATGATCACAAGGGCTAAATTCTTTCCTTACGGTTATGCAACCACCATCAAATTTTTTGGGTACGTATCTCAAGGCCAATAGACTTGCCATCTTGTTGATCTGTCATCACTCTACACCATGTGTCACTACCTAATTTTCTCATTGATCCATCTAGGCAACTGAACTGCACCTCTTGCCACATCACTAGAGCTACCATGTGTCGCCTTGTCACATGATCACAAAGGCTAATTTTCCTCCTTGCGATCATGCAACCACCATCAAATTTAGCACACATCTCAAGTCACAGACCCTACACAATAACACTTCATCAAAATTACTTTACCAACATGTGGGGCTCACTGAGTTGTCATCATACTTGTCACCAGCTGGACACCTGGGTTCTTGTGCTCGCATGAGAAGGCTCCATACTTGCATCCATACTTCAACACTACCATATTGTGTGCAATGGTATTTGAATATCAATTATTTCCTCTCAACAAGCAATGTGGGATTAAATCCCAATGTTTTAATTAAATTTATCTTCAAAATTTATCCTTAATGTGTGCCCAGCTGGGCCCATCACATTCAAGAGGTCCAACATTTTCCTCTCACTTCACTTGACATCATAACCAAGTGTCCTTCCTTTTAAACATTTGAAATGTGTGAAATAGGGAGAATGTGGGATATATGTATCTCAAACAAATCCTCACGTAGCTTTCTCCATTTAGCTGCCTTCAACACGTGCATCCTCCAATAGTAGCTTTCCTTTAAAATTTGAGGCATCTCATAACGATGCGTAAACTCCATTCATATTTGACTTATGCGCTGACCAATGTGCACATTTGTTTACTCCTCTAGATCATGATGTGAGGCTACCTCCAATACTTACATATAAAAACCATGCCATAATTCCAATGTTTTCCCCTTTTACTCGGATGCTGGCACTTTCTTCTGGACTGGCAACCTCCCCTATCACTTAGATGTTGCACCCCTCTTTAACTTTGATGTGCAACCATCATAAGCATGTGTAGAATCCAAAGGGAGATATGCAAAGTCTTGGACAAGTAGAATTGCAAGTTTAGAGCACTACTAGATTTGCAAAGAAGAATTATAATAGTGATTCAATTAAAAACTATTTCCACTTGAACCATACTAAGGGTAGCCTCCACTGGATACTATTGCTCCTAGTACCACTTCCTACTAGTACGTATGACTTTTGAATTTTCACCAACAATTTGAATTACTTGAGTTTGAATATTTCCAAGGTGAACTCCAAGTTTCTCAAGAACACAAGCAGCCACACGTTCACCTTTATGCAACAACTCTAAAAGCAAGTTCTTAGATCCTATGTAGTTACGTCCAAGTTGTCATGCTCCTTCAAGTGCAGGTTCTATCACACACTTTGCTCATGGAGTGAATGGAATCTCCACAGCAACAAACCCACTGCCTCTACCAATGATTTTTTCAACCTCTACATGAGCCTCCTTTATACTTATTTCTCTTAGCCTTTACACATTTCAAACATTAAAAAGTGCACCAAGCCTCTTGTGCTGCTTACTTCTCATGCACAAAGAATTAAGAGGCTTGCGCAACCCTTCTTCATGTCTCTCCCCTTTTTTTATTGGCATAGACACTCAACATTTGGTCTAGAGAGTGTGTGTCAAGCCCAACATTACTTTGGGGCCTCCAAACCTGCGTGAGTTTCCTTCTATATTAGTGCAAACTTCCTCACATTCCCTTGTTGTTTTAAAAAATGTGGCAACCCTCCCTTCAAAATGCCATCCACATTCTACAAATACATCACATAGCCACCAAACCAAAATGGTGTGCACCACATGCATACTCACTATCAAAACAATGTACACACCTTTTGTTTTTACCTTACTGGCCTTTGGAGTGCTTTTTTTCCATTTCTCTTGGCAACCAAACCGAGAATAGATATCAAAGAGGAATTTATTTAAAAAATTAACTGCCAGACCATCTCTTTTATGAGCATGTCAAAAGCTTTTGATCTAATAGCTATAACCTTTTCCCCAAACAAGTTGAGCATAGATTCCCTACATTTTTCATATAGGCTTTGAAGCACCAGTCTTAATCATTTAAAGTAAGGGCTACACTAAGGATTGCATCTGAGGCACTATGTAGTTGCTATGAATTTCAAATTCATTTCAGCTACTATGGCAATGTGCATCATAGTGGGAAATGTATCACTTAAAGATTGAGACCCATGATCATCTATATGTATGAATTTCTCACCGTGTGCTTTCCCCATCATGATGGAAAAAAGATTAAGGTTTCTTTTTATGCCACTATGAATTTTTGATGATGCATTTGTATAGTATTTACATAATCAGAAAAGGTAATATAATGAGTTAGCTCACACAAATGCCCCTAGGTACATACTGGAAATTTTAATTGATACTTGCAACTCTTTCATGGGATATGTCCAGAGGAAAAACTTGATCCCATTCACCATTAAAACATCTCTACTTTGTGTCTCTTCAAAAATCAAAACTTTAGTCATAAGTCTGAGCCTCAGTAGAATCTCCATCACTTTCATCAATAGGCATCTAAATCTGCTGCTTAAAATTTACTGAAAATAAAATATCTTGAGCAATTTTGTGTGCACATATAAAAATGACAGAGCTTTTAAAATGATGCAGCTTGTTGGGCCCAAAGTGGGTTCGGCCTAAAAAAATTTTGAATTCAAACACCTAGACCTCAAACAAAACCAAAATGACTAGCATCTGCAACCAGATCCAATCTAGACAATGACAGATAATTAAAAACTTTGATTTTTAAAAAACTTCGCTAGGTCACCAAAATGAATAAACTACCCTTAGTCACGCCATCAAAAGACTGATCAATACTTATGATCGGACTTTGAGAATTGGCAGACACAAACTTTGTAGTATAGAGATTCACCCTATTGGACAGGCTTTCCTAAAAATGAATGAGCCAAGAGATTTTAAAACTTGAAACCACTTGTTTAGAAATTCTCTACAAACACAAACTAAAAACACTGCAAACTGCCTCTGGAAGAGATGGTTTAAAGAATATCAAAAGACAAGCAGAGGGCTTGCCACTAAAATTGACAAAAGAATCATGTGCAAGGAATGTGAGGAATCAATTACAATCTAAAAAAATGCATCTGACATCAAGTTACAAATTTTTGAAAGTGGCTACTTTGTGAAGTTGATCTTGCCAACACTATCCAATTCACACAAATCACCTCAAGAACTGGCCTCAAAAACTTACCCACTAAAACTTTCATGAACTAGAAACTTGGGCATTGATTCACCCCCATAAAAGGTACATGGATCTAGAATCAATTTTCCTAAGAGATCAAGTGGTGGATTACAATAAAACACCAAAGTTAGCTTGTTAATAATATTTTGGAATAAAACAGTGAAATATGCAAAAATTGGCTTTAGAATTGACTTCGGAAAGTGGTCAGATGGATTGGTAGACCCTTGAAAATATTCAAGAAAGTACACTTCTAGGTCTACAATATGGAACAACTTTCAATTATATTTGACCTCGAACTAGGTGCAAATGGAAAGACCCCAAAGTAAGCCACTCATAAAATTGAACTATGCGCTCATGTTAAAATTTAACAATCTGCACATGAAATGGCTTTGGCAAATAGGTCAAACGGGCACATGGGGGGCTGAAAATTGGTGTAAACACTCTCTCTCATTCCTAAAACATGATTCAATAACCCACATGTCATGACCAATCATAGGGTAATAAATGCACTCATCCGAAGTGGGCTTCTCAATGAAAAACTGGACAAACATTTTATGCAGATTTGTGCAATGCCCTTCAATTGGGTACCTCTGAAACATATCAGAACTGAATTCTGAGAGTTGGAAACAACTATATATGCTAAATTATAGGTGAGGAACACACGTCCTAAGCCCCATCACATGAAAATTATCAAGCCCATTTTTCGATGCACTCAAACTATGCTTCCTTTTGAAGACTTTCAAAGCATTGATCTCACACTTGGAGAAAATTTTCAAAATATGGAGTCAAAATACAACCTAGATTTTTGAGCTCCAACAGTGGCTCTATCTGGGGATGTGTGCCCCTTGTAGGAAAGCAAAGAAATTAGAATCATTGGTAGATCAGACCACTCAAAAAAGGAAACAAATTTCTCTCTCTTCTCAAAACTAGGGTACCTTTATTGAAAGAAACACTCCACACAAATGAAAACAAAGAAACTATACAAAGAGCACACTATGTACAAATGGCCCAAAGCCATCAAACTAAAATCACTTCCTACCTCTATCAAACAATTGATTTTCATCTTCATTGATCAAAGGTAGACTGAAATTATTACTTCTGCCAACACTATCAAACATGTTGTCATGAATTGTCAGCACATCATATGGACAATAATTAACACCTCCGCTATCATTAGGCATTTGGAAATCATTGAAACATAGTAGGTATTGATCATTTTTCAACAAGAGGTTGTCACACCCTTTTAAATTTCTAACTAGCCAAGGAAGGAAACATTTTGGCTCAACTTCATAACTTGAAACAAGCTGGCTTACTTTTTCATATGCTTGAAAATCAAAAAGGAAGTTTTGAAATTCAAACCCTTGCACATCACACAAGTGCTCAGACAAATCACTATGAACTGTAACTTGTGGACTCAGATTTAGTTTATCTCGAGAGACATTAACATGCTAGATTTGAAAAAGAAAAGATTCATATTTTGCCTGACAACTATTATGCCCCTGCTGATTTGCTTTAATGTCTTCTAAAAATAGAACATCAATACATTCTACATCCCATTCCTAGATAAAAGAACATACCTCTAGCTAAAGAAAATGCTCTGATATAGAATTTGAAACCTCTTTCAGCTTTATATGAAATGTTTCAAATTGTGGCTCTAACAAATCAGTATGCAGCCCATTGTTCAAGTTATCCACTTGGCATATGTCTCCCTGACATTGTTCATTTTTACAGGGAAGATTATCAACACTATTAACCTCCTCTTGATAAGACACTGATTCAAAACCATTAACAATATCTGAATCATTAGTGTCCATATCAAACATGCTGACTACCATTTCTGATTTAACTGCAAATTGAGCAACCATAGTTTCATATTTTGGCTCATAGAAGCCTTCATCCAAAATTAGTTTTATCTTTATTATTATTTGAAACAAAAGAATTCATTATTACTTTAGTCAAATCAACTTCTTCAAAATCATCTTTAACACATGATAACTTCTCATCTTTTTTACAAGGCTGCCCGTAAACCATTTCTTTGTCTTGAGGAATATCAAGGTCATTGTGGCTCCATGAGTCCTCTTCTTCACTATCGGTACTACTAGAGTCTGATAAAATCTTGTCATTTGGGGCTTTATCATTGTCCACTGAAAGCTCTGCCCCCTCTTCATTTTTAAAACTTGATTGCAAACCACTCATTTTTGAAGCTTCGTAACTAGAGAAACTAATGTCAAACTTACTAGGTGTGTAACCCTTGTATATGTCTATCTCTGCATCAAATACATTCTACAATTCTTCATTAACCATGTCAACTCCCACAAGAGGGACAACCATATCTTGCTAGAAACATTCTTTATTTTGTTCTAAAGCATAATCTGAAACATGGCTATTAAGATCGGTAGGGATAGAGATACCTTTAAACTAATTTTTGGATCTTGATACACACTCATCTATTTCATTTGATTCATTATGACAACAAACAACATTAGATAGAAATCCTTTGGTGATCCCATATTTCAAGTTATTTTCTATATCCATTGTTGTCATAAAAGCCTGATGTAGAGTTTTTGGCTCTTTGTTTCTCAGTAGGAAACTCATTTTTTTACGAAAAGAACCCAAATAAAGTATTAGACATATTTGATCATCAGGTCTATAGCTTTTGGGAATATCATTTAAAGTCTTGGCAAATATAATGTTGAATAATGGAACCAACTCCTCTTCTTGAATCTCAATCTCCATCAATTTGTTCAACACAACACTTGCCCCTATTCTTTCAGAAAACTACTCCATGAAAGCTAAAATGAAATCTTCCCATAAAAAATAGAACTTGCTGGCAAGGAATAGAACCATACTCTGACATCTTCTTTAAAAGTCTGAACCAACAACTTCATGAAGATGTCTTCATGAAAAACTTTAAAGTCTCCCATCAAATCAGTAAATTCTTGCAAATGTTTACATGCTGAATCTGATTTTTCCCTTTAAAATCTTGTAGATGTTTCCTAATCTTAGTAGGAATTTCATTTAGGAAACTAGGTATGGCATCAAAACATAATGGCACATACCTTTGTATAGAAAAAATTCTACAAGAATCAATTATGGGTTGCACTTTACTTAATGACATTTTAAAATTCTTATTACGAACAACTTATGTAGCCATAAGGATTGTTCAAGTCATACAAACTCCTCCAAGACATGAACAAGATTTTAAACAAAACTAGAGAAATATGTAGATCCACAATATAAAATCCTTTGTATGGTGACTTCTTCACCCAGTAAGGATCATGTAAATACACAAATTACAAAATGAGAAATACCTGATGTTTCTCCTTTCTTACTGCTATTTTTTATTTATTGGCTGAAAATATGGCAGATCTTAGAGCTCACCTTGTAGCTCCATCAGGTTCTTTTTTACGTAGAGTCACCACCTCCTTGAAGAGGAAGAATATTTCACTTATTCACAATCTTTTTCCAGCCAACAATGAAACTTCACAATGATCTTTAAACATTGTTTATCAGAACTTCATATATCATATTTTTTATTCTAAACTTGAACTAATCAAATAGAGAACTCTCAGAGTCACCACTCACAACTTGGTGAGATGATATTAAAACCTTTCAGATCTGACTCTATACTTCAATGGTAATCACTGGATAGATAAATAAGTCAGAGAGGAGTCTAGCTCTACTCGTAACCGTGTTATTTAAAATTTACTACAACACTCGAGATATCAAACTAGATTTAGCATGACATTTGCATCTCTATTCCCCAGTAGAGTCATGATTTTGTTGGTTCCTCAAATTGGACTTTATGCTTTCATAAGCAACCAATGCATCAATAGGTTTTTAGGACAGGTTAGATTCCAAATATTGAATTCTATGATGAAAGAACCAACTATAGGGACAAGACTGCCCTCTACACTTCTGGCTCTGTAAAACCAAGGAGGGTACTCCTAATATAGTAACAAAAAGCCTTACTTAAATAATAATAGACTAGATTCAATAACAACAGATAAATGATAAGAAAATGCTAAATGATGACCATTCATTCATTGATTCTCCATTATCATTAAGTGGAACACTACTTCGCAAGTCACTGTACTTAAAGAATTTTGATAGATTTATATCAAAATGTTTAGAGTATAATACAACCTTACCAAGCATTGAGTTCTATAAACTAGCTTCACTGTTGGCCAGTGCCTTATCCATTGGGCAACACCCTCACTACAAAATTGAGATACATAAACAAATATATTGAACTTTGATGACCTTATCCTCTGAAAATGCTATCACCCTATGGTGGGTTTTATCAAAGGACTCTTAAATTCACACTACTTACTGGTATCCTTATGCAAATTTCAAATAATTAGTTCTATATCTAGAACCTATTTAATTTGATCCTATATCAAACCTGTAGAATATCAACACATAACTCAAACAAAGAACACACATAAGAGAGCTGTAAATCCTGGATTTTATTCAAAATGCTATATCATTATGTATACACAAAGTTCTTTAAAATGTAAACCATCTGGATATTTAACTGAACCAACAATACTTGCTATTATGAAAACTTGGCCTAATACAGTCTACTGTATCCTAGACTGAGAGCAAAGTCATCAATTAGCGTTTTGAAACTAAATAGAAGACTAAAACTACATCTCCTACCCAGCCCACAGAACACTTGGGACCGATTCTAAGAAAAATCATAGAGAATTAAGAACCCTTACAATAATGAAAAGATTTGATATATATCCATCAAGAAAAGACCTAAAAGGTATTTCTACCATGACACCTATTACTTCCAGAAAGATCAATTCTGCAAACAACTTATTTTCCACCAAAATATAACGTCGGAGACAAAAGATCTTACTGCTCTTTCTTGTTTTCTCAAAATTGATTTTAATCACTGCCATTCAATCCATCGTTCCCATCGTTTCCAATAGTATATTACACTTATATATTCAGGCAAAAATTTAACCTGCAGATCAAAAATTCATGAGCAGCTTCATTCATGAACAACCTAACAACTTTGAAATTTGAAATTTATGCATAGTTCAGACTTTACAACTTGTTTTATATCTTTCTGCATATTTGAATTTGATCGGGCCCACATGTGCCACGTGACACCATCGGATTGGTCCTACAAACCACATCATCGCCACCTTATCAGGCTAACATCAACATCACCAGTCATGCTACTTGTCACTCTACTCTACCACCTCATTAGGCTACCTCATGTCAGCTTGTCACATAATCGCAAGGGCTGAATTCTTTCCTTGTGGTTATGCAACCACCGTCAGATTTTTTAGGTGTGTATCTCAATGCCAACGGACCTGCCACCTTGTTGTTCTATCATCACTTTGTGCCACGTGTCACTACTTGATTCGCTCATTGATCCATCTGGGCAACTGAACTGCACCTCTCACCACATCACTAGATTTGCCATATGTCACCTTATCACATGATTGCAAGGGCTAATTTTCCTCCTTGTGATCATGCGACCACCATCGGATTTGGAATGCATCTCAAGGCACAGACCCTATAGAAACACACTCTATCAAAATTACTTTACCAACATGTGGGGCCTGCTGAGTTGTCATCATACTTGTCACCAACTAGACACTTGGGCTTCCATGCTTGCATGAGAAGGCTCCATACTTGTGTCCATACTTGGACACTATCATATTATGTGAAATGGTATTTGAATATCAGTTATTTCCTCTGCACAGGAAATGTGGGGTTAAATCCCAATGTTTTAATTAAATTTATCTTCAAAATTTATCTTTAATGTGTGCCCAGCTAGGCCCACCACATTCAAGAGGTCCCACATTTGCCTCTCACTTCACTTTACATCATAACCAAGTGCCCTTCCTTTTAAACATTTGAAATGTGCGAAACAGGGAGAATGTGGGATATATGTATCTCAAACAAATCCTCATGCACCTTTCTCCATTTGGCTGCCTTCAACACATGCATCCTCCAATAGCAGCTTTCCTTAAAATTTGAGGCATCTCATAACAATGCGTAAACTCCATTCATATTTGTCTTATGTGCTGGCCAATGTGCATATTTGTTTACTCCTCTAGAAATGACGTGAGGCTACCTCCAATACTTACGTATAAAAACCATGCTGTAATTGCAATGTTTTCCCCTTTTACTCGGATGTTGGCACTTTCTTTTGGATTGGCCTCCCCTAGTCACTTAGATGTTGCACCCCTCTTTGAATTTGATGTGCAGACATCATAAACTTGCATATAATCCAAAGGGAGATATACGAAGTCTTGGACAAGTAGAACTCCAAGTTCAGAGTGCTACTGGATTTTCAAAGAAGAATTCTAATAGTGATTCAACTAAAAAATATTTCCACTTGAACCATAGTAAGGGTAGCCTCCACTGGCTCTTGTTGCTGGTAGTACCACTTCCTACTGGTATGCATGGCTTTTAAATTTTCACCAACCATTCAAATTACTTGGGTTCAAATATTTCCAAGGTGAACTCCAAGTTTCCTAAGAACACAAGCTGCCAAACGTTCACCTTTACGTAACAACTCTTAAAGAAAGTGTTCAGATCCTATGTAGTTACGTCCAAGTTGTCATGCTCCTTCAAGTGCAAGTTCTATCACATGCTTTGCTCATGGAGTGATTGGAATCTCCATAAAAACAAACCCACTGCCTCTACCAATGATTTTTTCAACCTCTACATGAGCCTCCTTTACACTTAGTTATCTCAACCTTTAAACATTTCAAACATTAAAAGTGCACCAGGCCTCTTGTGTTGCTTCCTTCTCCCATGAAAAGCATTAAGAGGCTTGCAAAGCCCTTCTTCATGTCTCTCTCCTTTGTTTATTGACATAGACACTTATCATTTGGTCTAGAGAGTGCGTGTCAAGCCCAACATTACTTTGGGGCCTCCAAAACTGTGTGAATTTCCTTCTATATTTGTGCAAACTTCCTCACATTCCCTTGTTGTTTTCAAAAAATTGGCAACCCTCCCTTCAAAATGGTATGCAACTCCCCCTTGTGTCTATAAACAACACTCCAAATGGAGGGTACATGTTTGAAAAAATCTCTGCGCAAGCTTCCTTCTCTCACATGAACTCCTAGACTTTAAAACACAGTGCATTCAATAATCATTGGACATGCCCTCCATTACCAGACTTCTCAACATCTTTCAATACTTATCAATTCCTATTTAGCCTTTACACCATCCACATTCTGCAAACATATCACACAGCCACCAAACCAAAATGGTGTGCACCGCATCAAAACTCACTGTCAAAACAATGTACGCACCTTTTATTTTTACCTTACTGGCCTTTGGACTGCATGTTTTCCATTTCCCTTGGCAACCAAAATGAGAATGGATATCAAAGAGGAATTTATTTAAAAAATTAACTGCCAGACCATTACTTTTATGAGCATATCATCAGCTTTTGAGCTAATAGCTATAACCTTTTTCCCAAACAAGTTGAGCATAGATTCCCTACATTTTTCGTATAGGATTTCAAGCACCACTTTTAATCATTTAAAGTAAGGGCTACACTGAGGATTGCATTTGAGGCACTATGTAGTTGCTATGAATTTCAAATTCATTTCAGTTGCTATGGCAATGTGCCTCAGTGGGAAATGTATCACTTAAAGATTGAGACCCACGATCATTTGTATGTATGAATTTCTCATTGTGTGCTTTCCCCATCATGATGGAGAAAAGCTTAAGGTTTCTTTTTATGCCACTGTGAATGTTTGATGATGCATTTGTATAGAATTTCCATTGTCAGAAAATGTACTATAATGAGTTAGCTCACACAAATACCCCTTGGTACATACTGGAAACTTTAATTGATACGTGCAACTCTTACATGGGATATGTCCAGAGGAAAAACTTGATCCCATTCACCATTAAAACATCTCTACTTTGTGTCTCTTCAAAACTCAAAAATTTAGTCATAAGTCTGAGCGTCAATAGAATCTCCATCACTTTCATCAATAGGATTATAAATCCGCTACTTAAAATTTACTAAAAATGAAATCTATGGAGTAATTTTGTGCACACATATAAAAATAATAGAGCTTTTAAAATGATGCAACTGGTCGGTCCCCAAGTCGATTCAGCCTAAAACAATATCAAATTCAAACACCTGGAGCTCTAACACAACCAAAATGACTAGCGTCTACAACCAGATCCAATCTAGACAATGCCAGATAATTGAAAACTTTGATTTTTAAAAAACTTCACCAAGTCACCAAAATGAATAAACTACACTCAGTCGCACCATCAAAAGACTGATCAATACTTATCATCAGACATTGAGAACTGGCAAAGACAAACTTTGTAGTATAGAGATTCACCTTGTCAGATTGGCTTTCCTAAAAATAAACGAGCCAAGAGATTTTAAAACTTGAAAACGCTTGTTCAGAAATGCTCTGCAAACACAGACTAAAAACACAACAAATTGCCTCTGAAAGAGATGGTTTAAAAAATATCAAAAGATGAGCTAAGGGTGAGCCACTGAAACTAACAAAAGACTCATGTTCAAGGAATGTGAGGAATCAATCCCCATCTCAAAACATGTGTCTGACATCAAGTTACAAATTTTTGAAAGTGGCTACTTTGTGAAGTCGATCTTGCCAGCACTATCCAATTCACACAAATCACCTCCTGAACTGGCCTCAACAACTCACCCACTGAAACTTTCATGAAATGACAACTTGGGCATTGATTCACCCCCATACAAGGTACATGGATCCCTAATCTATTCACCTGAGAGATCAAGTGGTGGATTACAATCAAACACCAAAGTCAGCCCGTTAATAATATTTAGGAATAAAATAGTGAAATATGTAGAAATTGGCTTTAGAATTGACTTCAAAAAGTGGTTAGATGGATTGGTAGACCCTTGAAAATATTCAAGAAAGTACACTTCCAGGTCTAAAATATGGAACAAGTTTCAATAATATTTGACCTAGAACTGGGTGAGAATGGGAAGACCCCAAAGTAAGCCACTCAAAAAATTGAACTATACACTCCTATTAAAATTTAACAATTTGCACATGAAATGGCTTTGGAAAATAGGTCAAACGGGCACATGGGGGGCTGAAAATTGGTGTGAAGACTCTCTCTCATGCCTAAAACATGATTCAATAACCCACATGTCATGACCAATCACAGGGTAATAAATGCACTCATCCAAAGTGGGCTTCTCAATGAAAAATTGGATAGACATTTTATGCAAATTTGTGCAATGCCCTTTAATTGGGTACCTCTGAAACATATCATAACTGAATTATGAGAGTTGGAAACAACTATATATGCTAAATGATAGATGAGGAACACACGTCCTGATGTAGGAGCATCTTGGGTCCTTCGCAATCCCTTGTCACCAAATACATTTTAGAGCTTGTCTGTGTTGCTTGGTTTCTTCTTTAACCGAGGTGGTCGGTAGTTGGTCAGTTTTCTTTGGTTATCGAGTGTGGTTGGTTATCTCATGGGCAGTTAGTTGTTTCACTAGCACTTGGTGATGCTTGTTTGTTGCTCAGTCATGCTTTCTTACCGAGTAGTTTCTTTTGAGTTCCTGTTGAGCTGACTTGTGCATTTATGTTGGGTTGTGGATTTAAGGATGGAATCAATCATTGGGAAGTATGTGATCCCATATCTAACCGTTCCTTCTGTTGATTTTGGATCTGAAGGTCGATTCAATTTAGTAGACTCTTGTATAAATGTAATTGTTTGGTTATAGTTTTTAGGCAGTTTTAGATAGGGAAGAAGATAATAAGATTAGAGATTGTTGGTAGATCCTCGCATGTTTGAGGACTTCTGTAATTCATTGTAATATATGGCCCTAATCAGGAAGGTCTTATAGCTCAACATGTATGATTCTATTAGATGAAAAATTAATGAAAGATTATACATTCTCTCTCTCACTCTTGTGTGTTGTTGCTTCCGCATGTTGTTGAGTAGGTTGGATCATTAGAGTGTGCCATCCTTTGGACCCTTTGGTCTTTCCCTTGCATCACCTCCTAAGCCCCATCACATGAAAATCATTAGGCCCTTTTTTTGATGCACTTAGACTATGCTTCCTTTTAAAGACTTTCAAAGCATTGATCTAACACTTGGAGAAAATTTTCAAAATATGGAGTCAAAATACAACCTAGATTTTTGAGCTCCAACATAATCATCAAAAAACAAAATAAAGTACCTTTCACCATAATATGATCTTTTTTGAGTAGGTCCACATAGGTTTGTATGCACTAGATCCAATTTGTTCTTTGTTGAATTATGCTTGCTTCTAAATGAGTTCTTTACATGATTTCCCATCACACATTCCCTGCACATAGTATCAATTGATTTTGCAATACTAGGGAGGTCTCTTATTTCTTTTACATTGCTTATCTTTACTATATTGTCAAAATTGATGTGACATAATCTTTTGTGCCATAACCAACTGTCATCTACTTTTGCAACAAAACAACTTTCTTCTGAATTAAGATGAAAAACATTACCTTTTATTTTCAAACCGGATGCAATCATTACTCCTTCTTTGTTATTAATGATGCACTTGTTGTTTTTGAATTCCAAGTGATATCCTTTGCCAACTAATTTTCCAACACTCAATAAGTTATGCTTTAAACCATCAACATATAGAACATCATCAGTTTTTTTCTTTCTATCCAAAGTGGTAGCTCCTTTTCCTATGATAGGTTTAGGAGTGTTGTCTCCAAATCTAACCATGCTACCTTTGTACTTATCCAAATATACAAATTTGTCTTTGTCTCCTATCATGTGAATGTACTTATCCAGATGTACAAATTTGTCTTTTTCTCCTATCATGTGACGTGAACATCTGTTGTTAATGATCCAGTCTATTTTGATGTCTTCTTGTGAAATCAATGCTAGATCTTCTACTTTCTTTTCATCTTCAATATCCATGTCATCAAACATTTTCTCCATATCTTCAATTTCAATAAATCTAATTTCATCTTCTATTGAATCTTCACCTGACACTCCATCTTCAGCATAATAACATTCTTTTGTATACTTAGGCTTGAAATTAGTTTTGTACTTCTTAACTCTTGTAGGAAACTTAGATGCAAAATGACCAATCTTGTTACATGAAAAGAATTTAAATGGTAACTTACCTTCATATTTTCCTTTTCCTTTTCTTTATGTCTTAGTAACCATAGAAATGAATTCTTCTAGTTCTTTATCACCATCTTCATCATCAAAATTACTAGAGGTGTTCAAAGATTTCTTACCATGGACTAAGGCTTTGAATCTTATTTCACTTTTAGGCTCTATTTTCAATCTTGATATATTGAATGCTGAAATCTTGTTGATTAAGGTCTCTCTCTTGAAGTCTTTTGAAAACTACATAGTCTCATCTAGGATGTTTATCTTGTTCTCATATTCTACTATCAGAGTAGTCATTAGTTATCCATAATATCTTCTTCTGAGATCTCTCCACCATTGTTTCTAATTCCTGCAATTGCTTCATTAATTCTTTGATTATAAGCTCTGATGTTCTCCTCAAGTAGCATCTCCAAAGTATTATATATTTTCTTCCATGTCTTTCTACATGGATTCTTGGCTTGAATATCTCCTTCAAACATGTCTTCTAGGTACTTCCATATTTTGTAGGCTTTATCTACTTTCTTGATCTCTAAAAAATCACTGTCAGCTACTAAGGGATTATTTAACAATTGCATTTTGAGTGAAAATTTCCTTTTTATTAATAGTTTCATCTTCTTTGGCAAGATATTTTAGAGAGGGAATCTAAACATCTTGAGTGGCTACTTCAAAAATCTCAAAACCAATGCACTGCAAATGTGTTATCATTTTTTTCTTCCAAAAAAGATAATTCTCTCCATCAAACTTAGGAATTTCTTTTTTAAAGAATGCCATCTAATCAACCTCAAGCTATTAAAATTTCTCTCCAAGGCACTTGGCTCTGATACCAATTGTTAGGAATAGTCCCAAGAGATAACTGAGAGTGGGGGGGGGGTGAATCAGTTATCTACAAGATTCAATTCTTTATCAAAATTAGTACATGAGAATATTGAGCATAAAAACAACAAGATAATACTTAACACAACACCAAAATTTTGGTTATGGGGAAACCCAAAATAGGCAAAAACCCTAGTGGGAATTAGTACCCACTATAAACTACACTAGAGTATAATGATATTTTTTAGAAGATCTTAAAATCCTATTAGGAGTTGATCTTTATAATGCATGAAGTATAGTGACCTGGTCAAAGGTCAGACCCTGTTAGGAGTCTTGAATAGATAGCCCTATTAAAGGTGAGGACACATTGTTCAGGAGCACATTGCTCAAATGGTGAAGGCTACAACCTTCTAGTCAATAGATAGACATTACATCTGGATCTTGGTGAAATGTGAATTAGACCTACTGTCTTGAAAAATTCCAATAAATAGAATACACTCTGTTCTACTTCACATAGATCTTTAATTGATGATTGATATGGCTTTACTAGCTCAATACTTTCACACCTTCTTACACTACTTCCATAATTCACAATTAGCAATCACAACTGACTGACTATAAGTAGCCTTCTCCAAAATATATAATCAAGTCAGCCTATTAGAACCTTCTTTAAATCATATTATAGAAACAATACAACTCTCCAACAACAACTCCAATGGCTATACTAAGCACACAACACAAATAGGACCGTACAACCCAATATGAGTAGACGCATCGCTTCACATTGTCATCTCCACCAGATTAACTAAAACTTAACTCTCAAGATGAAATATGTTATGCACTCTTAACCAAACAACCTTAGCTCATAACCAAAGTTGAAACCAAACACGCATACCATAATGATAGGCACAACTAGAGAAACAATATAAAAATATTGTCGGCTCTCAACAAATAATCTCCTGAAACTATAACTGGAAAATAGAAGCATCATAACTCAACTTGTACTACAAAACTAACTCTGTGTCTATGAAAATAGCTTCATTATTATGTCTAAAACATAAAATTAAACACGCAAGACTCCATAGTAACCATACTGTGAATTACATATAAAACTCTAGTTGCAATACTATCAAGAACATTGATGAATCAAACAAATGCACAACTTTTTGCACTCATAATCAACCTTTGAGTCTATGATATCATGCTAATAACATATCCATACAACATATGTTCAAGTATCTCTACATATAACTTTAACGCACATTGCATACTATATGTTGTCATTAATGACAAACAAACATTCAACACTAGCTTGCTAGAAAATCTCCAACAAGTACAAGACAAGAATGTGATATTTGAGTTTGTAAATTCAAAGGAACAAAGGGGTGATATATTAGTAAAACCACTACTGAAGGATGATTTTTTGTATCTCCAAGGTAAGTTATGGGTTATTCCCCTACACAATATTCACTAAGGTGAGATGCATGCTGCATCGATTCAAGAACTCTTAGAATATATATTTTGTCATTTGATGCTAGTGTTCACTATTTAGGTGAATTCTAAAGATTTGAGGTATGATTTGAGAACTATATGTTTCTTTTGAAATTTTGTCAAAGAGGGAGAACTAAGAAAATCAGGCGAAGATCTTACTGAAAGGAAGAAGAATTATTGATGACTACAAAGAGGAAATAATATGCTAAGAGAAGGTTACCAAATCAAAGAGAGAGATAAAGAAATTGATTACTTAAATAAAGGGAGATGGAGATCTAGTAAGGGGAGAATAAAGAAGAGAGAGATAATGTAGAAGTTTCAAAGAGAGAAGATCAAAAAAAGTTGTCAAAGAGGGACAATTGGAAGATCAAGAAAAGATGAAGTTACAACTCAAAGGGAGTATATGATAACGAATGACATAAAATGTTGCCATCATCAATTGAACAGTAAATTTGTTAATGTGTTTCCATCAATTCCAAAGAGGGTTATTGTTACTATAATTGCTAGTAATATTGAAGATTGATTAATTGATGGTGATGATGATGAATAACCACCCAAGATTAGAGGAATAAGAGATAGGAGAATGATTCTAGATGAGCTATTATGTTGTCATTGATGTCAAGGAATTGATGTTTGATTTATATTGTGTTGCCATATCATTCAGAGCATGATATAAGTTGAGTAGTGTTAAGAAGAAGAAGAAGTGGAATGATGAGAAGATAAAGAACATAATTAGGAAACTGATATAGATTAGACAATGGTAAGGTTATGTTGATATAAAAAATTTCTACATGACATTTGATTATATCAAGTTGATAAAGTATGCTAATAAATATTAGACAAGCTAGTAAGAAAAATAGTTTTGGCTATTGAGAAGGAAAGGTCATTCGATAAAAGGAAAAAGGTAATTCAGTAAAGTGAGAGGAAGTCAAGACATCGACAAAAATTTTTTTGACACCAAGTGAAGGTTAACCAAAATTCAATTAGAAGGACACCGAGAAAGGAACAAAAATTAAATACAAGGATTGACAATGATATTTAATGATTAACTATGATGAGCTTGAAGATTTTGATGATGAGGAAAGTTAGTTATGAGATCTCTGGATAGGAAAATTCAAGATGATGATCTATAGAAAGATCTAAATGAAAAAAAGAGAAGGAACATGTTTCAAGAAAGTTCAAGTTTTGAGGTGATGAGAAAACATGTTACTGAGATCTAGATTCAATGAATAAGTTTGTGAAATAAATTGGATGAGTGAGATTGATCAAAAGAAAATTTAATAGAGGAGATTAAGTGGCAAAAAAAGGTCTATATAATGGATGAAATTGTATAGACAAATAGTTGGCAAAATGAAGAGTTGAAGAGTCACTGATTGATGTAGTGAAGAAAGAAAAGATAGATTCTGAGTGGAAAAGAAAAATTTGTTGAAGTGTTGAAGCCAGTGGAAAGTGAAGGATTAAAGTGAAGATAAAGAGCGCATGCAGGATCTAATTATGTAAAGGATAGTTGCAAATCTACAGGTCAATTGTTTTACTATTTATTATTAATATTTATAACAAAGAAATCTCTTAACTAAGTGGACTTAATATTCTTGTTGTAAAATCCTTGGAAAAGGTAACATTCTAAAAGAGTGTTTGAATCCCTTTAACCAGTCCACTCCTAATAGAGAGAATATCTTAACATATCTAAGGTAAATCTCTTAACTAGGTCACACCTAATAGTGTGTATTGTAATCTTTAATAGGATTGGCTCTTAACTAGTCATACTTTGGAAGAGTATTAATTTAGTGGGTGACAATTAGAAAAGTGGTTTTTCCCAAATAAGGGTTTCCACATTAAATACTGGTGTTATATGTGTTGAATGATTTATGTGAATGATATTTTGATTGATAAAGTTTATTTACTAGTTTTGGTAAATGGTGAACTATGTTTAACTGAGTTAATTAGAGAAAATTTTTTAAGGTACAAAGAATCAAGGATTAATTATTGACCCCCCCTCTTCATAATCCAACACTACTTTGTTTATAAATCTCATTAATCTAACTGATGTAAAGTGAATATCTTATATCTATATCCTCCCCCCTCATAATTGTGGATCTTGGGTGAAGAGAAAGATTATTTTTTTTTATTTTCTTCTAGAAATGCCTATCTAGAGGGTGCACATCTCCTTTAGAGAATGACCTCAAATCGGTAATTCTCCAATTAGTATATAAACAAGGTGTTGAGAAAAATCTTGCC
Source organism: Chamaecyparis obtusa (assembly GCA_027943335.1). Taxonomy (NCBI): domain Eukaryota; kingdom Viridiplantae; phylum Streptophyta; class Pinopsida; order Cupressales; family Cupressaceae; genus Chamaecyparis; species Chamaecyparis obtusa. Next base: position 347,342 of record BSBK01000984.1, read on the forward strand.
TTATCCTTTTAAGCTCAGGCAATGCATGTTGATGGTTTTATGAGGTAGGTGAATATCCCTACAATTTTGGCATGGTCAACGAGGCTCTTAAGTAAGTTATGCATGTACATACCGATTGGGAGGATGCCACAAATCTTACTAGATGCCATTAATTCAAAGGCCCACCTGATATGTTCCCAAAGGCTTGATAATCTTTGTGCAAGGAGGATAGTAACCTCCCTTAAACACTCATCATATTGTGCCCTCCTTGATCATTTGGAGTTAACTAATATGACATTGTTGATCCATTATGTGGTGAGAAGTTGTTGTATTCTAATTAGCTCTTAGGTATGTGCCTAATTTTGTGAGAAAAGATTTTCAAGTTAATCCAATTCCTTAGGGTAGAAAGTGTTTGTGAATGTGTTTGATGTTGCAGACCCCATGAATTTTTTTTTTTCAAACATACACATTCTGAGTCTCAAGTCCTTTCCCAATGAGATCTAACCATAATGTGTTGTTCCCACAAGATTTATTTATCTCTTGTGGGATTGGTAGCTTACATTTTCCAAAAGTTCTAGAATTTCTTAGAACACAAGTCAAGAAATACTTACCACAATCACTTCCTAGTTTGATATCCAAAAATTTGCAAAAACTTGACCATTTTAACCTTTAGCATCCTTGAGACCAAAGCGATTGGACACATGACCAATTTGGTAAAACACAAGAAAACAAAACTACCAACTTTTCCCATGTATACTAGGAGAAGAATTTTATAGAACACAAGCTTAAAGATCACCAACCTATGTTGACCACAATCCAAGAAGAAACCAAATACCAAGAGAAAATTTATAGAGTGACATACAATGCCAAAACCATGCAATTTGGAGCATGTTTTTAGGTAAATTGAGCCTTTGTTAGCCTTGAGAGAGAAGACTAGTTGGCTCATGACACAAACATATCCTTTTAATTCTCACATGATCATCTCACCACCATTGCATTTTTAAATCATCCTTTAGGTACATTTATGTCATCCCTTTAGGTAACCTCATTTAGATCAAATCATCATTCTTGTTCCAAACCCAAATCCAAAAATCAGTCAAGTCATCCAAATCTCCACTTAGTGTCATATCCTTTTGAGTTGTTAAAATAATTTATAAATTCTAAATGAAAACCATCCTATAGCTCCACCCATTGGCTAAGCATTGTCTAGGGTAGCTAGTACTTGTCCTTTTAAGCCTCATCATATTGATTTAAAGATTGTCTTACATTGATGAGGATTTCATCTTCTAAAGATCATAAGTATATCTAAGATTGACAATCCCATCCATTTGATCCTACAATAGGAAAGGAAACTCATTCCCTTTTTGACACCAAGTAATCCTTAGTATCCTCAAAAAACCACCATAACCCCAATCGAACATCATCCAAACATCCTTTGATCCATCTAGGTTCATCCTAAGCCTTGCATTTACCCTTAAATTTTCTTAAAGTAATCCAACCATTCATTTTTAGGTTTTCTTAGAATCATCTTGCATTCACATTATCCGAAGCTCCTCATTTTATATTCATTCCCCCTATCCTAGGATCTGGATTTCATGTCTATTGAGACATGATCAAATAAGAGAAATGATTTGGATCCTAATCTTGCCACTATTTCATCCAACCCCAATGATCCCAACAATGCTATGGTAAACATATGATCCGCAACCACCAGGACAATTTGAGAATGTATGGATGGACCTAGATAAAACACCCACCATAGGTTCCATGGAGGAATTCATGAGTCATCATGTCCATAGACAAATGGTTAGTGAAATTATAGCCCACAATCTTCTCTCCATATTGTCCTATCTACACATAGTAGGGTACTCCCATTTACCTAGAACTTCAGACCTTCAACCCCATACATCCTATACAAATTCCTAGTAATTCCTTCAGTTATATCATCCAACAAATCATAGACCCTAGCCTCCAAATATCTAAAGTCAACTCACCCATCCCTCACATGTTCCAATCCAATGCCACTTCACCCATAGTACACACAATGGCACAATCCACTCCTTCTCCATAATGGGACCACCACCTCCACCTATGACATCTTAAGTCACCACTCTAGAAAAAAACTATGCACCAGTGCCACCTCCACCCTCCATGCAGATTGCCATGCAAACACTACCTCCAATATTTATGTCTCAAAGCTCCACTTCAGTACCACCTTTTCAAGGAGTAGCAATCATCATCTACCACCAAAAAAACCTTCACCCAAGTAGCTATTCCACCCATCACTGAGCTAACCTTTGTACAATTGTCTCTCCCATCTTCTATTACCAATACAAAAGCCCAACAACTATTTTATACAATGATGATGCCACCTACAAGATCCCAAAACAAGCCGGTCATATCACAGATCCCTACTACTGCATCTACATTCCCAACTATTGACACATCACAACCTCTTGCATGGTCAAGTTCTTCTTGGGGCCTTACTCGAGCAAAAATGCATGCCTTAGGAATCTAAACACAATCACACATCTCCAACCCTATCATCTAACTAGAAGCTATCCCATTTACAACATAACCACCACCACTACCTCTTCAAACCACATCCATCCCCACATTCACCAACTATCTAGTCATGCCATCCTCCGTCCCTCAAACTATACCACCACCACAACAACAAATTTGTTCCCATTTTTTCATTTATCCCACACCACCACCTCCTTATGCCAATGTCCAAAGAGCCATCCCAGCTCACAAAAATGGAGGAATTCATCCCACATACATCATCCAAGATCAAGGCCCAACACATCAATAATCCATGTCATTTTACCAAACCCCTCTACAATAGCAATACTTCCCCAAAAAGAAGCAATATCCTCCCATGCCTCAAAAATAATAGACATTTGAATACCCCTCATAGAAATAAACCTCCACACTCCAGGACTAATACCTTTACAAAACATCACCATAAAACCCACTCCAATCCAACTATATAGTAGGAAAATCCCCTTACAAAATCCCTCAATAGCCCCCTAAAAACCATTTGTATTCCCCTGCACCCTCTGACCCTTTCCTAATGGGAGTACCCACTTCAACACCTACCAACCAAGAATGGGAGGAAATGAATAGATCTCTTAAGGATTTCAGGGTTTGAACTGAATGAAAGACCTTTAAGTTTGAGGAGGTTTGTCCTTATGCCTTCGATAGATCTATCATGGTAGTCCCCTTCCCCAAAAATTTTGAGACTCCTAAGTTTGATAACTACCAGGGGAAGGGAGATCTAGTTAGCCATATCAAAGAGTTCTACATGGATTCTGAAGAGGTTTCCTATAGAAACAATTTCCTCATGCACCTCTTTCCGAAATGTCTAGGGGGAACTTGCATTGAGTGTTTCTACAAGATACCCTATAGATCAGTATCAACTTTTGCAAAATTATCCAAAAAATTTCTATTACAATACACACATAACATCGATAAAAAATTATCTCTTTTGGATCTCTACAACTTGAAACAAAAAGGAGGTGAGAGCCTAGTTGATTATATTGAAAAGATGGTAAAACCTTACTATGAAGCTATCATATCAACCACCAGAGAAGCATCTCATAAATATATTTATCGACAATCTACATCCAAATCTTTCCCATCTGATGTGCATGAACTATATCTATACCTACAAAGATATCAAAGGAAAAGGGATGGACATCATGAAAGGCCTCTTAGATGAAGGTACCATTAGGCACTACAAATAAAATCAACAAGATAGACTCAGTAATGACTGAATGCACTATTGGAACAAAAACAAGAATGTGGTCACTGATACCAAGCATGTCCAAGTTGTTGTGGCTGGTCCTAAACTCCCCATGCCTACATACCAACAACAAGAACTAGTGTAAAAAAACCCAGGACAACCTACCAATATCGTATGAAGAATTGTTAACCACAAACAAATTAGACTAATTCTATATTAGTCACCCCTAGACAAAACAAGCCACACATCTAGAATAACCAAAAATGCACGTTATCTCCTCTTGGTGAGCCCCTGGACATAATATTTGATCAAATGGCCAATTCTAACTTAATCATCTATCCTCAAACTCAACCATTTGATGATTCAACCCCAAAGCCTACAAGTTACAAAGATAATGAGTACTATGACTATCACCGTGTCAAGGTGTAGATGATGAAAACTTACCTATTAAGAGAACGATCATATACAAAAATGTTAAGAATAAACAAGATATTCAACTTTAATCTAACATTTAATATGAGCTTACAAAATTAAAACAAAGGCTTCCACCACAGCTTTTGATGAACATGAAGCAAGTGCACCCAAGGATTGTTTGATTTAAGTTCTTAGAGAGTGTTGTGGGTGTTCTCTCCCATCACAAATATGAATCCCACTATGAATGCAAGGTAAAATGAAGATTGAAATACTCAAGGAGGACCTATGAGAGAAACCCTCAAGTATTCAATGCAAGAAGCCAAAGAAGTTCAAGCACGCGATATGGAAGCAATCCTCAAGCTTAATGGCATGCAACTAATAAGTAAGATGAAGCTAAAACATGAAGTAAACTAAATATACTATGAAAATTTAACAACTACCAAATTGTTAGTGAAAAAATCCTAAATGCAAGAACAAAGTAGCATTATAATTCTACATGCAAATGATGGATGATTTGCTTGAGGCAAGGGTCATATTTATAGGATTTTGGAGGGTTGGGGTGAGGTTGCATCTATGTGGAATCCACATAGGTGCCACCAAGGAGACACATAAGCCATGTAAAGTCCAAGAGTTTCTCACACATGTGTGAAAAACTTGGGATGTGAAGGGTCAATGTGTACTCCAAGTACATGTGTAAGTGTGTGTAAGAGATGTGTAAAAAAAAGTTTATTATCATGTTTTGGGTAAGTGTAAGAAGTGTCATGAAAATTGTAAGAAGCCTTGTTTAGTGAATTTTTACCAATTTTTGAAAAGACAATTTTTAGAAATTTTCCCATATATGTGTGAGTAAATAATTAGGACTAATGGATGTATGAATCAAAAAATTAGCCCAATTAACCTTAGTTAAGTAGTAAGTAGACCTATTAGATAGAAAGTGATGTGTGTAGAATAGCATTTAGGTTAGATTTATTTAATTTAATCACATGTGGTTTAATAGAAATAAAATCATGTAAGGAAATAAATAAATCAAAAATTTATTTAAAAAATAAATATAGAGGAACATGTATTAAATTTAATACATTATAAGGGGTAGTATTTAAATTTAATTTAAATACTATAGTTAGTGAATTTATTTAATTAAATAAATATAATTATATAAATAGATGAATTTAACAAATATAATTAATTAAAAATTAACTATGATATTATTTGGGGTCATCAATTAAACTAAATTAAATTAATGTTAAATAGATGAGTTTAGGTGTCTACATTTTGCCCATATTTGATGCAGTGTCAAAAATAATATCACGTCAAAGTAAAGAAAACATAGATGCCTTAGAGGAAAAGTGAGACCCAAAAGGTGCATAGAGGAAAAGTAAATAGGAGGATGTGCCCCATTGGGAAATAGACGGAAAAATAAAATTAAAAAAATGGTCAATTTTCATGAAAAGGAGGGGAAAAGACTTTGCATGACTTATTGAGAAAAAGGGGAAAACGAAAAGGCTAAAAGAAAATAAAAAAGAATCATTTTTTGAAAAAGTGAAAAAAGGGCCCTTATAAAAGTGCAAAAGGGAGAAAAGGGATTCATTTTCACCATGAAGGAGGCGAGGATAGGAGAAGAGGGTGTAAGGGAAATGACATAGACTACAGCTAAGTGAGAGGGTATGAGTCTACCGATGGGCAGCGGACAGGGGGATTTGATGAGTGCACAAACCCAAATTTGTATTTTCTATTTGAACATGTTTTTAATTTTTGTGCATTGTTATTTTAAAAAAATGTTGGGTTTTTTAGGCATAGGGAAAAAAAAGGGGGCAAAGATGCCAGTTGGAGCCCGCCAAGAAACTAGGCAGAGCTACCATTAGATGATCCTATTTGGTGATGGACGAAACAGAGCCACCCATTGAAGGTGGGTGACACCAAGTCACCTATCTAAGAATGAGTAGCTACGCCCACCCATAGGTGGAGTGAAACCTCCCATCACTAAACGGGTGGCTCCGCCTACCCAAAGGTGGGGCACAGTCACCTGCTCGGTGGTGGGGTCAGAAAAAAAGTGCACAAATAGGTGAATTTTGTGAGGATGAGTGAATTTTGTCAGCTAACTAGGGAAAAGGTGATGTTTTTCATCTGTCTAGGGGGAAAGTGTGGGGATGGGGTGATGTTTTTCATCTTTCTAAGACAGAAGAATGGGGGAAGGTTTTTGTTTATCATCTGTCTAGGGGGCAAGTGTGGGGATAGTTTTTTTGTTGCTAGTTGTCTGAGGGAAAGAGGGAAGTTAGGTTTTTTGTGGGATAAGGACTAGGACTGATGATGAATGTTGGATGACTAGATGTTGGAGCCAAACTATTAGATTTTTTTGAAGGAGTGATGGCATTGTAAGAGGAGCTGATAGATGTGGAGTGGGGGCAAGTAATCATTTGTGGCTTACACCATGCACATCATTGGTCACATCTGAGAGTACATAATGCATTCATGACAACACTGATTGAGAGATGGCACTTAGATACATCAATTTTTTATCTTCCAACTAGGGAGGCGACTATGATGTTGTTGGATATATGGAGGATTCTATGAGTACTGATCTAGTGAGAGATACCTAAATATCGATTAGAGAGCATGGAGAAGTTTCTAGAGAAGAGCTTTAGACATGGGTAGACCAACTATTGATTGATCACCAGTGGATGTTGTGGCAAGGAGGATGGAGGCAAGATTGCCCCAACTAGCTTTGTACTTAGCTAGATTGGTAGGAGGGAGATTGATGCCCAGCCATTTAGGGTATGATTTTTGAATTGGATGGGTGAGAGTGGTGGGTTGAATATTGGAGTAGGAAGAGGGGATAGAGTATCTATGTAGATATATAATTTTGGCATAGTTATATTATGATTTGCACATGTGTGCATACCCTACCTAGTGGACGATGGGACTCGGAGTGGCATTGTTGCTGGTCTGGTCATGGGAACACATTGTAGTGGTATAACTATTGTGAGGGGAGGGGAAATGATAGTGATATGAACCATTCATGCATCAGTACAGACTGCCATTTTCTTATGGGAATGTGAGAGCAGAAGAGACCCAATAGAGGCTATTGGATGAGCTATTATTGTTCGACTGGACATCATACAAAGGTTGTGAGTGTGGAGATACTGGGATGAGAAGGAAGGGAGAGAGGATGGTTCTCTAGATTTAGAGTACTTAGGGTATGTGAAGAAATATTGTTGGTTAGTTGGGAGGAAGATGTTTTAGATAGACAAATATATGTCTTCACAAGTATGTAGATAGTTTGGCCTCAGAAAGGGTATAGATCAAGAGAGTTATCCACATCTGACCATCTCTAGTGAGATTGGGTTATTATGGGGCATCAGAATATATCTCTAGAATTCCAAGAGAAGTTGGAGAGGCATGTAGCCAGTACCATGGATAATAGTAGAGAGACAAATGATAGATGCAAAGGTGACAGATAAGTATGCAGCCTAGTGGGAGAGGCATAGGCTAGTGAGGCTGATAGAGCCAGGAGCAGGAGAGGCTAGAGAGAAGATAGATTTGAAGAGATTTATAGGATGAGGATGAGGATGAGATACCCTCACTAGTTTCAAGAGTTAGGTGGGGGCACATAGGCATGTAACAGAGTGGAGGAGAGGGATAGTGCATAGACTAGTTGTAGATGGCCCTCCGCAAGTAGTGTAGAGTGAGAGAGAGTAGGCAGCCCTGGGGCCACTACAAGAGGATGAGAAGATAGGGCTAGGAGGAATAGGAGGAGATAAGAGGTAGGAGGATCAAGATAAGTTCATTCTGCAAGTGGAGATGACACAATTAGACACGTTGGTGGTAGTGGAGAGGGAAAAAGAAGACAAGGATGAGGTAGCTAGGGAAGCAGAGGGAGAGAGAGGGTTGAGGTGAAGATAGATAGTATGTGGAGAGAGCTATCCATAATGCATGGTCAAGTCAGTATAGGAGAGATTACCATGAAATGAGCTGGCAAAGGTACAAAGGGGATGGCAGGGGAGGTAGCCTAATTTTTCGGATAGATAAAGGAGATTTAGAGATAGACATATGTTCTCACCCAATGATTGATAGAGGACAAAGATACATAGAAAAGATAGGAAGAGACATACTGACGAGAGTGAGAGTTAGCAAGACAAGTAGTGACTGCAATAGGTACAGGGTAGTTACTGACAGTCATGGTGGATGCACAATGAGATTTAGCAAGGATGGGGAGAGAGGTGACATATTATATGGGCCTCTATCATTAGCTAGTACCCTGAGAGAAGAGATGGACACTTTATTCAGAGAGGGATATCAGAGAGGACTTAGGGTGTGTCATTAGGTTCAGTAGCTAGGTTATCAAGAGATAGGGATACAAGAAATGATAGTGGTAAAGAATCAGAGAGACTGGCTTCATGAGGTTCACAGGGGGAGGTCAAGATAAAAGGGATATCTTCCTAGTGGCCATTGGATCCATTTTTATATATATGATACATATTTTATAGGTTTTTGGATGAGATGCATATGTACAGAAGCAGTGAGGTGCCCAATGTATCATTTTGATGTATTATGATGTTATGATATATATACATATATTTTTGTGGAGCTATTTTATGAGTTTATCTGATGGATTATGAGACTATGCATAGTGCTAGATTATGTTGCTGATATGTGTGATGCAAGATGTGTGTGATTATGTGAAATATTTACAATATGATGTGATGATCTTTTTATGATGCAGGTCCTATGTGGAGTATGTAATGAATTGATGTTTTATTGTGCATATGTGATGTTTATGGATATGTAATCCATGGTTAATAATTAATAGTTAATTAGATATATTTAACATGTAATGGATATTTAATGATTAATGAAAAATGAGATATATTTGACATGCAATTTATATTTAATGATTAATGATTAATGATAAAATAGTAACTAAAATGAACTTAACTATATGAGGTGGAATGCAATGGTATGAACTAGTGCTATTTTGTTTTGTTTTTTGTGTATCCGATATAAACAATAGGATCAACTTAACCACTAAGGAAGAGGGAGGGGCAAGTGAATAAACAAGATCCTTGGCTCAAACAAAAATGCAGTAAAGAAACTAACTAACATGCAATTGAGCTACAATGCAACCCGAGTACATGATTTAGTGGGATGACTTGTGTTTATGTTGGAGAGCACACCTTAGTTTTATGTTGTAATAGGATGTATGCATCATGTGTTATAAAAGTACATATGACATTGTTCTGTTGCGTGGAGTAGACTTTCAGATAGCTTTAGGAATAAAGATTTAGATTTCCTCATCATGACGGAACCTATGACATATTCTTATCGAAGAGGTCTAGGAACACCTATGTCTTTTTAAGGGACATAAGTATGCTAACCTATTTCCCCTAGTAAGATATGCATAATCATGATTGGGAAACTAATAAGAATTCTCATAAAGTATCAATAAATAGATCATACCGCAGTCGACACATGCATCAAATTTCACCATTCACAATGTACAAAGATATGAAATATCTAGGTAATCATGAGTAGGATCCTCTCATACAAAAGATAAAATGAAAAAGAAGACCTCTTGATCAAGTATTCATTTGGTCCACAGTTCTTGCCATGAACAGGGTAGGATTGATGGATTCGATTTGAGCTGACTGAGGAAGGATGCATCCTCCAAGGCAAAGATTGATTGACTAAGATGGGAATTCACTGAAAATAGATATGAAAGAAACAATAACTTAGATATTAGATTACGATGTTGATTTTGATAAGAAATTGTGTGATCACTATGTTTGAGAAAAGCTTAGTGTCATGGGGTTAAGCTCATCTTTCTTGGAATTGCTCTTGGACCTTTCTTGTGATGCAAGAATGAATGAACAAAAATTGGGACTAGGATGAGGATGGATATGTATAATGGGTAGGGGAAAACAATCAATCCAATTCTTCTACCATAGTTCCTAAAACAAGTTTTCACCATGATACTTTCCTAGAGTGCTTGTTTTCCAAGTTTTCACTACTAGACAATCTTTTTTTTCTTTTTTTTAAGGTGCCTATTTACTAGGTTTTCACCAAGACAAAGATTTTTTCAGGAACCTTTTTTTGATGTTTAGGATTTCTTACTTTTTTTATTTTTATGAGTTTTTCAAGATTTTATTCCGATTTTTGGGATATTTTAAGGACTTTTTCTAATTTTAAAAAAAATTTCAAGACTTTTTTTAATTTTTAAGATGTTTTTCTTAATGAATATTATTTAGGAACTAAATGCTGAGCTACACATAAAAGAACTTTAGATGCACAATATTTACAAGATCAGGGTACAGATCTCCCTTAAGTGTTGTGATTTGATATTCTCCAAAACCAAATTTGGCAATTAAAACAAATGGACCCAGCCAATTGGGTTCAAAGATTACTTTCTTTTCTTGGCTCTCGAGATTCTTCATGTTGTGTTGTAGGATTAAATCACCAACATCAAACTCACGAGGGTTGATCTTCTTATTGAACTCTAAGCACAGACAATTTTGATACATGTATAGGTGGTTAATGGCATTGAGGCCTCTCTCATTGAGGAGTTGTAGCTCTTTCAAGCGGGAAACCCTATATTATTCTTCAGACATCAAGTTCATGAGAAAAATTCTAAGGGAAGGGAGCTCAATTTCAATGGGAATGATAGAATTAGAACCATAGACAAAGTAAAATGGAGTGGTGCTAGTGGGAGTACAAATGGAGGTGTGGTAGGCCCAAAGGGAAAGATTGAGTTGCAAGTGCCAATCACAGTCAGCATCATCAACATTCTTTCTGATGATTTTTAATATGGTTTTATTCATAGCCTCAACTTGATCATTTCCCTACAAGAACTATTTCGAGGAGCAATGTTGGGTAATGCCAAATTTATTACAAAGGTCAGAGACATCCTGATTCTTCAAGGGTGTTCCATTATTAGTATGGAGGTCTTTTGGGATGCCATAGCGACAAATGATATAATTCAGGATAAAGTTAGAATTTTTTTTACCAATAGTATAGGTGAGGGGGATTGCTTTAACCTATTTGGTAAAGTACTTGGTGGTGGCTAGGATATAATTTTGGCCACCAATAGAGTTTGGGAATATCTTCCCCACAAGGTCAAAACCCTAGCGAGAGAAAGGCCAAGGTATAATGGTGGGTTAGAGGGATTGAGCGGGAGCATGTATCAAACCAGCATGTTTTCGATAGGGAACAAATTTATTTACATAATGATAAGCATACTACTCCATTGTTGGCCATTAGTATCTAGTGCATAGAAACTTATTTTCCAAAGTAAGACCACTAGAATGGGATCCTCAAATTCCTTGATGTGCCTCTTCCAAGGCTATGTGTGCTTCCTTTGAATTCAGATTTTGAAGAAGAGTTCTATCAAACTTTTTTTGAAATAAGGTATCTCAAAGGATTGTGTAAGGCGAATTGTGGCAGATGAAGGTTTTCTATTTGTTAGGCATAAAAGTGAGGGAAATTTTTTTATCATGAAGATATGCAAGGATTTCCTGATACCAAGGTGATTCGAGACAAATAATGTTACACACCGTCTCAGAATCGGGCTGGTCATAGGAAGGGACCATAAGATTTTTGACAAGAAATTCACATTACATACTCATCTCTGCCATGGATATCAAGGATGCAATGGTAACCATAACATCAGATGCTTTATTTTTTCTCTAGGGATTTGCTAGAAAATGATGATTGTAAAATGTTTCTTGAGATCTTCAACCACGCATCAGTAAGGGAGCAACTTATCATCCTTTGTATGAAATTCATCATTTACTTGTTTGATAACCAATTGGGAGTCACCAAAAATAAGAAAATTTTTGATCTTCCATCTGATAGCTTGGCGAAGCCCTATGACCAAGGCTTCATGTTGTACTATGTTATTGGTACATAAAAATGTTAATTTGTATGATTTAGGGATGAAATCCCCTTAAAGTGTAACAAATGAAATTCCTGCTCCTGATCCTTTCTGAGTGAAAGATCCATCAAATTAGAGCTTCCACTGAATGGTAGGGGTGATGGTCAAGATAGTTTCATCAGGAACATCTGTAATAATAGGATGATCATCAGGAATAGGAGCCTTTGCAACTTGATCAAAATTTTTTTACCCTTTAATGGCTTTTCATTTTGTGTACACATTATCAAATTCACTAAGTATCATGACCTATTTTGTTGTATGACCGGTCATAGTGGCTTTAGATAAAAAATACTTAACAGGGTCAATATTTTTTATCAACTGTACCTTATGATTAAGCGTGTAATGATTTCACTTCTACATATACATGACTACAACTAGACAAGCTCTCTCAATAGCCATATAGTTGACCTCATAACCCACTAAAGTTCTTCTAAGATAGTATATGGCACACTCTTTTCCATTTTCATCTAGCTGGGCTAGGAGAGCACTGAGTGATATGGTAGTTGATGAGATGTAATGAATAAAGGGCCTACCTAGAATAGGCAGGACCAACACTGGTGGATTAGCTATATATACCTTGATTTATTTAAAATCATTTTGACATAAGCAGTCCCAAATGAATTTGATATATTTTTGTAGCAGGTGAGAGAAAGGATGCACCTTGTCTACCAATAGTGACACAAATCTCTGGATGGATTGAAGTCTCCCTTGAAAGCTCCATAATTGTTTCAAAGTTTTAGGAGGTGGCATCTCCAAAATGGATTTCACCTTCTTAGGATCTAATTCTATTCCTCTGAGAGAGAAAATGTAGCCTAACAACTTACCTGATTGCACACCAAAAGCACATTTCTTGGTATTCAACTAAACCTTGTATTTCTCCAATTTCAGTCTAATTCTAGCCCCCAAACGGGCCCTTAGTGAAGAGTTGTGAAGGTTTTCCTTAAGACTTGGGGGAGAGGGGGAGCTGACCAATACACATGGCATTTTCAAATTTGTATTCCCCTAGACCTTAATCCATGAACATAACTTTCTTTTCAAGCTGAATATTCTTCTCTTGAGTAATATTTTATTTTCCCTTAGCTTGTTAGACAACTATTCTTTAGAATATGTGTGGTGGATGGGAGTTACTTGTGAAATAGGATGAACATATTCATTTAGAGGGAAATAGTTTGATTGTTTTCCTTCTAGACTCTTGCAATACTAGAAGGGTTCATGATCTCCTGGGATGTTTATTTCATCTCCATGGTACAAAAATTTGAAACACTAATGAAATGTGGATGGGACACCTGAGATAGTGTGTATTCATGGCCTGTCCAAAAGGATATTATATGGTAGATCTAAATCAAGCACTTGACATATTGTTTCAATAAGGGTTCGGCCCACTTGTAAGGGGAGCGCATTGAGCCCTTCACTCACCCTTTCTCTATCATCATATACTTTTATCTTTATTGATGCAGGAGCATCCTGGGTGTAAGAGCAATCTTGCATCACCCAAAAAAAAAAATTTCTATTTTTATATTCAATAAGGGCTATTTTGTACAGAGCTGCTATTTATGGAAAGTTACTATTTTTGGTAATTTTTGTATGATCTGATTTCTTTCTTGGAGGTTCATTTTGGTCATATAAGTTTGCTAGTAAAGTTTCATTGTCAGATCAAGTGTATATTGGAAGATATTGAAGATTTTCGGTATTGGCAGCAGGGTACAGAAACTTTGAACTCAGTTTTGAAGGCTTTAGAGGCCCCAAATGAGGTTGAAAATTTGGGTGACAGGCACTTGCATGGGTCAAGCTTGTAGAGAACTTTGTGGCATTTCTGAAATGGGGTTATAATAGCCAATCGGGTCAACTAGTGATGACTTATGGTCTTCGGAAGTTGGGCCACCTGAAATGACAGAAAATAATTTTCTTCAAAATTTCTGTTTAGGTTTCAAAGGTTATCTTGAGCCGACTATGATGTAATAAAATGTAAAATAAAATAATTCTAAGTTTGGTTGGCCTTATTGGCTAAAATTCTAGAACCTTCCCAGGCGGTGGAAATTGCCTATATAAGGAAGGTTGTATTATTGTCTTAGGCAGTTCGGAATAGTTCTGGGTAGTAGATCTAGGTAATAGTTCAAGGCTTTGTCCTATAGAATATTGTAAGGGAATGCCCATGTGGCTTTGCATATTGTAATTCTAAAAGTTTGTAATTCCACATTTGTGGAGATAATAAGAAGCCAATTTTCTGTTCTTGCATATTGTTGTTGTTTCTTTATTTCTGTTATGTGTTTGTGGTATTAAGGGGAGCACCTTTCATTAAGTGGTATCAGAGTAGGAGTTCTTGAGTGTGTAAACAGATCGCTGACTATGAGGCAGTTTGCACCAGGACCGTGGCTAGGGTTTCAGTGCGCATCGAAAAAATGCCTCCACAAAGAGAATGTGGTGGGAGAGCTGGTGCTGCGATGCTTGAGGTTAGAGAGCTACAGAGACAAGTGCGAGCATTGCAAGAAGAGATTCACAGAGGAATGAATCTTAATGTCAGAGATGAAAGCGAGGATGAAGCCGAAGAAGAATATCAAGAAGGAGAAGCTGAAATTGTGAACCAAGAGGAAGAAAGACTTTTTTGGGCCATTTCTAAGATTGGGAAAAGACCTAAGATTGAGGTTCCTACATTTTCTGGAAATCTTAACCCAGAAGAATTGATCGACTGGATCAATGAATGTGAGGAATATTTTGAGTATGAAGATGTTGAGGATCCTGATAGGGTAAAATTTGTGAAGGCCAGATTGAAAGGTCATGCGAAGATATGGTGGCAAGAGATTCAGTTGGTGCAAAATAGAAGGGGAAAGGAGAAAATCATGAGATGGGATCGGATGGTGGATAAATTGAAGTGACAATTCATTCCTATTGATTATGAGCTTGACCTACTAAAGAAAATGTAGAGTTTGAAGCAAGCAGGAAGATCTGTTCAGGAGTATATAGAGGAGTTCTATCGACTTCTCATCAGAATAGGTCATGCAGAAGTTGATACGAAGAAAGTTGCCCGATACCTTAATGGGTTAAGGCCAAGCATTCAGGAGGAGCTGAATCTGGTTCGAATGAATAGTATTGAAGAGGCATACCAGTTTTCCCTAAAAGTAGAGGAAAACCTAAACAAAAAGTTTGAGAGCAGACAAAATAGAAGAGGTCACAGTGGACGATCTGGTGGACGGTCATATGGTGGCCGAAATGAAGATCCGAAAAAGAAGGACAAGGATCTAGAAGAGGTGGCTTCCATGGAACATGTTTTCATTGTGGAGAAGAAGGTCATAGGGCATTTGAATGTCCTCAGTGCCAAGGCAGAATAGACAGGGGAAATGAAGGCCAGGCCAGAGTTGTACATGTAGATGAAGATGCCAGATCATCAAATTTGAAAGATGCTAAAAGAGGAGAAATGTTGATTAACAGAAGAGTCCTGTTGAGTGGTGAGAATGAACCTGAGCAAAGGAGGAGCCTGTTTTGCACCAGGTGCAAGTGTGAAGGTAAATGTTGTGATGTGATTATTGATAGTGGAAGCACTGACAATTTGGTGTCAGAAGAGATGGTGACAAAGTTGAAGCTCAAGAGATAGAAACACCCACATCCATATCAGATTGCCTGGGTACAGGATGACCACAAGGTCATGGTCAATGAACAATGCCTGGTGAAGTTCAAGATTAGCAGATACCAAGATGAGGTATTGTGTGATATCATATCTATGGATGCATGTCATATGTTGTTGGGTAGACCATGGTAGTTTGACAGATGTGCTGTACATGATGGTCGTGCGAATACCTATTCCCTGACAAAGGATGGAGTGTGACATAAGCTAAAACCATTGAAGGAGACTGAAGAAAAGGTATGTGGTAATGCAAGGATAACTTTTGTTGATCGAAGAAATTTCCTAGATGGTATGAGGCATGAGCATGTATGTTTTACTTTAATTCCAAAAGCTAGTAAAGAGGAAGTAGAAGATGTTCCTGTAGAAGTTGCAGATTTGTTGAATGAGTTTCAGGATATTGTATCTGATAACGTGCCTGATGGATTACCACTAGTCAGGAAGATTAGTCATCAGATGGACTTGATCCCAGGAGTGAGTTTGTTGAATAAGGTAGCACATAGAATGACACCTGTAGAAAGTGAGGAGTTGAACAGACAAGTACATGAACTATTACAAAAAGGATTGATCTGTGAGAATCTGAGTCCCTGTGCTGTACCAGTGGTATTAGCACCAAAGAAGAATGAAGAATGGAGGATGTGTACAGATTCCAAAGTAATAAACAAGATCACAATCAAGTATAGGTTTCCATTGCCATGAATGGATGATATTATGGACTGTTTGAGTGGAGCTATGTATTTTTCAAAGATAGATCTAAAGAGTGGATATCACTAGATTCGGATCAGAGAAGGAGATGAATGGAAGACTGCCTTCAAGACAAAGGAAGGACTGTATGAGTGGTTAGTTATGCCTTTTGGGCTAACCAACGCACCGAGCACTTTCATGCGGCTCATGAACGAGGTTCTGAAAGAATTTATGGGTAAGTTTGTCATTGTTTACCTAGATGATATTTTGATTTTTAGCAAGACATTGGAGGAACATATGATGCATATCCGTATGGTGTTTGAGAAGTTGAGAGATGAGAAATTTTTGATTAATTTGAAGAAGTGCAGTTTTGTGAAGAAAGAGTTAGTGTATTTGGGATTTGTAGTTTCAGCAGAAGGTCTAAAAATGGACCCAGAGAAGGTACAGGCTATCCTTGAATGGCCTACTCCAAGGAGTGCTACTGAGGTAAGATCTTTTCATGGTTTGGCTAGCTTTTATAGAAATTTTATCAAAAATTTTAGCAGTATTTGTGGTCCCTTGACTGAAATAATGAGGAGGGATAGAAAAGAGTTTAAGTGGACTAATGGGGCAGAAAAGAGTTTTCAATTGTTGAAACAAAAAGTTACAGAATAACCTATTTTAGCACTTCCAGATTTTAATAAGGTGTTTCAAGTAGATTGTGATGCTAGTGGTACTGCAATAGGCATTGTTATGAGCCAAGAAGGTAAACCTGTTGCTTATTTCAGTGAGAAGTTAAATGATGCCAAGAGAAAATATTTTGTTTATGATCAAGAATTTTATGCTATAGTTCAGGCATTGAAAAAGTGGAGGCACTATCTACTTCCTAAGGAGTTTGTTTTGTATACTGATCATCAAGCTTTGCAATATTTGAACAGTCAAAGAAAGTTGAATCAAAGGCATTTGAAATGGGTTGAGTTTTTGCAGAGTTATACATTTGTTTTGAAACACAGAAGTGGAAAGTCTAACAGGGTTGCAGATGCTCTTAGCAAAAGGAAACTATTGCTGACAGAGATGCAGATTGAGGTGGTTGGGTTCAAGGAACTCAAGAATTTGTATCCAGAGGATCCTGATTTTGGTGAAGCTTGGAAAGCTTGTACAGAACTTGTTACTCTAGATAGGATGAAATGGTTGGATTTCATCATCCAAGATGATATGCTATTCAGAGGGAGTCAGTTGTGCATTCCATGAAGTTCTATGAGGGAGAATCTCATCAAGGAGAAGCATAGCGGAGGATTGGCTGGACATTTTGGTCGTGATAAAACCCTTGGTTTGGTTAGTGAGAATTATTATTAGCCATAGTTGCAGTAAGATGTGAAGAAGTTTGTACAGAGTTGCAGAGTATGTCAGATGGCGAAAGGAGTGAAGTAGAATATAGGGTTGTATCAGCCATTATCTATGCCAGAGAAGCC
The DNA here is from genome assembly GCA_027943335.1 of Chamaecyparis obtusa. NCBI lineage: Eukaryota > Viridiplantae > Streptophyta > Pinopsida > Cupressales > Cupressaceae > Chamaecyparis > Chamaecyparis obtusa. The sequence continues at coordinate 365,158 of BSBK01000984.1, forward strand.
TTGGGAGGATATCAGTATGGACTTTGTTCTTGGTTTATCGAGGACACAGTGGGGACATGATTCAATTTTTGTGATGGTTGACAGATTTTCAAAGATGGCACATTTCATTCCTTGCAAGAAGACTAATGATGTTTTTCTTGTAGCAGAATTGTTTTTCAGGGAAGTAGTGAGACTTCATGGTTTGCCAAGGACCATAGTTTCAGATCGAGATACTAAGTTTGTTGGATATTTTTGGCGTACATTGTGGAAGAAGTTGAAGATATATTTGAAGTTCAGTTCATCACATCATCCACAAACTGATGGACAGATAGAGGTGGTCAATAGGAGTTTGGGAAATCTACTAAGATGTTTGGTTGGAGATAAGCCAAGAGGATGGGATTTGATTTTACCACAGACAGAATTTGCATACAATAATTCTGTTAATAGAAGCACTCGTAAATCACCATTCCAGATTGTATATGGAAGTAGTCCAAGAAATGCATCTGAATTGAGAAAGATAGATAAATGAGAAATAAGTAGTGCTGAAGCTAAGGATTTTGCAGAACACTTGAAGAACATCCATGAGGAGGTGAGGAAGCATATTACCAAGATGAACGCATAGTATAAGGCTAAGGCAGATGAGAAAAGGAGGCATAAGGAATTTTAGGTTGGAGATGAAGTCATGGTTCATTTGCAGAAGGAGTGATTTCTAGTTGGTACATATAACAAGCTGAAAATGAAAAAGTTTGGACCATGTAAGCTATTGAAGAAGCATGATTCAAGAAATGCATATGAGGTAGAATTACCTAGTGAGTTAAATATTTCACCAGTGTTTAACATTTTAGATTTGACAGAGTATCATGAAGGAGGTCTTGAAGATGAGGTTGTAACAACACAGTGGAGTATTCTAGCAAGTAGTTCAGATACCAAGGAGATTGAAGACATACTGGACAGTCGTGTTGGCAGAAGCACAAGGAATAGGACATATGAAGAGTATTTGGTCAAATGGAAAGGATGACTTGTTGAAGATTCATCATGGCTAACAAAGGAGGAGGTTAACTGTCTTGGTTTTCCTCTACACACTTGAGTCGTGACAGGGTCACTTCTCAAATTACCCCGGGTGTCTGATGCAGGAGCATCCTGGGTGTAAGAGCAATCTTGCGTCACCCCAAAAAAAAAAAAATTCTATTTTTATATTCAATAAGGGCTATTTTGTGCAGAGCTTCTATTTATGGAAAGTTACTATTTTTGGTAATTTTTGTATGATCTGATTTCTTTTTTGGAGGTTCATTTTGGTCATATAAGTCTGCCAATAAAGTTTCATTGCCAGATCAAGTGTATATTGGAAGATATTGAAGATTTTCGGTATTGGCAGCATGGTACAAAAACTTTGAACTCATTTTTGAAGGCTTTAGAGGCCCCGGATGAGGTTGAAAATTTGGGTGATGGGCACTTGCATGGGTCAAGCTTGTAGAGCGCTTCGTGGAATTTCCAAAATGGGGTTATAATAGCCGATCAGGTCAACTGGTGATGACTTATGGTCTTTGGAAGTTGGGCCACCCAAAATGGTAGAAAATAATTTTCTTCAAAATTTTTGTTCGGGTTTCAAAGGTTATCTTGAGCCGACTATGATGTAATAAAATGTAAAATAAAATAATTCTAAGTTTGGTCGGCCTTATTGGCTAAAATTCTGGAACCTTCCCAGGCGGTGGAAATTGCCTATATAAGGAAGGCTGTATTATTGTCTTAGGCAGTTGGGAATAGTTCTGGGTAGTAGATCTGGGTAATAGTTCAAGGCTTTGTCCTAAAAAATATTGTAAGGGAATGCCCATGTGGCTTTGCATATTGTAATTCTGAAAGTTTGTAATTCCACATTTGTGGAGATAATAAGAAGCCAATTTTTTGTTCTTGCATATTGTTGTTGTTTCTCTATTTTTGTTATGTGTTTGTGGTATTAAGGGGAGCACCCTTCATCATTTATTCTTTTATTTACATCAACAAGGTCCTTAGAAAGACTGATATTGTAGATCATACCCAATCTCCATAGATTCAGACCGGATCCATTGTCTATAAGGACTCTTTTAATTCATGTGTTATGGATGGTGACTTGGATGTGCAAGGGTTTATTATGATGAGGATTGAGACCTTAGAAATATTTTTTGATGAATACTAGGTGTTTTTGGGTAGCCAAGTTTTTTATCATCTCTTAGAACTAAGAGGGATTGATATTTATTGGGGCACAAGACTCATTCAGGGCATTTTCAAGGACCTCTTTGTGAATGGGGTCCATGTGTAGAAGCTCTAGTATTGATATGTAGGCATGAGTCTTCGTTGATTGAGAAAGTAGGTCATAACGCGATGTGGGTCGTATCAAAGTAGATGATGCAATAGGTGGATCTACAACAAGTGGATTTGCAAAAGCTTGTACATTTACTCAAGGTCAGTGGGTGGTGAAATTGAAATCCAAACTCTTTAAGGTCAATGTATTTACATAAGCTTCAGATTGTTTGATATGGCCACATAGTGTGTGAAAGCCACAAACATCATTTTTGTCTAGTTTACTACAAGTGCATTCATCTCCTGAGCTTTGTTCATAGAGTAATTATTGTTAGGAATGAATGCTGAATATATCCTATGGGGGAGTATTTATAGCCATTCTATAGTATTTTTATGTTACATTCATGATTGTGATTGTCATTGATGTCAACACAGTGATCTACGAGAGATTAGCAGAGAAGAAGACAATGTTTGAATTAGCTCACATGGATTATTGAAGATCAAGCTACGTGGATTTGAGGACTTACTCTATATTATGTCCTGAGAATGTGGTCAAGAGAATGTATGGAAATTCAATTATTCATGACAATTATGTTTAATTCAGTGGAAGCAACATTCAGGTAGTGTTCCTGAGAGGCAACTTGTGGTAACTGGATGATATCTCCTAATCAGGATAGAATATAGGCATGTGAAGTTGTATAGTTGATGAAGACATTATGATACTAACATGGATGTGACAACATGGTTAGAGTTTTCATGAGTGAAGAATTATTTTGTTTGGAAGCCGACAGTTTTATGTAATTGTGAAATATTGTTTAACGTGTGGAGGTTTACATTTTTTAATTGGTTAAGCCTTGTTGGTCGACTCATTTATAATTATTTGAGTTTGGTATAAAGGAAGTATTGTTTTCCTTTATTGTTTTAAGAAATTATAGAATTGAGCAATATATGTTGTAAGAGGATATGTGAATTGCAGAGATCTGATATTGAGATATGGTGAAGTAGTTGGTGTGGTTTGGCACAGATAGAGAAGAAAAGATAAGTTGATGAGATTAGTAATTATTTGGTATTATTTTATTTGAGTAATACAGAGATCAGTTGGATGGTGGGTTAAGTGATCTTTCCCTTGAAGGTGTTTGGACAATGGGTCCTTCTTCCTTCCCTAACTCCTAACAGGGTTATAATCTTTTAACAGGGATTCAAAGTCTCCTAATAGGGAATCATATATACTGAATGTATTTCATAAGGATCTTAATAGAGTCTATCCTCTCACAAGGAATTTTTATATTGGTACATCTTTTGTGGGCATCATTCCCACCGGGGTTTACTCTCTAATCAAGAGGTGCCCTAGTCAACATTTATTATGTTGTTGTGTATGTTTATATTTCTATGGTTGTTTCTTACATTTCTTACATGGTTAAAATATGTTAATGGTGATAAAAGTTATATTTATCTGATAACTAATTCAGCCCTTCCCCCTCTCAGTTATCTTAGTGGACTTTACTTTCTAACAATTGGTATTAAGGTAGAAGGTCCTTGAAGGAAAAGTTTAACAACTTGAGGAGATCCATGGTGAATCATTTTAGGAAAGAAAGCCCTACGTTTGATGGAGTAAACTATGATAGCTAGAAATAAAAGATTAAGACACATTTTCTATGTTTAGGACCAAGTTATTGGTTAATCAAAAAGAATGTGAAGACTATCATTGAAGAAGACAAAATTGAAGAATGTACTAATGAGGAAAGAGATTTTTTCATGTGTAACATACTTGCCAGAGAAGCACTCTTGTCAACCCTTCCGAAAAATCAATACAATCAGGTAAAATATATAAGGACATCTCATGAAATTTGGTTAGCTTTACAATCTGATTTTGAAGATGATGTACATGCAAGGAGAGTCAGATTACATAATTCGATATGTGTATTGAAAGATATAAGAATGATGGAAGATGAGTCTGTTAGAATATATTTTTTAGGTTTTAAAATACCACCCTAACTCAGGCTTTAGGGTTAAATGATATCTCATCGTAACAATGGAAACCTTCTCAAGTTGTGGGTGGAATCTGATTGAGAAGGAGTCTCTAGATTCTAGGCCGGTTCCTATTTGATTTAGGAATATCACCTCCTGACTGAAACTTGATTGGAAAAGGGAAAAATGATTTAAAACTGAAAGGGGAATAGGGTGATACACCATATTTAAACTCATATTTTCTTGAAATCTAAAATAGTAACCACAATGTACATATCAATGAGACTAACACTATCATTCACTGATCAATGTATCAGTTAATCTAGATTCTACTACTAGGGTATAGACCACAAATAGCACAATCTGTTAACAAACATACATATTCTGCATAAGGTTTGGATTTTGTTCACTTAGAGGAGGAATAGAAAGAATTCACTTCTCTTTGCTACCAAAATAGATAAACACTTATGAAGAATGAAGAAAAGGATTTAAAATCAATGCTGACAATGTGAGAAAAAATGGATCATCCACTTTATTTTCCTCCAAAATCTAAAATGTAGGTTAAAAATTATAAGCTAAGGCAAAAAGGAGCAAAATTGCTCACTAAGGCCTTCTCTCAAGAATCTAGAACACCCCAAAACTGATTCAAAAATCAGTCTTATAGCCCTCTAAAGCCTCAAATTTGAAAATCATGGCCTCTTGATTTTAGCCCTAAAATCTCTCCAATTTTGGCTCTAATTCATGCCAAAAGCCCTAGAATCAAGCCTAGAGTAATGCCAAAAATCTAGCCCTTATGTTGGTTTTGTAAGATAAAATCTTTAAAAAAACACACCAACATATACAAAAATATAAATTGAGCTAAAATCAATATAATGCCAACTTATATAAAATATAAACTTAGATAGAAAACCTAAGTTTACACTTATTACAAAATTGCAAAAGGGTCGACATGACCACTTAAGCAATTTGCAAAATATGAAATATCTCTATAGCATCAAGGTGGCAATAGAAAACCCAAGGCTCTAGTTTGTGTACAGAATGAAGTAAATCCATTAACGTCTCTAGTAGTCAGACTCCAAATTTTCAAAACTTAGTTTCACCTTGGTTTCCACATTCATTTGTGCTTGCCTCTTGAAAAAAATTAGGGAAAACCCTAAGTGATGATGAAAACCTACCAAACTATAGCACCTTGTCTTAGTTTTTTACTGGTATTTTGGATATATGTTGTGCATTTGAAGCCTCTAGTAGTGAACTCGAGCATAGGCTCTTTCTCTAGAATGAATGCACCAAGATTGGCTTGTAATTTTTTGAAATGGGCTTTGAGATCTGGAAGAATCCACTTGTTCTCAGGCTGAAAGTTATGAAGAACTCGTGCATCTTTGCAAAATATTTTAGTATAAAGCTTGAGTTGTAAGTGATAGTAAATTTCATTGAGCCTAGCATGATTTGGGCTTGGACTAAACTTTGAATGGTAGATCTCGAGCTTGAGCTAACTAGAAAAGAGCTCAACTTAAGATTGGAGCATGACTGTGTTTGTAACTGTTATGAGATTTGAACTGAAAGCTCACGGGCTATGAACTTGGCTTGGCTTGAGGTTTGAATTTCTTTTAGGCACACCATGAGGATTAGGCTGAGATGTGAGTGAAACATGAGGATGAACTTGGTCTAGGCTATGACTTAGGTTGAGACTTGGCATATTTCAGCCACATCTTTAGACTGAGCCATGAATAGCTGGATCAGGAGGCTAGACTCAAAATAGTGCAAGAAATTTTTTATCTTAAACTGAAGATAAGTGCATCTTATTTTTTCTTCATTTCATTTCTCTATTTTTAGTTGAACAATATGTTTTTACAAACTCTCTATTATTCTATGGCAATGATTCATGGATTTTCTTTGCTTGTTGTGTCTGTAGTTAAATACACCAGTCCTTATTTACTATCTTCAATATATCCTTGAGTATTACAACTTTTGGGTTATATCTATTTGATAAATGCTTACTATTGTTGACTCTAAATATCTTAAGCTTGTAAACATCATAGTTCACTACCTTTAAGTTCACTATTTTATTTTTTTCTTTTGTTTAACTGACAATAGTGAACCCTTACTTGCACTAGATGCTACATTCTCACCAAGATTTTTGTTATGTACACTAGTTTTTTATATGTACTACTTGAGATTTAGCACAAACTACCCATTTATATAGTAACCCATCTTCACCATTTAGTTGTTCTTCAATACTTCTGTGTAGCTAGCATTTTATTACCTTAGCCATATTTTATTGCTACACTGTTAACCTGAACAATGACCATTTCTTGCAAATGAATTATGTCATTCTCCTTTATGCATTATGTACACCAAATTTTTTTATATCATTGAAGTCTTGTAGCAGTCACATTGTTCCATTTTTCCTCATAGTTGACACCATTGTCTTAATTTATATGTACTACTTACATTACTGTAGCCTTCATGTCTTCAACTCATGGATTTTGATGGTGTTCACTGTAAATTTGAAATTGAACCTCCTCTATGTGCTAGGACCACATAATAGTGAATATAATATATGGATAAGATTTGAATGCAAAAAGGGATGCTTGAACTTCAAAGATGTCAAATGATTTTTCCTTCATAAAATATGATATATGATCAGTGCATCATTATTCTTGAAACATATGCAGTTTATCAATAATGATTGTATACTGAAGGTTAAGAGAAACATAAAAGATGTAATTTTTTTGTAAAATTCTTCTCCTATATATGTAGCCTTGTTGTTGAATCATGAATCTTCACTGATTATAAATATGTATTTGATAACCAGTGAATGACTAGTTCTTCATTTCTTTGCAATGCAAACAGTGAATAGTGCTTATGATCTTTACTAAAAATGAAATGCAATAACATGTAAAAATGTTTAATAATTTGTTTAAGAGGTTCGAGCATGGGCTTGTGACACTCAAAAACATCAGAATGAAACTTAATGGATTTCGATCATGGGCTCGTGAAAACCATCAAATACACTCTATAAACAATCTCTTTGACACTTTGAAACATAATTCCTGAAGCATTTCTTTTAGCAATACATTTTGAATATGCAACTATTTTCACACTGATATCAAATACCTCCTGTAGAAAAGCATGTTATTGTGATTCATGATTTAGATTCAGTTGTCTTTCTTTGAAAGGGAAAAACCCTTATTATAGTGTACCTCATTTTTTAATTCTTTTTGACTTTATAAGAACAAGTTGTAGCATCTTTTAATGCACTTTGGTATTGCATCATTTCCTTCTAACTGTGACATGAAAACCAATCAATTGAGCACTGCATTTCTACTTTGTTAAGCTTTAAAAACAACATCAAACTAATCTTGTTAGGTTAGTGAACATGATAAACACATCATTTTATGAAAATGCTAAAAATGGTGACATTTATGAATCAATACCAGCAAAGTTATTGTGCTCACTAATCTAACAAGATCCTATTGATTCTGAAAAAGGTTTCTCAGTCATAAGAACTCAATCCCTTTCATTTAGATATCTAGTTTAAAAATAAATACAACATGAATAATAATGACCATAAATAGTAAAAGGTTTCATGTAAACAAATCCCTTTAATAGTACCTTTCATTTTATGTGGATACACATTTCCTTATTGCATTGGAATACTGGATAGATATGCAGCTCTGAAAGATTGATTTTTGTATGATGTTTCTATTTCATGCATTTCTTAGATCCAAGTGGATCTAACACATTTTCTCTCTCATGATGTAGGATAACCCTAAAGAATCCTAGAAGATGCAGACGTGGACAATGGACCTAAAGACCTGAGGACCTGATAGACAACCAACCAGCAACACATAGATGACAAAGGCAATGCATGGGACCCTACTCATACTTCTATCATGATGTCTATTCTAAAAATTGTACTCTTTATTAACATGAAATATGAAATATGGAATAACATTTCTATACTATATTTAGTTTGAATACACAATCTAATGATCAATTATGAATATTGAAAATTTTGAATGTGATAAATAATAGAGTACAATAAAAACAATTAGTATTGAATGCAATAATGAAATGTTAATCAACATCACCTGAAACACAAAGTTAATTGTGTTGGAAAAATGGTCAGTGCTCCCCTCAGGATTCATGAGATGGCTTAACCATCTCCTCTATCTTCTATAAGTCTAGTGGTTGTATCAGGCATTAATAGGTTGATCTTTTGGTGTAACGACAACTACTACTTGTAACAAGTGGTATCCAAGCTTGGTCACAGGTTCGAATCCCCTCGGGTAACACTGAGGGGGAGATTGTTGGCAAAATGGTTAGTGCTCCCCTCAGGATTCATGACATGGCTTAACCACCTCCTGTGTCTTCTATAAGTCTAGTGGTTGTATCAGGTATTAACAGGTCAATCTTTTGGTGCAACAACAACTACTTCTTGTAACAAATTGGACTCCTAAAATGCAATCTTTTCCTAATTGTGTTCATTGTTTTGCATGCTGTAATTTTGGATAATAATTTTGGTGACTTCTACTGGATATCTTCCTGGTAGACATGAAATTCAGATCTTATCATTGGGTAATGGGGTTAGACAACCTGAACTTATGAGTGCAACCTTTATTGAAATGAAAATGCATCTAAACTAAGACTCGTGCAACCTAAAGACCTAGTGCTTGGACAACACTTATTGAAATGAAACTAAACTAAAACTAACCCTCAAGTCAAAGCTTGAGGTGGATCCCCTTAACTAGAATCTACAAGATTTTTCCATCTGTTGTAGATAGTTGGAAGGCATTGTTTTCTTTACATTCTGAAATGACAAATGGGCATGACCAAAAGTTATCAAATTTTTCATGTTGTCCTGGTCTTCTCTTCAGTACATCCCACTTAAGTACTAAATCACCTTCCTTGAAATCCCTAGGTGAAGCTCTCTTGTCAAAAGACCTTTTAGTCTAATTTTTCCTCAACTCCATATTCTTTAAGGATATTTTCCTTTCTTCTTCAAGCTGTAGCAATTCAACATACCTCAACTTAAGAGGATCTTCCTCTTCAAACAACAACATTTGATCAACTAGCTACAAAGCTTGAAACTCAGTTGAAATTAGAAATCTTGTCTCCTTACCATAAACCAAAACATAGGGTGAGCTCCCAGTAATATGCTTTGGTATGATTCTATCTAGCCACAAGGATGCCTTTAATTTTGAGTGCCAATTTCTCTTGTTCTCCTATAAAGTCTTTTAATAATATTGATGAGGTTTTTGTTAGTAGACTCTACAAGACCATTACCTTGGGGGTAATAGTTAGAAGATGTATTCAGATAAATGTCATTCCTAACAGTCCACTCTATTATTGCTGAACCAAAAAAAGCTAAAGCATTATCTAAAATGATTGATTAAGGAACACCAAACCTTGCTATAATATCATCATAAAACTTGAGAACATTAGATCCAGTTGATTCCTTCAATGCAATGGCCTCAGTCCACCTTGTAAAATATTATGTTGCATTCAAGATCCATTTATGACTTGCATTGGAATTAGGATTAATTGGACATATAAAGAACACTCCCCATTTTTTAAATGATTGATCCATAATGATTGGTTTTAATGGCAATGCTGCCAGCCTTTGCTTTCCTGGAAACAGAGCACACTTTTGACATTTTCTTTCCCAAGAATGAGCATCCTTAAATAAATTAGGACAATAACAACTAGCTCTTAGTATTTTCTAGGCTATAATCTTAGGATTAAAATGTCCTCCACATGATCCATCATGAAATTCAGATAAAATCTTGCTTTGATTGGCAAAATCAATGCATTTCAATAACATCCCAGAATAATCTTTCCTATAAAGAATACCATTAATTAAAACATAAGGAATAGATTGTAATTTGAAATACCTCCTTTTATCTTTGTCAAGATCAACTGGACATTGTCCAGTTTGTAGAATTCTGGTCATATCTGACAACCAAGTTGTTGAATCATTAATAAGTATAAAATCACCTTGGAACAAGGAAGCTTCTTCGGTGGCTTGAACTTCTTCTTATTCTACCATTTGGGCACACAAACCTTTGCCTCTAACTAGCTTACTCACATGGATATGCACATCACATTCCATAACTTTTGTAATCCATCCTGCTCTTTTCTCATTTACATCTTTATTCAACGGGAACTCCTTAATGCTAGGATGTGCAACCTTTAAATGAATTTTGTTTCTAGCAACCATATGTTTAAACTTCTTTAAAGCTTTAAGAATAGCAAGTACATGCTTTTCAACAAAATTGTACCTTTTCTCATAATCATCCATTCCTTTGCTAAAAAAAGCAATTGGCTACTCTTGATTGTCTTGATTCTTTTGCACCAGCATTGCTACAACTGTATCATAACCACCATAAGCATATAAAATAAAATCCTTAGAAAAATTAGGATTAGTTAACGTAGGGGCTGATGATAGGGCTTGTTTGATCAATTCAAAGCTCATCTTTCCCTCATCAGTCCAATTAAAAGGTATATTTTTCTTTAGCACTGTAGTCAAAAGGCTTCAATAAATTGGCAATGTCAGGAATAAAGTCTCTTACAAAATTTATCCTTCTAATGAAACTCGACAATCCCTTTTTATGTTTTGGAAATGTTAAATCTAAAATTGCATGGATTCTCTTATGATCAATAGTTGTACCTTCTTTTAACACTTGGTATCCTAAAAGTTTACCTTCATGAACTGCAAAAATTGATTTCTTTGGATTGAGAGAGATTCCAAACTCTCTGCATCTTTGAAGCACTTGTCTCAAATGACCAATATGTTGGTTTGCAAATTTACTATAAATGGTAACATAATCTAAGTATACCAAGAAAAACTTGTACATTAGGTTTTTGAAATCCATATCCATTTCTTTCTAGAATGTGGCTCTTGCATTTGATAAACCGAGTGACATTCTCTTGTAAGCCATTGTTCCCCACTATATTTTAAAAGTTATTTTAAACTGATTTGATTCTTTCACTAAAATCAAGTTATAACTAGAATACCCATCTAAGAGGGAAAACCTTTCAGAACTTGAGACATACTATAAAATTTGTTCCATGGAAGGAAGAGGGTGTCTATCTTTTAGAGATTCCCTATTAAGGTTTCTAAAATCTACACAAAGTCTGATCTCTCCATTGATTTTCCTCAAAGGAATTAAATTAGAAACCCAATATGTGTATTTAATAGGAAAAATTATCCCACCATCCAGTAGTTTGTTCACCTCTTTAAGCATTAAGGGCTCTAATTTGGGGTTAATTGGCCTTTTCCTTTACCCAATTGCCATGTAATTAGGTTCCAATTCTATAGTATGTTGGGTCAACTGGAGATCAAATCCTTTGAAATCAGCATAATCCCATGCAAATACATCATTATATTCTTTGAATAAAGCAATAAGAAGTTAATTTTCTTGAGGAGAGTTAATTTTACCAACCTTTATACCGAGCTTTAAAAGCTTATCTCTAAAGATCTCAATCTCCTTATCGTGATCCTCCTTGATCAACATGATGGTTTTGTTCCTCTTGAACTGATCACCAAAGTTAAATGTAGACTCTAGGCTAACTAATCCTTTAGGAAGCTTGTTATTTTTCAGCTCTATAATTTGATCATCCATTTTCTTTTTGAGATTTTTATTCTTAGGAACTGAGAAGTCCTCTGTTTCAACCATAAAAATCAAAATGTGCTCATTAGTATTAAAAAATTTCCAATTAATATCATTATCTGGAATAGATGGCCTAACCACAATCTTAATATGAGACTAATCTAAGATAAGACCTTTATTTTTAGTAATAGAAACATGTGCACCAATACCAGCTAACCTATCAGCATGCTTATTTTTCCTTCTAGGTACAGAAATCAGGTTAAATGCATAAAAATCTTCCAGAATATCAGATACTCTAGATTTATATAACTTTTAAACATCATTCTTAATAGAATTGATACCTCTAACCTAGTTAACTATCACTTCACTATCACTAAATGCCCTCAAGCATTTGATTTTCCTCTTTCTTGCCCACTCTAAACCCTAAATCAAACTTTCATATTCAGCCACATTTTTAAAACATGGAAAAGATAACTTGTATGCAGCATAAAATCTATCACCCTCTGGTGACACAAGCATAAACCCTGCACCAACACCATCCTTATTCCTATATCCATCAAAGTACAATTCCCAAAGCTGATTTGACAGTTCTAAATTAGAATCGTGAGCTTTCATCAAATTAGGCATAATAATGTTAGATTATAAAATCATGTCATTTTGAAAACCAGTATCAAACATATCACTATCTTGGTTATTTCTAGATGCCCACTCATCCAACAAAATGTTGAGATATTCTTCAGTTTGTGTATTAAAGGATGGATAGTCCTTGATTTCTTCTAAATCCATAATCACATAACGTGCATTAATAGTACTTGAATTATATGGTTCTATGTGATCCTTGGCCAATAATTCAGATTTGATATTCACTTTGGTTCCGGATCTTATTCTGAAATATAGGTGGGACCAATCTGATGAAAAATAACCATCTATTTTGGTTGTAAAATCTCTTGAAAGGCATAGGTAAAAATAGGGTGGCAGATCTATAACATAAAAGTCCTGAGGAATAGATAAATTTGGGTGTGCATGAAGAGTTAAGCTTCCATTTTTGACAACTCCTAAAGTCTTAACTAAAGAACCATCTAGCTAGACAACTCCTTTATCAAGAGGCTCATACTTTAAATCCAATAGGTCAAGAATTTTCTTAGGCATTACTGTGCTAGTTGCACCACTATCTACCATACAATAGTGAACTAACTTATTTCCAATAATCAAGGAAACATAGAAAGGAGGAGGTTTAACAAGTCCTAGTTTCTTACCTTCCTTTACTATTGATTCTTTTTGCACAATTGTAAGTTTCTTTTCTTCCTTAACTGTTGGTTCTTTCAAATCTGTAGCCTTTTTACCTTCCTTAATTGTTGGTTCTTTCACATCTGTAGCCTTTTTACCTTCCTTAACTGTTGTTTCTTGAACCTTAGAAGGCTTTGAATTAGCCATAATAGTCCTAGAAGGCTATTGAACAACTTGCTATGAGCTTGCTATATTTTTGGATAGCCCTTCCCTTAATATCTCAGCCTCTCCTAGAATAGCTAGAGTTTCCCACATAGTCATAGTTTGATTTTTTTTCTTCATACAATCAACAATATTTTAAGGAAAAAAAAATTGTATCTTTTGAGGAGATCTAAGTGCACTCTGATCAACATACCTCTAATTTTGATCTTTATTTGTGGAAGAAGAGGGATCTTTCAATATTGAAACTTGTGTGGGAGGAACATTACCAGCTGACTAGTCTAATTCTAGAGCTCTCTTCTTTTCTCTAGTATTCATTGAAATAGGGGAATCATAATTTAGCCCATAAAATTCTTCTTCTTGCCAATTTAAAAAACTAGTATCCAGAACATTCTGAACCAGTTGCTATTGGATATCCTCAACAGGTACATTTTGTTGTGAATTCACTAAATTTTGCACCATAAGATCCTAATTTAGCACTCCATTGGAACATATTGATTGGTTATGAGCTTCATTACATGGAAAAAACCACTCTGGAGAAATGTTAGTTTGGCTGGGTACAATATCTCTAACAATATTAAGAGGTGCACGAGTATAAGGTCTATAAGGCCTCTGATTCCAATTATGCCTATTTGCATTGTTATTCCCTTGGAATTGTTGTTTGTTACCTTGAGAGGTAGACTAATTAGGATATTGGGATGAGGAACTAGCAAACTGATTTTGAGCTACACAGTTTTCTTGTACTTGATTCCTCTTAAGGCTCACTAATTCATTGCCAAAGGTTTGCAATAAACTTTCTATTTTTTGTTGTCTATCTTTTATGCTTTGCAACTCATTTAGAGGGGAAATAGAGACTACCTCTAGGATTTTAAATGATGGGACAACATAAAGAGGTGGAACAACCAATGGCATATTGGACTGAATGCTAGGAAAGAAGGGCATAGGTGGTTTGGGAGCTATTTTTCCCACCTGAATGAGACTATTCTCTGCCTTAATAGCAATATCAAAATATTGAGGTAAAGATATACCTCCCATAGATTTTATCATGACTGAAATATTTTTATTCAAACTCTTAATAAAATACAAGAATGCATATTCAGCAGAGGGTCTTACTGTAGCAGTGATCTTGTTCCAAGTCTTTTGGAAACAAACATTGAAATCACTCATTTCCTCTTGTGGAGCCCTTTTGATATTCATCAATTGCTCCACCAAAGATAGGTTGTCTAACTTTTCTTCAAAGAGCTTAGACAATCTCTCTCCTAATACATCCCAAGTAGCAATAGAATCCACTAGAAGAGTTTTGAACCATCCCAGTGCTTTACCCTTCAGTGACGTAGGCAATAGCTTCAAAGCTACATCCTCCTTTGTGATGTGATGGACATTGCAAAGAGATGAAGTATATTTTATGTGCTCAATGGTAGTTGTTTTCCCTTCTCCAGTGAATTATGGCAATCCTTTCAACATAGCCAATTGAATGTTGTTGTGATTGGCAATCCTCAAAGGACTACCCTAATCAAATGGCACAAATGGAAGATTTCTTGCCATTGCTGGGAGTGATGTATTAGAACTAGTTGGTAATGGCTTATTTACCTCAGGTGGATTTTTAGGAACAACTTTTCTTTGAGATGCTCTAAGAACTTCAAAAACTTCCTACTCTAAATATGGAAATTCAGTGTGGTAGGAGGGAGGAGCTGAAATTCTTTTTGATCTTAACTTCCTTACCTTCCTGGTCTCCTACCTCTTTGTATAGGCTAAATAGAAAGCTCTCTAGGACCTCTAGGCTCTCTTTGAACAATTCTTCCTCTCCTAGTGAAAGACAACTACAAATATTCAAATTCTTTAACACTCCTTGTTTGGATTTGATTCATGTATGACAAGGCCCCACCGGGCGTGCCAAAACATGTTTAGGTTTTGAAATACCACCCTAACTCAAGCATTAGGGTTCAATGATATCTCATCCTAACAATGGAAACCTTATCAAGTTTTGGGTGGACTCTGATTGAGAAGGAGTCTCTGGATTCTAGGCCTATTCTTATTTGATTTAGAAATATCACCTCCTGACTGAAACTTGATTGGAAAAGGGAAAAAGGATTTAAAATTGAAAGGGGAATAGGGTGATACACAAAATTTGAACTCATATTTTCTTGAAATCTAAAATAGTAACCACAATTTACACATATCAATGAGACTGACACTATCATTCACTAATCAACATATAGGTTAATCTAGATTTTACTACTAGGGTATAGACCACAAATAGCACAATCTGTTAACAAACATACATATTCTACATAAGGTTTGGATTTTGTTCACTTAGAGGATGAATATAAAGAATTAACTTCTCTTTTCTACCAAAATAGATAAACACTTATGAAGAATGAAGAAAATGGTTTAAAATTAATGCTCACAATATGAGAAAAATTGGATCATCTTCTTTATTTTCTTCCAAAATCTAAAATGTAGGTTACAAAATATAAGCTAAGGCACAAAGGAACAAAATTGCTCACTAAGGCCTTCTCCCAAGAATATAGAACCCCCCAAAAATCATTCAAAAATTATTCTTATAGCCCTCTAAAGCCTCAAATTCAAAAATCATGGTCTCCTAATTTTAGCCCTAAAATCTCTCCAATTTTGCCCCTAATTCATGCCAAAAGCCCTAGAATCAATCCTAGAGTAATGCCTTAAATCCAGTCCTTATGTTGGTTTTGTAAGTTAAAATCTTTAACAAAACACACCAACATATACACAAATATAAATTGAGCTAAACTCAATATAATGCCAACTTATATAAAATATAAACCTAGATAGAAAACCTAAGTTTACAGTTATTGCAAAATTGCAAAAGGGTTGACATGAGTACTTAAGAAATTTGCAAAATATGAAATATCTCTATGGTATCGAGGTGGCAACAGCAAACCCAAGGATCTGGCTTGTGTACAAGGCTATAGTAAATGCATTAATGTCTCTGGTAGTTAGACTCCAAATTTTTAAAACTCAATTTCACCTTGGCTTTGACATTCATTTGTGCTTGCATCTTGGAAAAAATTAGGGAAAACCCTAAGTGATAATGAAAACCTACCAAACTGTAGCACTTTGTCTTAGTTTTTTATTAGCATTTTGGATCTATGTTTTATGTTTTAAGCCTTTGGTAGTGAGCTCGAGCATAGGCTCTTTCTTTGGAATGAATGCACCAAGCTTAGCTTGTAATTTTTTGAGTTGGGCTTTGAGATTTGGAAGAATCCACTTGTTCTCAGGCTAAAAATTATGAAGAACTTGGGCCTCTTTGCAAAATATTTGAGTATAAAGCTTGAGTTGTAAGTGATAGTGAACTTTCGATAAGCTTGGCATGATTTGGGCTCAGACTAAACTTTGAATGGTAGATCTCAAGCTTGAGCTAAGTGGAAAAGAGCTCAGCTTAAGATTGGAGCACGACTATGTTTGTAACTGTTACAGGCTTTAAACTGAAAGCTCATGGGCTATGAACTTGGCTTGGCTTGAGGTTTGACTTTCTTTTAGGTACAGCATGAGGCTTGGGCTGAGCTATGACTAAAACGTGAGGATGAACTTAGTCTAGGTTGTGAGTTAGTTTGAGACTTGGAAAATTTCAGGCACAACTTTAGACTGTGCCATGAATAACTAGATCAAGAGGCTTGACTCAAACTACTACAAGAAAAATTCAGTCTTAAACTAAAGATAAGTGCATCTTATTTTTTCTTCATTTCATTTCTCTATCTATAGTTTAACAATACATTTTTTTTAACTCTTTGTTATTCTATGGCAATGATTCATGGATTTTCTTTGCTTGATGTGTCTATAGTTAAACGCACCAGTCCTTACTCACTATCTTAATCATATCCTTGAGTATTATAGCTTTTGGGTTATATTTGTTTGATAGATGCTTACTATTGTTGACTATAAATATCTTGAGCTTGTAAACACCATAGTTCACTTCCTTTAAGTTCACTATTTTATTTTTTTTTGCTTTCACTGACAACAATGAACCCTTTCTTGCACTAGATGCTAAATTCTTGCTGATTTTTTCTTTATGTACACTAGTTTTTAATATGGACTAAGAACTTTAGCAAACACTAGCCATTTATATAGTAACCAATCTTCACTATTTAGTTGTGCTTCAATACTTCATTGTAGCTAGCATTTTATTACCTTAGCCTGATTTTATTGCTACACTGTTAACCTGAATAGTGACCATTTCTTGCAAATGAATTATGTCATTCTCCTTTATGCATTATGTACACTAGTTGTTTTATATCATTGAAGTCTTGTACTAGTCATAATGCTCCATTTTCCCTCATAAGTAACTATAGTCAACACCACTAGCTTAATTTATATCTATTACTTACATTATTGTAGCCTTCATGTCTTCAAGTCGGGAAATTTGATGTTGTTCATTGTAACTTTAAACTTGAACCTCCTCTATGTGCTATGACCACATAATAGTGAATATAATATATTGATAAAATTTGAATGCAAAAAGGGATGCTTGAACTTCACAGCTATCAACTGATTTTTCCTTCATAGAATATGATATATGAATAGTGCATCATTATTCTTAAAACATATGTAGTTTATCAATAATGACTATATATTGAATGTTAAGAGCAACATAAAAGATGTATTTTTTTTGTAAAATGCTTCTCATGTATATGCATCCCTATTGCTGAATCATGAATCTTCAGTGATTATAAATATCTATTTGATAACCAGTGAATGACTAGCTCTTCATTTATTTTCAATGAAAATAGTGAAAAATGCTTATGATCTTTACTAAAACTGAAATGGAACATGTAAAAATGTTTAATAATTTGTTTAAGAGGTTTAAGCATGGGCTTGTGACACTCAAAAACATCAGAATGAAACTTAATGGAGTTCGAGCACAGTCTCATGACAACCATCAAATACACTCTATAAACATTCTCTTTGACACTTTGAAACATAATTCCTGAAGCATTTCTTTCAGCAATACATTTTGAATATGCAACTATTTTCACATTGATATCAAATACCTCCTATAGAAAAGCATGTTATTGTGATTCATGATTTAGATTCACTTATCTTTCTTTGAAAGGGAGCAAACCCTTATTACAATGTACCTCATTTGTGAATTCTTTTTGACTTGATAAGCACAAGCTATAGTATCTTTTAATGCACCTTGGTATTGCATCATTTCCTTCTGACTATGACATGAAAACCAGTCAATTAAGGATTGCATTTTTATTGTATTAAGCTTTAAAAAAAAGATCAAATTAATCTTGTTAGGTTAGTAAAGATGATAAACACATCAATTTATGAAAATGCCAAAAATAATGACATTTATGAATCAATACTAGAAAAGTTATTGTGTTCACTAATCTAATAAGATCCTCCTAATTCTAAAAAAGGTTTCTCAGTCATAAGAACTAAGTCCCTTTCATTCAGATATTTGGTTTAAAAATAAATACAACATGCATAATAATGACCATAAATAGTAAAAGGTTTCATGTAAACACATCCCTTTAATACTACCTTTCATTTTATGTGGATGCAGATTTTCTTATTGCATTGGAATACCAGATAGATATGCAACTTTGAAAGATTGATTTTTGTATGATGTTTCTATTTCATGCATTGCTTCAATCTAAGTGGATCTAACACATTTTCTCTCTCATGATGTAGGATAACCCTAAAGACTCCTAGAAGATGCAGACCTAGACAATGGACATAAAGACCTAAGGCCCTGACAGACAACCAGCTAGCAACACATAGATGACAAAGGCAATGCATGGGACCCTACTAATAATTCTATCATGTTGTCTATTCTACAAATTGTACTCTTTATTGACATGAAATATGAAATATGAAAGAACATTTGTATACTATATTCAATTTGAATGCACAATGTAATGATCAATTATGAATTTTGAATGTGATCAATACTAGAGTACAATAAAAAAAATTGGTATTGAATGCAATAAAAAAATGTTAATGAACATCACTTGAAATGCACTATTAATTGGACTCCTAAAATTCAATTTTTTCCTATTTGTGTTCATTGTTCTGCATGCTGTAATTTTGGATAAAAGTTATATTGGTATAATGTCAGAGATTGTTGCAGGTATTAAATCTTGTGAAGGAAATAAGATAGAGAATGAAGTGATATGGAAGATTCTAAATAAATTAACTCCTATATTTAATCATACAACATAGATGATTGAGCAAGTTATACCTTGTACTGAAACTTTACTAGAGAAACTCTTCTTGGAAGACTAGAGGCAACATAGATAAACTTGAGACAGTCAGGAAATCTACCTAGAATTGAGACAACATTCAGTGCACTTAGTGTTTTCCCTATGTTTTCAAGAAGCATTAGTGTGAGTGGATACTATGCTAGTGGCAATAGATCTAAGATTGAGGAAGATAGAAAGATTGAGGAAGTAATTGCCTTTCTTGTGAAAAGATAGCTAGAAGGTAAGAAAATCTTTAAATGTTGGACTTGTCAAGAATATAGTCATTTTGCATCTAAATGTCCTAAAAGAGTAAAGAAGTATAAGAAGAACTTTAAAGCTAGAAGATCTAAAGAATGTTACTATGCTAATGATCAATAATTTGAGGCTAGTATTGATAAATCCCTAAGTAAACGTTATAATGAGAATGATGATATAGGATTTGTATCAATAAAAGAAGAAATCTTTGTAACTAAAGTTAGAGAAGAAAAAGCTTTAGTTTCTCAAGTAGAAAAGAGAACTGATTGGATTATAGATAGTGGTTGTTCACATCATATGACTAGTGACATGAAGAAGTTTATAAAGTTTAACAATTATGATGGAGGAATTGTTAGAGTTGGAAACAATGCATCTTTTTTGATAAAAGGAATAGGATCTGTTAATCTTGATGGAAAGACTAACACTGATGATGTTTATTTTGTGGATGGCTTGAAACATAATATTTTGAGTGTAGGATAGTTAGTTGTTAAGGGATATCAAGTTAGGTTTACTGAGAAAACTTGTGTGATCAAGGATAAGGATGGTAATTTAATTGGAACTAGATCAAGAACCAGAGGTAATGTATTTCAGTTGAACCCTTTAGAGATGACAAATTTGATTACTAGAATTGATGACAGTTGGTTATGGCACAAAATATTTTGTCATATAAACTTTGAAAACATTGTGAAAGTAAGCACTAAACTTGCAATAAGAGATTTGCCTAAGATTATGAAACCTACTAACATGATTTGCAATAAGATGTAAAGTTCATTTCCTAGCAAGAAGTTCACATCAATAGAGAAGTTGAAAATTGTTCATACAGATTTGAGAAGTCCCACAAGGACTAGAGGATTCTATGGTGAAAGCTATTATATGATTCTTGTTGATGATTTTACAATAATGATGTGGATTGCATTTCTTAAAGAAAAGTCTGAGGCATTTGATAAATTAAAAGTAATTAAGAAAAAATCTGAGAATGAATCTAGAATGAAGATTAAATGTTTAAGATTAGATAGAGGTGGAGAATTTACTTCAATAGAATTTAACACTTTTTGTGAAGTGAATGGTATTAAGATATAGTTTTCAGCCCCTAAAACACCTAAACAAAATGGTATTGTAGAAAGAAGGAATAGATCAGTAACTGAAGCAACAAGAGCTATGTTATTTGAAAATGATTTGGTGAAACATTCCAAAGAGAAGTAGTAAATATTGCAGTATATACAATAAATGGAATACAAATAAGAGCAAAGACAGACAAGACACCTTATGAATTGTGGTTCAGACAATGTACTTGTACCATCGGTTAAGTATTTCAAAAAATTTGGAAGTAAATGTTATATTAAGAGAGATGATGACATTGGAAAGTTTGACCCTAGAAGTGATGAAGGTATATTTATTGGTTATTCATTAAAAAGAAAAGCTCATAGATATTTCAATAAAAGAACTAAAAATATTGTTGAGAGCACAAATGTTAAAGTTGATGAAAAGTTCAAAATTCAGGAAAGAATCCTTGACTATGAATCAGATGAAGGAACTTATCCTAGAATTGATCAAGAAAATGTTGAATTATTTTATGAAACTGATAGTGATTTGCAGAATGAAAGTCACATTGAGGAAATTAGACAAGAACCTAGAGTAGAACATAGAGTTGAAAGAAGAACTGAGAGAGTAACACCTAATAGGAATCTAGAAAGAAATCATCCTATTGAGCAGATTATTGGGAGCATAGAAAAAGAAGTTCTGACACAGAATAAGGTACAAGAAGAAATATGTTTAATTTATCAAATTGAACCTAAATCTACTAATGAAGCTTGTAAAGATGAGCACTGGATTAAAGAAATGAATGACGAACTAGATCAAATTGAAAAGAACAAGACTTGGGAGTTGGTCCCTAGACCTAAAGATAAGAATGTTATAAGAACTAAATGGGTATTCAAGAACAAGATAAATAAACAAGGAGAAGTTGTAAGGAAAAAAGAAAGATTGGTATGTAAAGGATACTCATAGCAAGAGGGAATTTATTATGAAGAGACTTTTGCAACTATTGTAACAATTGAAATAGTAAGAATGTTTTTGGCTTATGAAACTTATAAGAAATTCAAAGTATATTAGATGGATGTGAAGTCAACATTTCCGAATGGAGAATTAGAAGAAGTCTACATTGAGCAGCCTAAAGGTTTTCCCTTAACTCATGAAGGAGACATTGTATGTAAAATGAACAAGGCTTTATATGGACTTAAACAAGAACCTAGAACTTGGTATGCAAGACTAGATAAGTATTTGATAAAATTGGGATTTTCTAAAGGCACAAGAGATAGTAATTTTATTTGAAAGAAATTGAGAATGGTTTATTAGTTGTAGTTATTTTTGTTGATGATATTATCTTTGGTGGAGAAGATGAAGCTAGTGATAAAATTGTAGATGAAATGAAGACTGAATTTCAAATGAGCATGATTGGTGATATGAAATGTTTTTTAGGATTGCAGATAACAAAAAACAGTGGTGGTATTTTCTTATGTCAGACAAAGTATCTGAATGACTTATCAAAGAGAGTTGGAATGGAAAATTGTAAGTCAGTTGGCACACCTATGGTAACTGGTCATAAGTTATCTAGCACAGATGAAACTCCTGCAGTTGAACAAAATAAGTATAGATCCATGATTTGAGGTTTGTAGTATTTAACTCATACAAGACTAGATATATCACATGGGGTTGGAATAGTTGCAAGATTTCAAGCTGATCCTAAAGAGTCACATTATGAAGCAGTAAAAATAATATTGGGGTACATGAAAGGCACAATTGAATATGGATTATGGTATGAAAATTTTGATGATTTTACCCTATGTGCATATATAGATATAGATTGGGGAGGTAGTGTTGATGATAAAAATAGTACAAATGGTGGAGCATTTTTTCTTAGAGGAAGATTGGTCTCTTGGCTAAGCAAGAAACATAATTATATTTCA
Source organism: Chamaecyparis obtusa (assembly GCA_027943335.1). NCBI lineage: Eukaryota > Viridiplantae > Streptophyta > Pinopsida > Cupressales > Cupressaceae > Chamaecyparis > Chamaecyparis obtusa. Next base: position 387,889 of record BSBK01000984.1, read on the forward strand.
CAAAGCACAACAGAAGAAGAATATGTAGCATTAGCAAATAATTGTAACCAGATAATATGAATGAAACAAATGTTGAAGTATATTGGAATCAAATTTGATGAGCCTTTGTTATACATTGTGATAACACCAGTACAATAAGTATGTCTAAGAATCTTGTATTGCATTCTAAGATAAAGCATATAGAAATAAATTATCATGTAGTGAGAGAGAGAGTTGCAGATAAAGAAGTCAAACTTGAGTATATAATTAAAAAATAAAAGATTGTAGATATATTTACAAAGCCCCTACCTAAAGATACATTTGAGTATTTGAGAGGTATGCTTGGGGTTATGCCCCAACCTAATTTTGAGAAGTGATGCAGATTGTTGCATCAGTCTAGTGGTATATGAGCTCTATCTTTTCTGGACTAGATGTCGGTACTTCCTCTATGGGGGAGTATGTGTGTTTTTGAGCTGAGTCATGAAGGACTATAGTGAATGTATTTTTTTGAAAAGTGCCTTTTGACATTGAAAATTGACATATTGATGTTTTTTCATTGATGTCAATGGGGGAGAAGTATACACAAAAAAAGAAAAATTATAAAAAAAAAAGAGAGAAGAAGTCATCTATGGGAAAAGGATACAGATGAAGCATTATAAAATAAAAAACCTAAAAGATTTGATGGATGAAGAGGATGTGAAAAGATTGATAGATTTTATTAATCAAGAGGATGTGAAAAGATTGATTGATTTGATTGATGAAGAGGATTTGAAAATATTTTAGAGCAGTAGCATTGCAGTTTGGTATTCATGGAACTTGGATGTTTTTTTTTTGCATCTATGTTTCCATCAATGCCAATGGGGGAGATTTTTAGGAATGAATGCTGAATATATCCTATCAGGGAGTATTCATAGCCATTCTATAGAATTTTTATTTTGCATTCATGACTGTGATTGTCATTGATGTCAACAGAGTGATCCACTAGATATTAGCAGAGAAGTAGACAATGTTTAAATTAGCGCATGTGGAGTATTGAAGATCAAGCTATGTAGAGTTGAGGAATTACTCTATATTGTGTCATGAGATCATGGTCAAGAGTGCATATGATAATTCAATTATTCATGATAGTTACATGTGTAATTTAGTGGAAGCAATATTCAGGCAGTGTTCCTGAGAAGCGGCTTGTGGTAGCTGGATGATATCTCCTAATCGGGATAGAATCTAGGCATGAGAAGTTGTATTGTTGATGAAGACATTATGATAGTGACATGGATGTGACAACATGGTTAGAGGTTGCAAGAGTGAAGAATTATTTTGTTTTGAAGCTGAGAGTTTTATGTAATTGTAAAATATTTTGTAACGTGTGGAGGTTTATATTTTTTAATTGGTTAAGCCTTGTTGGGCAACTCATTTGTAATTATTTGAGTGTGGTATAAAGAAATAATTTTTTCCTTTATTTTTGTAAGAAATATGTGTAAGGAATTATATAATTGAGAAATATATGTTGTAAGAGGATATGCGAATTGCAAAGATCTAATATTGAGATCTGGTGAAGGAGTTGGAGCGGATTGGCATAGACAGAGTAGAAAAGATAAGTTGATTAGATGAGTAATTATTTGGTATTATTCTATTTGAGTAATATAGAGATTAGTTGGATAGTGTTTTCAAAGATCTTTCCCTTGAAGGTGTTTGGATAGTGGGTCCTTCTGCCTTCCATAACTCCTAACAGGCTTAGAATCTTTTAAGAGGGATTCAAAGTCTCCTAATAGGGACTCATATGTACTTAATGTATTTCATAAGGCTCTTAATAGAGTCTATCCTCTCACAAGGAATTTTTATATTGGTACATCTTTTGTGGGCATCATTCCACCCGGAGTTTACTCTCTGATCAAGAGGTTCCCTAGTCAACATATCTTGTGTTATTGTGTTGATGTGTATGTTTATCTTTCTATGGTCTTTTCTTACATTTCTTACATGGTTAAAATTTATTAATGGTGATAAAAGTTGTATTTATCTGATAACTGATTCAACCCCCCTGCTCTCAATTATCCTTGTGGACTTCACTTTCAAACAATTATAATAAAAGCCTTTGGATGAGGATGCATTGTTTTGATTATGCTATAGAAAAGCCTTCGAGTATATCTTTAATTGGGCATTAGAAGTAGAGGCATTTTTTCCTTCCACCTCAATTTTACCATCATCAATCAAATATTGCACAAAATGATGAAATTTCATGCATTTTTTTATTTTATTACCTTTACTGCAATGATAATTGCAGTATTCATTATCCTTATACCGGCTTGGTTTTGGTTGATTGTCATTGAAAGTCCAGGTGTTAGGGTAAACCTGTTGGAAACAATTGTCTGAAGGAAATTGCTACTCAATTATGTATTGTCTTTGATGTCACACAATGTCATAGTTCGCAGCAATCAGTGTTTACCGAGTTCAGTCGGTCACCGAAGAAAAGTAAGTATTTACCGAGTTCAGTCGGTCACCGAAGAAAAGATAGTATTTACCAAGTTCAGTCGGTCACCGAAGAAAAGTTAGTATTTACCGAGTTCAGTCGGTCACCGAAGAAAAGGTAGTATTTACCGAGTTCAGTTGGTCACCGAAGAAAAGTTAGTATTTACCGAGTTCAGTCGGTCATCAAAGAAAAGTTAGTGTTTACCGAGTTCAGTCGGTTATCAAAGGAAAAGGATTGTCGGTGTTTACCGAGTTCCCTCGGTCTCCAAAAGATTATAGAAAGTTATGGTCACCGAGCACTGTCAGCCCTTGAAGGATTTTTGCAAATAGAGTTTGCTTATTTCAGCTGACTGTTATACTAAATAATGTTGATTTGACAAATCTAAAATCATATAAATAAAAGGTCAAATGTGAAAAGAAAATATAGCAGAAGATTTTACAGAAGAAAAGCAGGAAAGGTGTATGCGAATTTGTGAAGGATGTTCAGATATCCTTGAGGTGCAGCAGAGATTTATTCGATCAGAGAGGATCAGACTTATGCAGAATAGAGATCTGTAATCAGCAAGATAGTTGCATTATTATACAGGTCATTTTTCATTGTTACCTTCTTATCATTGTAACAGTGAATTCTAAATCTCTTAACCGAGTTGGTTTAACAACCATATTGTAAATCCTCTAACAAGGTGACAATTCCATTGAATTGTTTTCAAGACCTCTTACCAGGCCACTCCTAGCAGGGTGTTTTAAATCCTCTAACAAGGTCACACCTAACAGTGTTTTTTGTAACCTTTTATCGGGTTGGCTTCTAACCGGGCATCACTTCAGAAAAGTAAAAATCAATATCTAGATACATTGGTGGTTTTTCCCATATTTGGTTTCCACGTTAAATCTTGTGTCTCTTGTGTTCTTAATTGCTTTCTCAATCATATACATGTGCTGATGAATATATAAAGATAATATTGCTAATACTTTCTGCATCTTCAAAGTTACTGCAATCTACTTACCAAGTGCTAAAACAGATAACATTGTTAAGATATCCTAAGGGATCTGGAAAGAATTAAATTGTGAAGTGTTTTATGGTTGACTGATTCACCCCCCCCCTCTCAGTCACTTCATCCATATTCCATCAATTGGTATCAGAGCAATTTGGTGCTTGCAGGAAGGGTTTCAAAGACCTAAGCTAAAGATCAGGATGTCTTACAAGAGGGAAATTCCAAAGCTTAACAAAGATAACTTTTCAGCATGGCAAGGTCTCATGTGACTTCATCTAGCTTCCATTGGTGATTCAGGATGCAAATACATTGATGAAGAATACACAATTCCTAATGGCGCATTAACTGTTGAAGACATTGCAGATAAAAAGACTCACAACACCATGATGATAGACATTGCATCTGCTCTTAGCTATGAAGAATTTGATGATATTAAAGACTGCACTACTGCATATGAAATGTGGATGGCACTGAAGAAAATATATGATGGTGATGCAAATGTGAAAAGAGCCAAAGCAGAAAGCCTAAGAGGACAGTTTGACAAGATGAATATGAAGGAAGATGAAAACATTGCAAAATATGTTGAAAGAATCAAAGCAAGTGTAAGTGCAATTAGAGCCTCTAGAGGAACAATCTCAAATGAGACTGTTATAAGTAAGGTACTCAGAACATTACTCCCTATCTATGCAATAAGAGTATCAGCTATTCAAGAAAGAAGATGTGAAACAAACCACAATATAACTTTGGATGCTTTAGTTGGAAGATTGACAGCTTTTGAATTAGACAACTATGACAACTATGTTCCTAGTTCCAAAAATATTGAATCAGCATTTGAGGCCAAGGTTTCACTAAAGAAGAACAAGAAAATTAAAGAAGTTCAGTCAGAAAGTGAAGAAGAATCAGAAGAAAGTTCTGATAGTGATCTTGAAATTGTAGAAGCATTACTTGCAAAGAAGTACTCTAGAGGGAAAGGTAAGTATAAAGGTAAAACTCCTTTAATCTATTTTTCATGTGAAGAAATTGGACATATTGTAGCTAGGTGCCCAAACAAGCAAGTCAAGGAAGAGAAGAAAAGTCACAAGTACTATGGAAAAAATAATTTCAAATCATACAAGGATAAAGGTAAGAAATCATGTTTTATGGCTAAAAATTCTAATGATAGTGAAGAAGAAATTGTCTTTATTGCTATAAAAGATGAATCTGATGATGATGAAGATAAGATGGCACTTATTTCTCATATAAGCAAATATGATATATGGATAATAGAAAGTGGATGTTCACACCACATGACTGGTGACAAGACAAAATTTGAATATCTAGAAGACTGTGACAATGGTAATGTAAGATTTGGAAACAATGAACCTTGTTGTATAAAAGGAAAAGGAAGAATCTCATTAACCAAAGAACTCATATGTGATAATGCTTACTGGGTTGAAGGACTAAAACATAATCTTCTAAGTGTAGCACAGCTAATCAACACTGGTTTCAAGGTTGAATTCATGAATGGTCAAGCAAGACTGCTGGATGGAAAAGGAAAACTCATTGGATCAGGCAAACAAACAAAAGGTAACTTATTTTATCTTGATCTCAATAAATATTCATGCTTTATTGCTCAAATAGAAGAAAGTTGGCTATGGCACAAAAGGTTATGTCATGTGAATTTTGATAACATGATAAAAATAAGCAAATTCAAGAAGGTTAGAGGCATTCCTACTTTAAAGAAACCTGACACTGGTCTATGCAAGAATTGTCAGATTGGCAAAATGAGTAAAACTAGTTTCAAGAGTAAGAACTATCAGTCTAAAGAAATTTTGGAAATTGTGCATACTGATTTATGTGGACCTATTGGAATACAAAGCTATACTGGAGATAAATTCTTTATTCTTTTCATTGATGATTATTCTAGAATGATGACTGTTATGTATTTAAGAGAAAAATCAGAAGCATTTGAAAAGTTCAAATGGTACTTAGCAAGAGTAGAAAAGGAAACAGGGAAAAGATTGAAATGCTTAAGATCAGACAGAGGTGGTGAATTCATCTCCCATGATTTTAACAACTTTTGCATTGAAAGAGGAATCAAAAGACAGGTATCAGCTCCTAGAACTCCTGAGCAGAATGGAATAGCAGAAAGAAGAAACAGATCTATTATGGATTGTGCAAGGACTCTAATGATAGAAAAGAACATCGCTATAAAGTACTGGAAGGAAGCTATCAGCACTACAGTTCATACCTTGAACCGAGTACAATTGAAGAAAGACACATTCAAAACTCCTTATGAATTATGGTATGGCTATAAACCTAATGTAAGTTACATGAAAATATTTGGTAGCAAGTGTTATATCTTAAAAGAATCCAGAAGAAATAAATTTGATGTGAAAAGTGATGAAGGAATATTCCTAGGATATTCTAGCAAAAGCAAGGCATACAAATGTCTGAACTTATCTACTCACAAAGTCATAGAAAGTATACATGTAAAATTTGATGAGTTTACAGAAAAGACTGAGGAAGAAAGCAAAAGGGAGCCTGAGAACTACAGAAGATTCATTTACATTGAACCTGAAACATTGGCAGACACAACTATCAGTAAGAAAACTATATCTACCGAGCTGAGCACAGTTACCGAGTCACAGGAAGAAGTTCAAACTGAGTCATAGGAAGAAGTTCAAACCGAGTCACAGGAAGAAGTTCAAACCGAGTCACAGGAAGAAATTCAGACTGAGTCTCAGCCTGAAGTTACCGATCAAATATCTACCGAGCCCGAGCAACCTGAAGAAGAGATCCTAGAAGACAACAGCATGAATCATTCAAAAGGCAAGGAACCTATACTAGCCAAATATATCAGAAGACATCATACACCAGATCAAATCATTGGAAACAAATTAGATGGTACTATGACAAGAAGCAAGCTAAAAGGTACATGTCTGCTTACTGATTTTGAACCTAGAAATATCAAAGATGCATTGGAAAATGAAAGTTGGATTGAAGCAATGAATGAAGAATTAGAATAAATACAAAAGAACAAAACTTGGACTCTTGTACCTAGACCTAAAGATAAGAATGTAATTGGAACAAAATGGGTATTAAGGAATAAGCTGAATGAAGATGGTCAAGTATCTAGAAACAAAGCTAGACTAGTATGTAAAGGTTATTCTCAAGAAGAAGGTATAGATTATGGAGAAACTTTCACTCCTGTTGCAAGATTAGAAGGTGTAAGAACTCTACTTGCTTATGCAGCACACAAAGGATTTAAGGTATATCAGATGGATATAAAATCTGCATTTCTCAATGGAATTCTTGATGAAGAAGTCTACATTGAACAACCTGAAGGTTTTGTTGATCCAGATAAAAGGGACATGGTCTACAGGTTACACAAAGCATTGTATGGTTTAAAACAAGCTCCTAGAGCATGGTATGAAAGACTCCATAACTATTTCATCCAGATTAATTTCAAAAGAGCTAATGATAACAGTAATCTGTATATTAAAGAAGGACCGGATGACAAAATTGTATTGGCAGAAATATTTGTGGATGATACTATATTTACAGGGAATGAGGATCAGTGCAAAGAATTTTCAGAGAAAATGAACAAAGAATTTGAAATGTCTATGTTTGGTTTAATAAAATTCTTTGTTGGTCTTCAAATTCAGCAAAGTAAGAATGGTATATACATTACTCAATCCAAATACATTAAGGAAGTACTTAAGAAGTTTGGTATGGAAGATTCAAAACCAGTTGGTACACCCATGTGTACTAGACTGAAACTTACCAAGAATGATGATTCAAAAGAAGTCGATCAGACCCTATACCGATCTATGATTGGAAAATTGTAGTATGTAGTACATACAAGACCTGATATTACTTTAGCAGTCGGTATAGTAGCTAGATTCGCAGCAAAACCTAAGGAAAATCACATGATGGCAATCAAAAGAATCTTAAGATACTTAAAAGGAACTGAAGAATATGGTTTGTGGTATAAATTTGGAGGCAATCTAGACTTGAAAGTGTTTACTGATGCTGATTGGGCAGGAAACATTGATGACAGAAAAAGCACAAGTGGTGGAGCATTTTTTCTTGGAAAAAGACTGGTATACTGGACTAGTAAAAAGCAGAATTGCACATCTCAATCCACAACTGAAGCAGAATATGTTGCTGCTACAGTAAACTGTTCAAATATTGTTTGGTTTAAACAGCTATTAGAAGGTATGAAGGTTGAAATCAAAGAACCAGTTGTTATATTTTGTGACAATACCAGTGCAATAAACATCTCTAAGAATCCAGTGATGCATTCCAAAACCAAGCACATTGCTATTAAATATCACTTTGTCAGAGAATTGGTGCAGGACAAGGAAATCAGATTAGAATATATTCATAAAAAAGAACAGATTGCAGACATTTTTACCAAACCATTACCTAAGGATGCATTTGTGTATCTAAGAGGTAAGTTAGGGGTCATTCCCCTATCCGAGGCTCACTAAATACAGTTTTAGTGATGCATCAACCAGAACATGATTGAAAATCAACCTGTTGATGCAACATATTCAAGGAATCATTGCATATGAATCAGTACTTGAGGTACATTAATTTTCACCGGTAATATGTGAATTGTCTTTGGCATGTGTTGTCAAAGAGGGAGTGTTTGCTATGTCTTTTCTATTACTTCAAGAAATTTACTTCAAGAATTTTCAGGATAAAGGAAGTTTGCTTACAGAGGGAGATTTGAATCTGAACTGAGCTAACTCTTTCAAATTTCTTATGATATGACATATTGTGTTGCCATCAATGCCAAAGAGGGAGATATTGGAAACAATTATCTGAAGGAAATTTCTACTCAATTATGTATTGTCTTTGATGTCACACAATGTCATAGTCCACAGAAATCAGTGTTTACCGAGTTCAGTCGGTCACCGAAGAAAAGTTAGTATTTACCGAGTTCAGTTGGTCACTGAAGAAAAGTTAGTATTTACCGAGTTCAGTCAGTCACCAAAGAAAAGTTAGTATTTACAGAGTTCAGTCGGTCATCGAAGAAAAGTTAGTGTTTACCGAGTTCAGTCGGTTATCAAAGGAAAAGGATTGTCGGTGTTTACCGAGTTCCCTTAGTCTCCAAAAGATTATAGAATGTTATGGTCACCGAGCACTATCGGCCCTTAAAGGATTTTTGCAAATAGAGTTTTCTTATTTCAGCCGACTGTTATACTAAATAATGTTGATTTGACAAATCTAAAATCATATAAATAAAAGGTCAAATGTGAAAAGAAAATATAGCAGAAGATTTTACAGAAGAAAAGCAGGAAAGGTGTATGCAAATTTGTGAAGGATGTTCAGATATCCTTGAGGTGCAGTAGAGATTTATTCGATCTGAGAGGATCAGACTTATGCAGAACAGAGATCTGTAATCAGCAAGATAGTTGCATTATTATACAGGTCATTTTTCATTGTTACCTTCTTATCATTGTAACAGTGAATTCTAAATCTCTTAACCGAGTTGGTTTAACAACCATATTGTAAATCCTCTAACAAGGTGACAATTCCATTGAATTGTTTTCAAGACCTCTTACCAGGCCACTCCTAGCAGGGTGTTTTAAATCCTCTAACAAGGTCACACCTAACAGTGTGTTTTGTAACCTTTTACCAGGTTGGCTTCTAACTGGGCATCACTTTAGAAAAGTGAAAATCAGTATCTAGATACATTGGTGGTTTTTCCCATATTGGGTTTCCACGTTAAATCTTGTGTCTCTTGTGTTCTTAATTGCTTTCTCAATCATATACATGTGCTGATGAATATATAAAGATAATATTGCTAATACTTTCTGCATCTTCAAAGTTACTGCAATCTACTTACCGAGTGCTAAAACAGATAACATTGTTAAGATATCCTAAGGGATCTGGAAAGAATTAAATTGTGAAGTGTTTTATGGTTGACTGATTCACCCCCCCCTCTCAGTCACTTCATCCATATTCCATCAAAACCATCATCACTTGATCGACTAGACATCGAAAGATAACATCAAGAGAGTCAACCAATTGTGTCAATTTTTATCATTATTGGTGTCTATTATTTTCTTTTGTTTTTGTTTTTTCATTATAACATGAAAATAGAAAATCACGATAACCAGATCCTTGATTTTGATTCTAGTTATTTGAATTATTCTAATTGCTTTGATTATGCTGATTGTTCTGATTGTTGTTCTGATTGCAATTATTCTGATCATTATTGTTGTGATTACCTTGGTTATTTTTGTTGGATGATTGAACATTTTGGACATGTTTAACATCTGTCACTCCATCATTAATACCACCTTTGTTCTTAGACTAGAAATTGGGTTTATCATTAGTCTTGTTAGATGAATTAGAGGTATAATGTTTAATGAATCCTTTCATAAAAATTCCATCTTCAATAAACTTTCCCTTTTTAATGAGTGCCTTGAATAAGTCTAGGGCAACCATTTTCATCTAGAATGACATCTCTGTAATCATATTCTTAGTGAAAATATCAATGAGATGTGAATCTTGGATTTTCCAAGGCATGCAATTGGCAAGATGTCACCAACTTTGGATAAAGTTAGAAAATGTTTTTCCATTTCTTTCTTTCATGTTGCACAAGTAACTAAGTGAAGCTTGATGTTCGATTCTATAAGAGTATTGTGTAACAAGATTATCAGTGAGGATCATGGAAGGTAGATATGGAATTGGGAGGAAGACCTAGTAGCCACTCTAAGGAAGGTCCACCAAGAATATTGGTGAAGAGCCTTAGAAGAAAATGATCATTGTGGGAAACTTCTTGAGCTGCTACATTAAATTCCTTGACATGTTGCCTAGAGCATGAGTCTCCCTTGTATTTATCAAATTTTGGAATTTCAAAAGTGGTGGGGAATTGCTAAAGAGTGATTGATTCGTCAAAAGGGTATAGACATATCTTTGTGAAAGAGAAATCCTTCTCTCCTTTTTACATAGCCATCATCATTCCTTTGAGCTTGTCAATTTGTTGGACTAGTTCAAGAGAATTATTATTAGTGATTGTATGAGCTTGATGTGTTCATCCTCTTGATGATGCATTATGTCCTCCGAGAGGGGGAGGATTTGTGTTATGTCTTTGGTTGGTATTGTTCATATGTGAAAAATTAAGATTTTTTAGGACTCCACTAGGTTTTGGGAAAATTAAAGTAGAGAGTCATCCTAAGGACCCTGGTTGTTTCTTAGGTCTGTGACCCATGTTTAAGCCATCATTACTCACCCCATTGACATTGTTTGAGTTAGGATTTTTTATAAGCTATTGGATTTATTCTAGTGTATCATGGGGAGGTTGATTTTTATTATTAGATGTTGATGACATGATAGGTGTTTCCTTTCCTTTTTTGGTTTGAATCAAGTTAGTCTCAAGAAAGGTTTTGTCAAAATTGTTAGGGAGTGTGACACCCATTTGAATAAGGTTCATGAAGATATTGGAACTCTTGGCTTGGATTATATCTTCCACTAAGATCAAGTTGTTAAGATCATGAAATAATTCTTTGGATCATGGATTGGCACTGAAACTTTTGGGTACGACTATATCAAATTCCATGTATGGTTCTTCTTCATCATTAAAGTCTTCCTAGTAGACAGTCTCCTGATCATTATCCATGGCTAGAGATTCTTGTCTTAAATTTTCTTATAATCAGATAAGTACCATGCACAGGTGACCTTAGAATGATTGGATCAAAGAAGGATTAATGATTGATGAGGGATGATGAAGAGAAGAAAGGATTTGGTGAACTAGGTGAAACTTGGACTAAGTTTGGATTAGATTAAGAGGACCAACCCTCAAGGATTGATTAGAATGATTGGAGAGAGACTAAGCCTCGATGATTGATTTGATTATGGATTAGATTGATTGATTAGGTTGGATTAAAGAGGAACTCATCCTCAAGGATTGATTTCATTAAAAGGTTTGGAACAAACCTAGGTGAAACAAGACCTTGTGATTATGAAAACAAAGGATTAGATTTGATTTAAAATCTTCTCTTCTTTGGGTTATAGACTGATGATCTGCAAACAAAAGAGGGCTAGATTAAGACTAAAAGAGAAAGAATAAATTATCAAAGTAGTTAGGGATTAATTTTTTCTTTGATTTAAGGTCAATGAGACACTATCAGAATGTTTCTTTCACCCTATTTCTTGGTTAAGGTATGAAAGATAGATTGGTTGAATTTTGATTTTAAGTCCAAGGTTTGATTAATGATCATAATGTTTTGAAAGGTGGATGAAGGAAAAGGTGATTAAAGATGAGGAACTAATTAGTGACTTGAAGAGGAATGAAGGTCAAAGGTACTTAATCATAAGATTCCCAAGTGACCAAGGCCATGTTCACTTTGTTCTTGGCAAAAAAATTGGCAACCCGATTATTATAGGTGATTTTATCAAATTTCTCACTAGCTTCTAGAACTATTTGAATAGATTTTGAATAGGATTGGTTGATTCTAGCCTTCTGATCAATCATCTTCTTCTCTCTATAGACTCAAGAAACTGGAATTTTTACCTTCTTATGTTTCACACCATCAGTCATGGATTAAAGAAGAAAGAATGATATGGATTGTGATGAAAAAAAACCAAGAGGACAATATCTTGATAGATCAAAGGATGTTCTTAGTAAGAATAAATTTCATGCATACATTAAACATTTGGGTTACAAGCACATTTATCGAAAATATTCCATCAAGGGACAAGGAAACCATGTGCAATTCAAGTGTGTGTGTTTATTTTGTAATGGAAAGTAACAAGCACACTCTTTATCCCTAGAAGGAGATTGGATGAGATTGAAAACCTTTTCTCACTAACTTAGGAAAAAACCCAACAACTCCTTAGAATATGGTCATCACCAAACCTATAATGCCTCTAGTCATGATGTCATATTATCAAAGTGTTAATGTTGATGGGGGCTTGATATGGTAAGTGTCTTGGGGAGATTACTATTCTCCTTGCATGCATATTATCAAATTTTTAGAGGTGAACCAGGTGGCCATGACTCTACATCTTTTATTAAGGGTCTCTATTCGAACACACTATTTGTGTCCATGTAAGCGTGATTAAGGCTTATAGCCCCAGAGAGAACCTTGACACAAGTAGTCATGTAAATGTGATTTAGACCACGAGACCCTACTAAAGTGTTAGGTGAGAGTAATGTATAAGATCAAATGTCATCTGGCTTTTGAGACTTTAACCCCAAAAAGAAAAAAAATATTTAACATGAGTTGGAGTGGTGCGCTAATACCTCACTCTCATGTGGGTCATTTCTGGGAGATTTTTACCTCACTGGCAAGCCCATCTAAAAGATGAAATGAAATAACATATGGATTTCCCATGGAAGGAGTCTAGATTTCTTATTTTCCCTCAAGGGGAAAAGAGCATACTCTCCTATCCAATGAATTTTTCTCCCAAACACACCAAACAATTGAATTATTCTAGGTTTTCTTTAAGACAACAATTCAAAAGGTTCTAGGCTTATGATTTTATGACTTGGAGAAAATATCATACTCCCCTAGATAATAAATTATTATCATAAATAAACTTCCTACTTAATGTTAGGTGCCTAAGAAATCATTAAGAAAATATACTATTTGATTGAATCTCCCTGGCAACCTACAAAACCACTTTGCTAAGTAGTTTAATGTGTTTAGTCCTCCAATAATGTCCTACAAAAAAAACTCATTAGTAATCTTAGAATGTTCAAATCTTGGTCAACATTCTGCAAAATAACTATTAGAAGGCATAAAATATCAGTATCTTCCAAAAAACCCAAATCAACAAACTCAAAATGCAAGATTTTATAGAAAAGAGTTGAAATTGGGTGGAGACGCTTATCTGCAGGAAGAGACACATGTCTATCACTGATGCCTATCTAAGGGAAGAGACAATTGTGTAGAGATGCCTATGTACAAGTAGACCCACCTATAGATACTTGTGTACAAGCAGAGACACCTATCAGGTAGAGACGCTTGTGTACAGACAAACGTCCCTACCTATATAGAAAATGAATTTTAAGTACCAATTTGTTAAATTTTTAATCTCCCATTAACTTGTAAATGCATAAAAAGTTTTCTTATGATGAAATATAGTAACTTTCAACCTTATTATACCAACACAAACTTCATTCAATCAACCAAAAAGGCTAATAGAATTGGAACTTGCTTTCTGGCAAAGACACCTATGTGCATGTAAAGACACCTATCTATACAAAAAACAAAGATATTCTTAGTTTTATGTATTTAATGCCTTAATGTGATTACAAAATACAAGTTTTACCTATTAAAGAAAACCAAAATGGGAGGAAAACTCTTTCTGGTAGAGAGACATGTCTATAGGCGGAGACACCTATGTAAAGGAAGAGACACCCATGTATAGGAAGGGATGCCTGTGTAGAGGAGATGCCTTTTAGTAGGCGGAGATGCCTTTGGATGAGTCGAGATGCCTATCTAGAAATTTCACGAGAAAATTTCTCAAAAGAAAGAAAATTTGTTAGAAAATGGGAATGTGGGTCCCACTAGGCATGCCAAAAATGTATATAATGAAAACTTGACTATTAAGAGAAAGCTCAAACACACAAATTTTAAGAATAAAGAAGATATTTAACTTTAATCTAACATTTAATATGAGATTACAAAATTAAAAAAAAGGCTTCAACCACAAGCTCTGATGAGCATAAAGAAAGTGCACCCAAGACTTTCTTGAATTAAGCTCTTAGAGAGTGTTGTGGGTGTGCTCTCCTAACACAAATATGAATCCCACTATGAATGAAAGGTAAAATGAATATTGTTCACTACTCAAGGAGGATCTATGAAAGCAGCCCTCAAGTATTTAATGCAAGAAGCCAAAGAAGCTCAAGGAGGAGCTATGAAAGAAATCCTCAAGCTTAATGACATGCAACTAACAAGTAAGATGAAGCTAAAACATGATGTAAACTAAATCTACTATGAAAATTTAACAACTACCAAATTGTTAGTGAAAAAACTCTAAATGCAAGAACAAACCAGCATTATAATTCTACATGTAAATGATGGATGATTTTCTTGAGGCAAGGGTCCTATTTATAGTATTTTGGAGGCCTCGGGTGAGGTGGCATCTATATGGAATCCACATAGGTACCACCAAGGACAACCATAGCCATACAAAGTCCAAGACTTTCTCACACATGTGTGAGCAACTTGGGATGTGAAAGGTCAATGTGTACTCCAAGTACATGTGTAAGTGTGTGTAAGAGATGTGTAAGAAAAAAGTTCATTTTCATATTTTGGGTAAGTGTTAGAAGTGTCATCAAAATTTTAAGATGTCTTGTTTAGGCAATTTTTAGCAATTTTTTAAAAGACAATTTTTAGAATTTTGCTCACACATGTGTGAGCAAATAATTAGGACTAATGGATGTAGAAATCCAAAAATTAGCCTAATTAACCTTTATTAATTAGTAAGTAGACCTATTATATAGAAAGTGATGTGTGTAGAATAACATCTAGGTTAGATTTTTGATAAATTAAATAAAATTTAATTTAATCATGGTTTAGTAGAAATAAAAGCATGTGAGGGAATAAATAAATTAAAAATTTATTTAAAAAGGAAATATGGAGGAACATGTATTAAATTTAATTTAATACAATATAAGGGGTAGTATTTAAATTTAATTTAAATAATATAGTTAGTGAATTTATTTAATTAATTAAATAGATGAATTTAACAAATATAATTAAATAAAAATTAACCATAATATTATTTTGGGTCATTAATTATATTTAATTTAATTAATGCTAAATGGATAAATTTAGGTGTCTACATAACGGCCACACTATTGTGAAGTGCATGAAATTCAAGAACTATATCCAGGATCTCATAGACAAGAAGGAGATCATAGTTGACACACCTGCCTGGGTCTTGCCCAATGCCAACCTTTAGATTTACCAAAATGTGTTTTGTTAACATAATTATGGGAAAAACATGGCTAATACAATCCCACCACCCTAGAACCAAGGTAAAGGTAAGCAAGGTGATCATGTTGATTGAAAAGATTACATGACTTCCTATATCAATTATGAAAAAATTATTGGATGCATCTCCTAGGTCAAACCCACCATCAATGTCATCCATGTTAAACGTACAGATACTCAGTGTGCAGTCACCACACATAGGGGTAGGATATCGATTACCAGTGCTAATGTATCTTACCCATCCAATGTGCAATACAACCTCCTAGAACACTTTGGGAATACCCCTTCCAAAATCTCCATCCTAGATCTTCTTTGCACCTCTCCCATCCATCAAGAAATCCTCAACAACTCCCTCCAAGATGTATGTGTCTGCACAAACATTAACACCATTCAGTTTGAGAATATTATGGGGTATTTATCCACATCCTATTCCCTTTCATTTAAACCTTCGGACATGCATCTCAATCTCTGACTTCACATTTTTGTCATGGTCAACAACTTCATAGTCATGTGGGTCATGATAGATAATGGTTTTTCCCTCAACTTATGTGCATTAAAGTTCATCCAATAGGTCAAATACACAGAAGAAGACATATCAAATGAGGTCATCACAATCAAGGTCTATTATAACATGGAGGGTACATTAGAGGGTACCATCATATTACCCATCAAACTGGGCCCTCCAATACAATAAATCATATGCCGCACTATTGATATTGACCTCCCTTATAATATCCTCCTCGGTCAACCCTAGATTCATCCCATTAAATCCATTCATTCCACCTACCATTAGTGCATCAAATTCCCACAATAAGGCACATAAATCACCATCCATGCTGATCCACAACACTTTGCATACTATCATGCATTGGAAGCCTCATTTCCTCACTACACCCATTATCCCCAAATTGATATTGGTACTTCTTTCACAAATTCCTCCCAATCCCAGTAC
This sequence comes from Chamaecyparis obtusa, assembly GCA_027943335.1. Classification (NCBI taxonomy): domain Eukaryota; kingdom Viridiplantae; phylum Streptophyta; class Pinopsida; order Cupressales; family Cupressaceae; genus Chamaecyparis; species Chamaecyparis obtusa. Next base: position 404,220 of record BSBK01000984.1, read on the forward strand.
GATCTATAAAAATACTTGCCTCCACTATTTCCATTTTCAAGATCAATAATAGGGGTTTTCATGAATATAGTCTAACATATTCCTTCATAGTAGGGGCACTACCCCTTAACCCACATACCCAGGGACACTTATGTCACCAAAGCGTGATGCAAAAGGAGGAAACTAAAATAAAGAAAATGGGCTCATCCATGTTTGTATCACATGGTGTTATAAATAGTCAAGAAATGGATCCTAATATACAAATTCCCCAACCTCCTAACACTAGAATTGTCAGGTACTTCAAACACAAATAACCCACATCACACAAGTGGGCCATAAAATAGTGGAATTATCAAGGTGGAGGTCTATGGCCTAAATAAGGTGGTATGAAAGACCCATTTCAAGCATTTCAAAACCAAAGACATAACGCCCTTGGATTTAACACCACTTTATTGCACATACAAGGTTTCAATACCATGACTAAGGGTACTAATGTTCCCAACATTACTCTCCAAGATATCCAAGGTGAAATTAGGTAAGTCAAAATAAAGAAATAAAGAAATCCTATGATGATATATTCAATGAAAAAAATTTCCCATCCAATTCTATCCTCCATCAACTATCGATCAATCTCATTGACCTCCCACTCATCCATCCTGAACTCATAAACATGGACCAACCAATTGTTTCACATATCGACGAGTTCCAAAGCGAGGACATGTTCCTGAGATTCAATATAGGAGAAACAAAACAATAACAAGATCACAAGCACTCTTCAACACATGTTTACAAGATATACCCTAAAGGGTATTTTAGGGAAGAGGACATCTTTAGCTGTAGAAATAAAAATAAAAATAAAAAATAATAAGATGATTCTCTGTGTGAAAACCCCTCTGGGGCACTTCTTGACTGCAAAAAAGAAAAATAAAGGGCATATCTTCTAGATAAAACCAATCTAAAGAACCAAAAGATGAAGACCTACCTCTTCCTCTTATCTATGACTACAAGCTAGAGAAATCATCTATATGCATTGAATAAATAGAGCATATTAACCTCGGAACTGAAGATTATGCTAGAATAACATATATCACATCACTATCCAAGAGAGATGAAGAAACCTTCATCGCACTTCTCCAAGAGGCCACAATAAACTTCGCATGGTCATATGACCACATGCTTGGATTGGAACCTAACTTGGTTGTCCATCATCTCATAGTTTACCTAAGCAGCAAGCCAGTCAAATAAAAGCTCTGAAAAATTCACCCCAAGGTGGCCCTGCTAGTAAAGGTAGAACTGGAAAATCTATTACAAAATAAAAATCACATGCACCATAAAATATTTAGAATGGATCTCCAATATGGTGCCAGTTTCAAAACCATCAAGGGAAATAAGAATATGCACTGACTTTCATGACCTTAACAAGGCATGTCCACGGGATGATTTCCTACTACCCAACATCTATATGACTGTAGACCTCACTATTGGGAATGAGATGCTGTCTCTCATGGATTTCTTTTCCAGTTACAACTAGATATGAATTGGAGAAGAAGATCAACACAAGATAGCCTTCACAACCCCATGGGGTACCTTCTACTATATCATGATGCCATTTTTTCTAAAGAACTCAGGGGAAACATATCAATAATCCATGACATGATCCACAAGATCCTGGAAGACTATATTGAAGACATATTGGAAAAATAAAAGACTATGTTGGAACACCTGAGAATGTTGGAATGTGTCTTTGACATTCTCCATCATTATGGCCTAAAAGTCAATCCCAAGAAGTGTGTGTTTAGGGCTACATTAGGCAAGCTCTTGGGTTTCATTGTATCACATTGATTCTTAAAGATTGACCCTAAAAAGGTTAAAGCTATCATGGAAATAATTCCCCTAAGGACACTTAACGAATTAAGGAGTTGATAGGGAAAACTACTATTAGGACTAGTCCCAAGAGATAACTGAGAGTGGGGGGGGGGGAGTGAATCAATTATCTACTAGTTGCAATTCTTTATCCAATTAAGTATACTTAAACATAAAGCATAACACAATGAAATAACACTTGAACACAACACCAATATTTTGGTTATGCAGAAACCCAAATAGGTAAAAACCCCAGTGGGAATTGACACCCAATAGTAATCTCTACTAGTGTTTTATAATCCTTTCTAGAAGATCCTTAACCCTATTAGGAGTTTCTTTACAATGTATTTAGTATAGTAGACTTGGTCAAGGGTCAGACCCTATTAGGAGTCTCTTACAATTAACCCTATTAGGGGTGAGGACGCACTGTCTGAGAGAACACTGCTCAAATGGGTGAAGGCTAAAACCTTCTGAATATTAGATACACACTATATCTAGATGTTGGTGAACTACGCTTTGACCTACTATCTGGATTAGTTCTAATGTATAGCACAAATACTTTACTTGGTCACATAAACCTTGTTTTGATGGCTGAACACTTCGTACACTCTACTCTACTCTTCACAATCAACTCTGAACCACACTTTAGCAATCAAAAAATGACTGCCTATAAATATCTTTCCTCTGAATGATATAATCAAGTCATCTTGTTAGAACCACCTTGAAATTATATTAGAGAAACCATAACATACTCCAATAATAATTCTGTTGGCTCTACTAAGCATGCAACATAATCTAGGACCTGTCTAATATTAATAAGTGTAGACGTGCACTACACACTGTCGGCTCTACCAAAGTAACTGAAACTTTCTCGACAAGCTAAATTACATCATGCAATCTTAAATGAACATTAATAACTCTTCTCCAAGCACTAATCTAAGGGTGCATACCAAAATGATAGGCGCAACTCTAGAACCAATATAATCTTTGTCGGCTCTTCTAAATAAACACATGAAACAACTACTACTGAATAGGGACTGGATAACTTCACTTCTACTAATCATCAAACTCTGTGTCCATGAATGTAACATCACTAACATGTCTCCATTGTTAGGAATAAGGTGTCTCAACCTTGGATAATTCCTACTCTTATTATTTGTTTTGTAAAATGTATTTCTTGCAAAAAATGTAATTAAGTGTGAGTGTACATGTCTAGTCAAAATGTTGATGTGTCACTCCACTTGATGTGTCAGCATCTTGAATTGTGTGTACGGAGATCATGGCTGAAACGGTTATGACAGATTCCTATGACACATAAGAGCTATGTCTGGAAGATTCAATGATAGGTGAAGACATGTGGCAACTGATAATGTTGAGTACTGTACACTCTTCCCCAATTGTGGGGTTTGGGTTCATATTTTCTCAGAGAATGGTAAAACCCTAATACAGTGATCTTTGGAAGTTTCCCTAAAAAGGGAATCGCATGATATAAGTGTTTTCTAGGGTTGCAAAGATAGGTGAATTTTGTGTATTGTTGGAACATTTTTATGGTGCCACGATTTGTCTCCAAGAGTTGGAAATCTTTTGAAAGAGCTTGCATTGCAAGTGTATTGTAAACTATAATAGTTTTGATTAATACATTGTGCAAGTTTTGGAGTGCTGGGGTTTTTACCAAAAGGTCTCCCTAGGGTAAATCATTGTGTCATTCTCTATTTTCTGTATTCATGGTATATGGCTGCAATATCATTGTTAAAGTAGTTAACGAATCTGAAATTGTAAGGAATTAAAAAAAAATTGCACAATACTTTCATTTAGAGATTAGTGTAGGAAGCTATTTCCGCACCTAAGTTTCCTTACAAGTGGTATTAGAGCCTAATCAACTTTTGATCCTAGTTGTTGGGTAGGGTTTTTTGAGCTAATCTCAAGTTGAATAGGAGTTTTGTGTAGAGCATTCTAAATCTTATTTGTAGATTGAGATGGCAAGTTCCTCATACAATAGAATGGAGGTGGAGAAATTTAATGGCACTAATTTTGAGTTGTGGAAACTCAAGATGGAAGACATGCTTGAAGACCATGATCTATGGGAGGTTGCTTCACTTGATGTGAAACTTGTAGTGATATCTCAAGTGGATTGGGAGATCAAGGATCATAAGGCTAAGGGTCTCATCAGACTCTGTCTAGCAGATGTTGTTCTTCTGAATGTTCTTGATGAGACTACTACAAATTCTTTGTGGAAATAGCTTGGGTCTATGTATCAGGCCAAATCTCTAGTGAATAAGTTGTTCCTAAGAAAGAAGTTATATTCTTTAAGAATGGAGGAAGGTGGATCTGTAACTGATCATCTCAACACATTCAATTTATTGATTACATAGTTGGCATCATTTGGTGCCAAGATCGAGGAGGAGGATCATTGTATGACCCTTCTTTGTTCCTTGCTAGATTCATGGGACCATCTTGTGATGGCTCTCAGAAGTACTATAGTCACATTCTGTATGGATGATGTGGTGTCTTCACTACTATCTAAGGAGATGTGAAGAAAGACTTCAGATTCATCTAAGGAAGCCCTTGCTATTCATGGGAGATCCAATGATAGAGGAGAGCCGAATGAAAACAAGTCAAAGAAGGGCAGATCCAAATCCCATGGGAGTTCTAAGACTCTTGGAAATTCCAAGGTGAAATGTTGGAACTATGATAAAACTAGGCACTTTCGGAGGGACTACAAAGAACCAAAGAAGAAGAAGAAAGGCTCAGATTTAGCTTCCAAAAAATCTCAAGAAGATGGAGATGCTTTTATTGCAGCTTTGGCAGCCCATGCATCTAATGATGTGTGGTTGGTAGACTCAGGTGCTTCTTTTCACATGACCTCTCATTGAAACTGGTTCTCAAAATATGAAGAGTTCGATGATGGAAAGGTGTACTTGGGTGATTATTCTCACCTAAAGATAGTTGGATGTGAAAGGGTCACTGTCAGATTTCCTAATGGACAAGTAAAGGGAATCAATGGAGTTATGCACATTTTGGGTTTGGCATGAAACCTATTATCTATAAGTATGCTAAATGATGTAGGTGTGCAAGTTGTCTTTTTGAAAGATGGATGCAAGATGATGAGAGGTTCTATGGTACTCACTAGTGGTACTAGGAGAGGTACTTTGTTTCAACTTGATGCATGCATTGCTCAGTGCAATAGTTCTTATGTTTCAAAGAAGAGAGAAGCTATCACTTCATCCCTACCATCTGAATGAGTAGTAAATAAGACTATGGCAATGGGTTTTGATGGCAGTGTAGTAAGTGTACCTAAGGTTGCAAACAGTTTGGAAGGTAAGCTTCTTGCAGAAAAGACAATGTTGTGGCATACGAGATTTGGCCACATTGGTGAGAAGGGTCTTAGGACCTTGAAAACTAAAAATCTTATCAATGGGCTAAATGATTTTAATCTTGAGTTTGATTTCTATGAACACTGTGTTTATGGTAAGAAAAATCATGTTTAGTTCTACTCCAGTTCTCACAAGTCTTCTGGACTTTTGGATCTTATTCATTCTGATGTTTTTGGTCCTGTAAAAGTTCCTTCTATCTCCGGTTCTATATATTTTGTATCTTTTATAGATGATTATAGTAGAAGGACTTGGATATATTTCCTGAAAAGTAAGACACAAGTTTTCAGTCAGTTCAAGGAATTTAAGGCTCTCATGCAGAATCAGACTGGTAAAAGAATCAAGTGTGTGAGAACTGATAATGGTGGTGAGTTTTGTTCCATAGAGTTTGAATAGTTCTGTAAAGAACAAGGTATCGAGAGGCATAAGACAACTCCTTATACCCCATAGCAAAATGGAGTTGCATAGAGAATGAACAAGACACTGATGGAGAAGGCTAGGATTATGCTTAGTGGATCTGGTTTAGAACAAAGGTTTTGGGTTGAAGTTGTGGCCACTACTTACTATCTAGTTAATAGATCTCCTACATCAGCTCTTGTTGGTAAGACACCCATGGAGGTGTGGTCTGGTAATAAGCCTTCAATTAGACATCTTCATGTTTTTGGTTGTGAAGCTTATGCACATGTTCCAAAGAAGAAAATATCTAAGTTGGAAAACAAAGTTGTCAAATGTATTTTCCTCAGATACAGTGCTGGTGTGAAAGGATACAAGCTTTGGAATCCTATGACTAGTAAGGTGTTGCATAGTAGAAATGTTATTTTCAGAGAGCTAACATCTTCTCCTATTGTGCTACAACCAGATGAAAAAGAAAAGGAAAAATATGTTGTTCAGTTTCCTCCTACCCCTGGGAAGACTGAACAGAGCGACCATGTTGGGACTAATAATGAGGAGAGCTCTGATAGTTCAGAAGAAGAGGAAGAACAACCTCAACCTCAGCCCTTGAGGAGATCCACAAGAGAAAGAAAGCAACCAGAAAGGTTTGGTTATTCTATGTTAGATTCCAGTTGTGATTTTTCTTTGATTACTAACACTGATGAGCTTACATCTATGAAGGAGGATTTGGGCATGGAAGATACAGGTTCCTAGATTGAGCCTGTGGATGATGAGATGGCTTCATTGGAGAAAAACAAAACTTGGGACCTTGTACTTTTGCCTAAAGGGAGAAAATTTTTTGCCTATAAATGGGTGTTCAAGAAGAAATTCTATGCGAATGATAGTGTTGAAAGGTATATCATCTTAAAATGGAATCACTTCCATGTTAAGAGCATTTATCCCTCTAAGTAAGTGGTTTGGGGTCATATTGGATGCCTCAAATTGATCTTTTCTTTGATCTGGCTTTCTCATCGCTTTCCACTTCTTTTCTACTTCATTCTAGGTGAAATTAGGGTTAGGATCTTAAGGATTCTCTTGAATTTCCCTCTTTCACAGCTCTATTTCTAGGTAAGATTCAAAAATGGATCCTCGTAGCCTTCATCATGATAATCATAGGATTTTATATCTATCACTAACATTCTATCCTATTCTGGTATCAGTTCTAGGTTTTTGGGCATCCCTAGGACCTCCTGACTTGGTTTTGAGTCAATTTCAGACCAGGGTCAAGGTCGAGCTAGAACCTGACTAGGTCAGGGTCAAGCTAAGACCCTGACTAGGTCAAGGTCAACCTTGACTTTGACCCCTTCCTCCAAAATTTCAATTTTTAGAATCTCTGGGCTTTGGGCTTTTGGGAGATTTATTTTCCCGCTTTCAGGTTAGCCATTTCAAGTTTCGGGATGGTAAATCCTTTAATTGCATTTAATCTAGGTATATTTTATAAAGGTGAGGACCTAATTGGGATTTAATTATCCAAGCTGGCCCATCTAGAGGAGTGTTCCCTAGATCACTATAAAAGGAGACCTTCCTCTATCATTTTCACATCAAGTTTTCATATCTCATCCTCAAGCAATTTATCTCAAGCTCTCAAGGTGATCAAGCAAGCATCCATTCAAGAATTTCAAGTCTTCTTCTCCATCCAAGTTCTGCCTTGAAGATCAAGGATTCAATCATTCAAGCCATTGAATGGATTTGGTTCAAGCATTCAAGATTTATCATTCAAGCCCTAGATCTAGCCATCATGATGGTGTGATCTTCCTTCAAGATCCTTTGTTCATCTTCAAGATCCATTTCATTTTTCTCTCAAGGTGAATTCCAAGCATACAACCATGGAGTTTTGATTTACATTTATTATTGTGTTCAAGCTTTCCTATCAATATACTTGTTTACATTTCAAATACAATTGCATATCTATTGAATTGCATAGCTTCATTGTTAGATCCTTTTCTACTACTTGCTAGCATTCTCCATTTCAATTTCAATATTAAGGTTGATTCCAAACCGGGGTTTGACCAAGGAAAACCCCTCATACAACAAAAACCCCCATTTTCTTCCAAGTAAAGGTTTGGAATTTTGGATCTGAGAGTGAATTTGGATACCCTTTTTGGCAAACTTCTGGGATCTACGAACAAAATTCAAATCAGACTTCAAATAAAGAATATGGTATTTGACCTTTTATGATGGTCAAACCCAAGCTAAGCCATCTTGAGGAAAGATTTCTGGGTTTTCTCTATCTCGACATTTACAATCTAGGACAAGTTTCAGATTTTCCTGAAAGTGTACACAAACATCAAAATTCAACATTTTCCAGATCTGCCCTAATTTGAGGTTAGTATTTATTATTTTAGATTTCCAAACATAATCCTCCTCCATAGGGAAATATTGGATTTACTCTCTCTCTCTCTCTCTCTCTCTTCCATATTCATCCACAAATTGATTTGATTGTTTATTAACCTCTAGGTTGATCAAATCAAATCTCTTCTCTGGGGAATTTGGGTTTTTAGAAGAGATCTCATATTTCCCCTTCTACATCTGAATAGTGGTGAATCCATTTTACCTCTATTCATTTTGGTGAACACGACATACTTAATCTCCTATATTTTGTAGATTTAGATGCCCTATTGTGTTAGATTTGTGGGTAATCTTTTCTTGCATTAATATTAGGTTTATTTATGCCCTTGCATTTATATTTCAAAAATACAAAAAAATTGCAAAATTTCTTTAAAAATACAAAAACATTTACATTTTCATGCTTCTAGTATTCAACATGTATGATTCTTGTTTTGAGTAGTTTGATGAGGCTTTTGTTGTTCAAGATGATAGATACCTTAATGAGGTACATGGAAGTGAGGATGAAAATTATTTGAATGAAATCTCCATTGATCCTATTCCTATTTCACTCTCCTCCAAAACCTCTTCAATTGACCTTTACAAAGATGAGTTAGGGATTGATGTTAATTCTTCTCCTAATATCCATCTTTTCTATGAGCCTATTTTACAATACAATTTACCTTCTTTCCCCTTTAGGGATCAAGCTTCAATGACTTATGACACTCTTACAATGTGCTTTATGGATAGGGATGATAATCCTCCTATTTAGGATGAAACTTTGGATTTCGATGTTGATTACTCCCTTCCTCATGAAACCATTATGGATAATCCTCCTATTTGGGATGAACCTTTGGATTTGGATGTTGATTACTCTTTTCCTTATGAAACCATTGTTGATATTCCTCCTATTTGGGATGAACCTTTGGATTTGGATTTTGATTACTCTCTTCCTCATGAAGCCATGGTGGATAATTCTACTTTTTGGGATGAACCCTTGAATAAATACATTGATTTATCCCCTCCCTGTGAAGAATTTTTGATACAAAAGGATGAAATATTCTCTAAAACACACTTCCCTTATGTGAAAGAAGATGAAATTATAGATTCTCCACCTTCATGTAGGATTCCTTCTAGTGACAAGGCATTAGTGGAGAAAGATATGCATTCCCTTAATGCTCTTCCTCTTAGTGGCAACATTATGGAAAATCAAGATCCTACCTCACATCATTCTTATCGTAACATTATTTATATCTATTCAAATCCTTTTCCAACTATGGTTCCAAGTGTTCCTTTGGTTGTGTCTTCCATTCATATCACTTCCTACACTTTTACTAGTGTTCCTAATCTTCCTAATCATAATCCTATCTTTCTTGATTTGATTCCTAATTCTCCATCTGCTATTCCTAGTTCTTCCCACACTTATGTTGAGGTTCAAACTATGGTTCATGATGTAGATGTGAAAAGATTCTTCAAATTACCTTCTCCTTATTATCCAATTCATAAAGATAAAAGAAAAGAAATTTCTCCTTTGAGATTTCTTCGTAATTTTACCCCTCACTCTCTTTTCTCCTCCAGACTAGGGGGCAAGAGGTATATTTCTTCCTATCTTTTAGAATCCATTATGAGCTTAATTGGTTATGTTTTCATGGTTTTTATGATGATTTATTTTCATCCATTTCTCTCTTCTATTATTCAAGATATCTTTTCTAGGACATGTTTTGCAAAGGTATCCCTTGCCTTTCATCCTTGGAGGGTAGGGTTCTTTCTTCTCTCTCTTTGTCTAGGAAACTGCTTTCCTTAGCTTAGTGGTATTTGTTTATATTGCAATATTATTTCATAATATTGATAGATGTTTTGACTATGGATAACCTTCTTACATGATAATTTGTTTTCCTCGGTCGTCACTTCTTCTCTATGTTGAAAATTATGTTCTTTATAAACTCTCATCCTTGCTTAGTGTTAGAGTTGTTTCCCTCATTCCAAAGATTCCTCTTCCTCTTCTTTGTAGGAGGCTTGATGATTGAATCTTTGTTCTCTCCTTTTGAAAGATGATATTTTATCTAAAGCACTCCTCTTTGGTGGGGGTCTTGTTGATAAGATCTCTTTCTTTGAGGATCCTTTTTCCATGAGTGACATATCCTTTTCACAATTATCTATATTCTTGGATGTAGGGGTCAATATCCCTTGCTAAGAATATGGTGTACATTATTGTAAACAAGATATCTCCTTGAATTGTGAAGTAGGTATCCTCTTCCATTTTGTTTCTACACTTGGGGGGCAAGGATGTCATCTCCTTCTTTTCTATCTTTCTAGGATTCACCTCTTTCCTTGGTTAAGAAGTATCTATCTATTATGTGATATCCAATCATACATGGAAATTTTGGTTTGCATTGAGGATCTATGTCCTTGATAACAACCTCTTTTATTGTTTGACATTGGGTTTCCATGGTTGATATATCTCTCACCTTGGAAACTGAATAGTGTGCTATCCCTCATAAGGGTTACTTTCTTTTCACTTCTTGCATGATATCTCTTTACATTCATCTCTTCCATGACCTCATAGGAGCTATAACTTTCTTGGCTTGGACTGAGTGTTGTTTGTGGATATTGTCTTGATGCTGAAGAAGGCTTTATCCTTGTTCTTTTCTTTCCTTAACATGTCAAAATAGTATGTTTTTTCCATATTAAGGAGGGGGGCATATATAGGGCTTCCCTTGTACTATATTTTTTTATTTTTGATATGCTAAATCTTGGAAGGCAATGCACATAAGTTGCTAAATCCCAAAAAGACACGCATCCATATGCTAGATCTTCCAAAGCTAATGCACATAAGTTGCTAAATCCTGAGGAGACACACATTTTTCAAAATTTTCAATATGCTAAATCCACTGAAGATAATGCACATAAGTTTCTAAATCCTAAAGGGACACACATTTCCAATTTCAAATATGCTAAATCTTGGAAGGTAACACACATAAGTTGCTAAATCCTGAAAAGACACGCACCTATATGCTAAATCTTTCGATGGTAACACACATAAGTTGCTAAATCCTAAGGAGAGACACATTTCATATTCATAGTGATACAAGAAGGTGGATCTATGAATATTCCAGAAGCCATTAGAAGATGCACTACAATTGCAAGCACAGTTTATGGGTGAACTTGTTGGGCTCTCCCTCTAGGGTGATTCACAGTAAGGTGGGCATCTTACTGGGTGAGGTAATCACTTTCTCCTTTCTTTCTTTTCAGCTTTCATGCTAGTAGGATAGGATCATGAAGCTATGTTATTTATAGTGTTGCTCTTGTCTTTCTTATGTAAACATTTATGCTTTTATGATAGCTTTCCAAATATGATATTAACATGAGGAATATTTCTTAGTGAGGTTTCTTATGCTAATTGATTTGGATTATTTAGTGCTAACCCTTGTTCTTTTGGTTTTATTATTTTGCACCCTCATGTGTGTATGTTGAGTTAGAATCTTTAGTCTGGGGGCTCATGTCCTTAGCTAAGTATTATTTTATCTCTTTGTGAATCCACTTGGATCTCCTCTTTCTTCTCCTTTACCAAGAGTTTGCATCGAGTCCATACTCTTGCTAAAGTAGGGGCTTAATGTATTGTTGTAAAATGGAAGCACTTCCATGTTAAGAGCATTTAGCCCTCTAAGTAAGTGGTTTGGGGTCATATTGGATGCCTTTAATTGATATTTTCTTTGATCTAGCTTTCTCCCCGCTTTCCACTTCTTTTCTGCTTCATTCTAGGTGAAATTAGGGGTAGGATCTTAAGGATTCTCCTGAATTTCCCTCATTCATAGCTCTATTTCTAGGTAGGATTTAGAAATGGATCCTCTTGGCCTTCATCATGATAATCATAGGATTTTATATCTATCACTAACATTCTATCCTATTCTGGTATTAGTTCTAGGTCTCTGGGCATCCCCAGGACCTCCTGACTTGGTTCTGAGTCAATTTGGGACCAGGGTCAAGGTCAAGCTAGAACCTGACTAGGTTAGGGTCAATCTAAGACCCTAACTAGGTTAGGGTCAACCTTGACTTTGACCCCTTCCTCCAAAATTTCAATTTCCAAAATCTCCAGGCTTCAGGCTTTCGGGAGATTTATTTTCCCGCTTCCGGGTCAGCCATTTCAGGTTTCAGGATGGTAAATCCTTTAATTGAATTTAATCTAGGTATATTTTATAAAGGTGAGGACCTAATTGGGATTTAATTATCCAAGGTGGCCCATCTAGAGGAGTGTGCCCTAGATCACTATAAAAGGAGGCCTTCCTCTCTCATTTTCACATCAAGTTTTCATATCTCATCCTCAAGAAATTTCTCTCAAGCTCTCAAGGTGATCAAGAAAACATCCATTCAAGAATTTCAAGTCTTCTTCTCCATCCAAGTTCTCCATTGAAGATCAAGGATTCAAGCATTCAATCCATTCAAGGGATTTGGTTCAAGCATTCAAGATTTATCATTCAAGCCCTAGATCTAGCCATCATGATGGTGTGATCTTCCTTCAAGATCCTTTGTTCATCTTCAAGATCCATTTCATTCTTCTATCAAGGTGAATTCCAAGCATACAACCAAGGAGGTTTGATTTACATTTATTGTTGTGTTCAAGCTTTCATATCAATATACTTGTTTACATTTCAAATACAATTGCATATCTATTGAATTGCATAGCTTCATTGTTAGATCCTTTTCTACTACTTTCTACCATTCTCCATTTCAATTTCAATATTAAGGTTGATTCCAAACTAGCGTTTGACCAAGGTAAACCCCCCATAAAACAAAAACCCCCCATTTTCTTGCAGGTACAGGTGTGAAATTTTAGATCTGAGAGTGAATTTTCATACCCTTTTCGGTGAACTTCCAGGATCTATGAACATAATTCAAATCAGACTTCAAATAAAGAATGTGGTATTTGACCTTTTATGAGGGTCAAACCTGAGCTGAGCCATCTTAAGGAAAGATTTTTGGGTTTTCTCTATCTTGGCATTTCCAGTCCAGGATAGGTTTCATATTTTCCTAAAAGTGTACACAGACATCAAAATTCAACATTTTCTAGATCTGCCCTAATTTGAGGTTAGTATTTATTATTTTAGATTTCTAAACATAATCCTCCTCCATAGGGAAATATTGGATTTACTCTCTCTCTCTCTTCCTACTCTTTTCCATAAATTGATTCAATTGTGCATTAGCCTTTTGGTTGATCAAATCAGATCTCTTCTTTGGGGAATTTGCATTTGAGAATAGGTCTCATATTTCCCCCTCTACATCTGAATAGTGGTGAATCCATTTTACTTCTATTCAAAAGGTACAAAGCTAGATTGGTTGCAAAGGGGTATTCACAGGTAGAGGGAATAGATTATGGTGAAATATTCTCTCCTGTTGCAAAGTTGACATCCATTAGATTTATGTTATCTCTTGTTGCATCATATGATTTAGAGATAGAACAGATGGATGTGAAGACAACTTTCCTTCATGGTGATTTGGAGGAAGAGATTTATATGTCATAGCCTAAGCACTACATTGTTAAAGGTAAAGAATCCTTAGTTTGCAGATTAAAGAAATCTCTATATGGTTTGAAGAAATCTCCTAGGATGTGGTACCTTAATTTTGATGCCTTTGTGTTGTCAATTGGATTTGTAAGATCGAAATTAGATCATTGTGTTTATTTCAGAGTTAAAAATGATTGCCTTCTTATTGTTGCATTATATGTTGATGATATGTTGTTGTTTGGGAAGGGTAAGGGTATGATTTTTTATTTTAAATCTCAATTGTCAGCATAGTTTGAGATGAAAGATCTTGGGGCAGCAAGGTACATCTTGGGTATGGAAATCAGTAGAGATAGGTCTAACAAAAAACTTTGGTTGAGTCAGAGTAAGTATGTGAATTCTATGTTGGACAAGTTTAGCATGGCGGATTGTAGACCACTATGTGTTCTTGTTTCTATGGGAACAAAGTTATCTGTAGATGATTGTCCAAAATATCCTAGTGAGGTGGAGGACATGAGTAGAGTACCTTATGCTAGTGCAGTTGGCAGTCTTATGTATGCTATGGTCTGTACTAGACCAAACATTGCCCAAGTAGTGGGAGTCCTGAGTCGGTTTATGGATAACCCTAGATGGGTACATTGGGATGCAGTTAAGCGAGTATTCAGATATTTGAGGGGTACATCAGATTACTCCATATGTTACCATGGTAACTCTTCTAGGTCTCTGCATTTTGTCTCTATTCATGGGTTTGTGGATTCAGATTGGGTAGGTGATATTGATAGTAGGAGATCCACCAGTGCTTATGTGTTCACTATGTTTGGTGGTGCTATTAGTTGGATGAGTAAGTGACAACTTGTGGTTGCTTTGTCCACTATAGAAGCTGAGTACATGGCTACTACTCATGCTTATAAGGAAGCCATTTGTCTTAGGAGATTATGTTTTGATGTTGGTATTGATGTAGAATAGATTACTATTTGGTGTGACAGTCAAAGTGCTATTTGCCTTGCGAAGAATCCAACTTTTCATGCCAGAACGAAGCACATTGATGTGCAGTTTCACTTTCTGAGAGATATGCTAGAAGATGGAAAGGTAAATTTGGAGAAGGTAGATACTATGAAGAATGTTGTAGATGCATTAATGAAACTAGTGGGCACTGAGAAGTTCAGATGGTGTTTAGAGTCTATGGGACTTTTGGCCTATAGCGGTTAGTTCCTGTTATGTTCCTGTGGCTCTTACAAGGTGTTCAATAAGTGGGAGAATGTTAGGAATAAGGTGTCTGAACCTTGGATAATTCCTACTCTTATTATTTTTTTTGTAAAATGTATTTCTTGCAAATAATAAGAGTAGGTATTATCCAAGGTTGAGACACCTTATTCCTAACATTCTCCCACTTGTGGAACATCTTGTAAGAGCCACAGGAACATAACAGGAACTAACCACTATAGGTCAAAAGGCCCATAGACTCCGAACACCATCTAAACTTCTTAGTTCCCACTAGTTTCGTTAATGCATCTACAACATTCTTCACAGTATCTACCTTCTCCAAATTTACCTTTCCATCTTCAACCATATCTCTCACAAAGTGACACTACACATCAATGTGCTTCATTCTGGCATGAAAAGCTAGATTCTTCACAAGGCAAATAGCACTCTGACTATCACACCAAATAGTAATCTGTTCTACATCAACACCAACATCAGAACACAATCTCCTAAGCCAAATGGCTTCCTTACAAGTATGAGTAGCAGCCATGTACTCAGCTTCTGTAGTGGACAAAGCAACCATAGGTTTTTGCTTACTCATCCAACTGATAGCACTAATCTAAGGGTGCATACTGAAATGATAGGTGCAACTCTAGAACCAATATAATCTATGTTGGCTCCTCTAAATAAACACAAGAAACAACTACTACTGAATAGCAACTGGATAACTTCACTTCTAATGATCATCAAACTCTGTGTCCATGAATGTAACATCACTAACATGTCTCCATCATATATCCAAAGGCACAAGGCTCCATGATAACTATACAAATAATCATTCATAGAACACTGCTGACATAAGCTACTATATAACTATCGATACTAATAGTTAACCTCTGCATCCATGATATCATGTTGATAACATGTCCATGCAACATATACTCAAAGCTTACTACATAAGTCTTCAATGCATGCTACTTACCATATGTTGTCATTAATGAAAAACATACAGTCAGCACTGGCTTGCTGCCAAATCTCCAACAATCTCCCCCTTTGGAATTGATGGCAACATATGGAATGAAAAACACCACCAACCCAAATGAGATATTATTTTATAACATTCTCCATTTCTCATCAAAAGTCCCCCAAGGATTAATCCTTCATCTTCTACAATATTCTTCAACATTCTCCATTTCCTCAACTGAACCGCTTCCATAACTGAATACTACTCCCCCTAGTATATTACTCCTTTTACTTCTATTTTTCCTTATTTTACTTCTATTTTTCATGACTATATATTACTCCCCCTTTGACATCAATGGAAAAGGGTGCCAAATAATTTAAGCATCAGTAATACTCCTGAGGTAGAGTAGTCAACCATCCATTAGTCCCTAAGGACTGATACTCTTTCTTCTTTCTTCTAGGTAGAATCAGGGAAGGGAATTACTCCCAACTTATCCCTGAGATACTCAAAAGTATCCTTTGGCAAGGGCTTTATGAATATGTCTGCTAGCTTATCTTTAGTACTCACATAATCCAAATTAACTTTTTTTTTTGCTACTTTCTCTCATAGGAAGTGATACTTGATCTCAATGTGTTTTGTCTTTGCATGCATCATAGGGTTCTTTGACATATTGATAATGCTAGTGTTATCACAATGTATAACAATAGGATAGTCAATCTAAATTTCAAAATCCTTTATCATTTCTTTGATCCAAACAATTGTAGAACAATTTGGGGTGACTGCAGCATACTCTTCTTATGCTATTGACTGGGAGATACAATTTTGCTTCTTTCTTGTCCAAGTGACAATTCTATCACCAAGAAACATTGCTCCTCCTAATGTACTCTTTCTATCATCAATCCATCCTACCCAATCTCCATCAGTATATACATGAAGCTCAATATTTTCTAAATTGGGATACCATAGACCATAGTATATAGTGCCTTGCAAGTATCTAAATATTATTTTTACTACCATGAAGTGACATTTTTTAGGCTCTACTGCAAATCTTCCAACTATGTCAACTGCATTGGAAATATCAGGTCTAGTCTGAGTAAGATAAATAAGTTTTCCAATCATAGATTTGCACAATGTTACATCTACTTCTAGTGAATCATCTTCTTTTGTAAACTTGCATCTAGTTATCATAGGTGTCCCTACTAGCTTCCAATCATCCATCTTGAATTTCTTTAATATCGCTTTCACATACTTGGATTGATTAATGAAAATACCTTTCTCTATCTGCTACACATTCAATCCCAAAAAGTATTTGATAGGTCCAATCATGCTCATCTTAAATTCACTCTACATCTCCTTAGCAAATTCAGCACTAAGTTTTTCATTGCCTCCAAAGATAATGTCATCAAAAAATATAGCTACAAGTAGTAAACCTTCAAATGTCTCTCTTATGAATAGATTATGGTTTATTGCTCCTTTCTTGAATCCAATCTTAGTTAGATATACATCCAGTCTCTCATACCATGCTCTAGGGGCTTTCTTAAGTCCACAGAGGGCCTTCTTCAATCTACATATGATATCAGGTTGTTTTGATAAGGTGAATCCTTCTAGCTGCTCAATGTATACTTCCTCTTTTGGCTCTCCATTCAAGAATGCTGACTTGACATCTATCTAATAGAATTTGAAGTTTTAGACTATTGCATAAGCTAGAAACAACATAATAACCTCTAATCTTCTCACAAGTGCAAATGAGTCTGAATAGTCAATGCCTTCTCTTTGTGCATATCCCTTACATACTAACCTTGCTTTATTTCTTACTATTGTACCATCTTCATTCATCTTGTTTCTGAATATCCACTTTGTTCCAATCATATTTTTATCACTAGGTCTTGGGACCAATTCCCAAGTGTCATTCCTAATAATTTGATCTAGTTCTTCTTTCATAGAATCATGCCAATTTGAATCATTAGAAGCATCTTCAACACTTCAAGGTTTAATCTAAGATAGTAAACATACCACCTCATTGCTAGCCAAATTCTTTGTTTTTTATCTTGTTAAGAATTTTCTTCTCTAATCTCCAATGATGTCATTCTTGGAATGGTTTCTAGATTTAAACTTTGGAAATTTAGGTGATACTATTGTTATACTCTAAGTTTGCACCTCTGTCTCAAGCTCTCTTCTTCTTGATAACCTAGTATAACATTGGATTCATCCCTAGGTGTGGGACCTATGCTAATTGGGATGAAACCTCAAGGTTCTATGCTGGTTCCTCTTGGATAATCACCTTAATCTGCTTCTCGTTAGGAAAGTAAAACTCTTGGATGGAAAGGGATAGAAAGAATGCTTGAAAAGGGAAATAACATGAAAGAAAACTACCTACTAGGTGATACACCAAAATTAGGGTTTGGATCTCAACATAGAGGAATGAGACCAATGGATAACTCAGGTCTAATAAGTCACAACTCACTAGATAGGCTTGCATAAGTGTTTCATAGGAGGGTCTGAACAAAAGACACAACTTATGACCTGCAAGAAAACATCCTTTTCTACAACTAGGAGTAGGAATGAGACAAGACTGCTAGGGGTTGTAGTATACCCACAAAACATTTAAATCAGATCAGACATAGTAACACACAAAATCATAGAAAATGAGAGGGACTAGGAACCCCAATTTCCATTAACAACATTCATAAAATTTAATCCAATAAGAGATAATCGAGATAGTGAAGACATGGATAGAACAAGTATTACAAGTACCTCAAGAATGCCTTGATCATCAATGGGAGAATACAAAGAGTAGAAGACCAGAGGGTAGAATAAATACCATAGATGGCTTTCTGAGAAAAGATGACTTCCTTGCAAAAGTGGGCTTCTCTCATTTACAAAAATGAACCTCTTAGCACTAAGGCTCTACAAAAACAATAAATACATCCTCAATTGCATGGAGGCAGGAGTCCAAACTGAACCTAACTAGGGTTACAAATTTTACAATGCATTAAACAAACCCTAAATGTACACAAAAAATCAACTTTCTTGAAAATATCTGGCAAACAGATCATATCATTTCTTTTGCATATTGATCCTTTACTAAGCTCACCTAAAAATATGACAACCTCCAACCATCTACCCACCTACAATTCCACCAAGTCATGAAGGCCTAAAAAATCTGATCTTATAGATATTTCAAAATGATAACCCTGCAAAGGTGGTGCCAAACTATTAGATGCTTCCTTAGGACACAGTCCCTTGTAAAATCTCTAGCACCGATGATCAGATTGTCTATCATCATTCCCTCAACTACAAATGTCCTTGAAGAATTTATTCTGAGCTACCCCGCCACTGTATCCCATTGAATCAAAAACTGGCAAAAAAACCTCTGCAAAGATTTTAAATTTGAAATAAAATGGCCAGCCGATCATTTTAAAACATGACCGTCAATCTCGTTTATCTCCTGGTAGTTGAATGGCTTAGATTAACTTTACAATAATCATGAGCCCCTTAGAAAAATCAAAGTCCATATCAGCATATTTGGACCAATCAAAATGCAACATGTCAGCATATTTACCAGGTTGGACCCAGTTTGACTTTCTTTTCTTTTAAGTCATTTAGCAACTACGTGACTGAAGACTTCTCTTATTCATGAAATCCTTCCTACCTCTGCCAATTTATTTAGATATTCAGTGAACAAAGCATTCTCTAAATCGCTAAGTCATTTGGAGCACCACTAAACCATTCTACGAATGAGTAAACATGTATAACTTTATCGAGACCACCAAATCCTTTATCAAACCTGGGCCCATCTCCATATGTCAATATTTTATTCACTCTGACCGCTTTGTAGGTATACACCTTGATAGTTCTCTGACAATGGACCCACAATCTCCAAGATTCCAATCTAACAGCTAGTCTCATCTCCTCATGACCTGAGAAGATTCTTTTAGATTATATGCCTACCATAGATTTCATTAAGCCTAGACCCTTCTGACATATCAGTCCACCTAGGATTCCTCATCAACATTTGGAAACCAATCACATTCAAACATATCAGCACCCTTGGCAACATGGTCCCATAATCCTCTATTCACTTCAACCAATGAGAAGATGACATGTCACCCTGACCTAGCATCGGACCCACCTGAAAGAGCCTTGAACACTTGGAAAATCTGATGGCTAGTCTTATAATCTCATGTGTCATAAAAACACTTCGCGAAGATATGCCAACCATTGATCTTCATCTTTCTGACATCCCTGCAGATATTCTGACATAGCCCCACTACAACATCCAAGTCATCGCTATGTGGACCAATGAGAAATGAGCACATCATCATCTAAGGACCCATCTGTAAGGCTCTGACAAAAAGCAAGATCGAAAGCTAGTCTTATCCCCTTATAGCTTTGAAAAAACCTTTGCAAACTTAAGCCAACCATCGATCCTCTGACAATTGTCAGGACCTCTGACCACTGAAAGAACTTGGTCCTACTAACAAAAAGATGACTCGATACATGTGTACCAATCAGAAGCTACCAAATTAGATGAGGTGGCACCGATCCTACAGACACACTGTAGTGCTATAAACTTGGAAGATCCAATGGTCATCTCAATATCTCATGCTTTGACAATAGCCTATCCAAAGATATGCCAACCATTAGATCCTCATAATCGGGACCCCACAAAAGTGACCACCAAACTTCCACGTGAATACGCGACTAAAGAAAAGCTAACCATCGGTAGGTCGCAAGAAGTTAAACGGTGACCAGGAAATACTTAGTGATTATGAGAATTGATGTATTTGCTAAGTCATTGAATAAAAGGGGACCGCCAAAAAGAAATAGAGAACTAGCGACTGTTGGGCCAATAGGAAATTAGCACACATGGGAAATGTAAACCTTTAGTGGCCAAAAAAGGTAATGAAGAATTATAATAGGCCAAAGGGTTTTGAGGGTTTTAAAAGGTTCCCAACACAATGGCTAGTTTTATGAATATTTTGACCTATGAACTAGGGGCTTGAAATAATTGCAGAGGCCAAGAAATGAAACATGAGGTCATGAAACTTTTAGAGATGCTCGACAGGAGTAAAACAGAGACTTTAGAATAGATTTTAGCCAAATTTACATGGATATGAAAATTAGGGTAACATTTTGGTGATTTCTACTAGATGTCAGCCCGCTAGACATGGAAAACTAGTGGCCTTGACAATTCATTGGGCATGGGGTCTAAACTCAAAACTTCTTAGAGGAACAGGGCTCTAACCGTGCTCAGGGCACTTCTTGGAAAGCTAAAAATTTAACCTAGAAAGTAGGGAAAATAGGGAAACATACAAAGATTACAAGGATGGATTAACCTCAAAGAAAGGTTTTAGATGGAAACCATTGACTAATATCAGTAGGGGATCACCTTCAATAGTTGATAGCTGAAAAGTGTTGGATCCTCTGCACTTTGTTATAACAAATGGCCCACCCTAGAATGAATCAAATTTTGTGTGCCTACCAAGTCTGGCTCTGAATTCATCCCATTTAAGGACTATATCACCAACCTTGAATTTCCTGACCTTGGCTCTTTTATCAAAACTCCTTTTGGTTTGGTCCTGGTGGAATTCCATATCTTGCATTGCCTTACCCCTGATTTCTTCTAATTCCATCAACTGGGCATACCTGATCTGTAGAGGATCACTTTCTTCAAATAAGGCATACTAAGTGGCCAAGTCCAGAGCTAGAAATTTAGTTGAGATGGCCAACTTGGCCTCCTTACCATACACCAACATGTATGGAGAATTACCAATGATTTTCTTTGGGGTAATTCTATCTAACCATAGGGCAGAACTCAATTTAGTATGCTAGTCCCTTTGATTGTCCTGAAGAGTCTTCTTAATTATCTTGATTAGGTTCTTATTCATTGATTCTACTAAACCATTCCCTTGAGGATAATAATTTGAACTTGTATTCAGATAAATGGCATTTTTAACTGCCCATTCTGAGACTTTAAGGCCTATAAATGCTAATGCATTATCTGAAATGATGGTGTCTGGAGTGCCAAATCTATGAATTAAATCATCATAAAAACTCAATACAACACTCTCATTAGCCTCTTTTAAAGCCACTACTTCTATCCATCTAGTGAAATAATCTGTAGCAGTGATGATCCATTTATGACCTGCGCTAGATGGAGGATTGATCATCTCAATGAAATCAATACCCCACTTCATGAAGGGTTGCTTTGTTCTGACTGGCTATAGGGGTAAGGGTGCAAGCCTTTCTTTTCCTACAAACATAGCACACTTGATACATCTTCTGACATAATCATGACTATCCTTAAAGATAGATGGCTAATAGTATCTAGCCCTCATGATTTTATAAGCATTAGTCCTAGGAGAAAAGTGACCTCCAGAAGGTCCATCATGAAATTCAAATAGAACATATTCTATCTTTCCTGAATCAATGCATCTTAAAAGGACACCATTGTGATCCTTTCTAAAAAGAACATCATTTACCAACACAAAAGGAACATATTGCAATCTATAATACCTTCTTTTTGCTGAATCTAGGCTTGCAGGACATTGTCCTATCTTCAAATAATTGATCATATTAGGCAACCAACTTGTTGCCTTGGCTTGTTCTTCTATAGAGTGCACCACCAAAGATGCATCCATTTGCTTTGATTTCTTTGAACTTTCATCCTCTGCCAAATGCTCACAAAGACCTCTTCCTCTAACCAGCTTGGTAATTTGAATATCAATGTCATATTCCATAACCTTGGTGATCCAACCAGCTCTTTTCTCATTTAAGTCTTTGGAGAGAAAAAACTCTTTGACACTTGGATGAGTAACTTTTAAATGTACCTTGCTATGGTTTAGTAGATATCTAAACTTTTTAAGGCTCTTCACCACAACAAGTACATGTTTTTCTACAAAAGAGTATCTTTGTCCATACTCTTCCAAACCTTTTCTAAAGAAAGCAATAGGCTGCTCCAATCCATCTGAATTTTCTTGAGTCAACATTGTAGATATGGCATCATGACCTCCATAAGCATAAAGGATAAAATCCTTCTTGAATTTTGGGTTCAAAAGAGTAGGAGCTTCTGTTAATGCTTCTTTAATAGCTTGGAAATTGGCTTTCCCTTCTTTAGTCCAACTAAAAGCTGAACTCTTCTTTAACATGGTTGTTAGAGGCTTAAGTAACTTTGCAATGTTAGGCAAGAATCTCCTAACAAAATTTATCTTTCCTATGAAAGATTGAAGACTTTTCTTATGAGATGGCAAGGGTAGATCTAGGATAGCTACAATTCTCTTAGGATCCACTGTAATTCCTTCTTTGGATACTATATATCCTAACAATTTTCCTTCACGAACTGCAAACACACATTTCTTGGGATTAAGAGATATCCCAAATTCTCTACACCTTTCAAAAATCTTGCTCAGATGTTTGATGTGGTCTACTACATGCTTTGAATAGACAGTTATGTCATCTAAGTAGAGCAACACAAACTTGTACATTAGGCTCTTAAAGGCCATATCCATTGCCTTTTGAAATGTGGAACCTACATTTGACAAACCAAAGGGCATATTTTGATAAGCCATGGTTCCCCACTTGGTTGTAAATGCAGTCTTGTATTGATCCTCTTCATTTACTAAGATCTGATTGTATCCTAAATAGCCATCCAATAGTGAAAATCTCTCGGATCCAGAGACACATTGTAAGATTTTTTCCATAGAAGGTAGTGGATGGTGGTCCTTTCATGAGGCCCTATTAAGATCCCTGAAGTCAACACATAACCTCATCTCCCCATTCTTCTTCCTAACAAGAACAAGGTTGGAAACCCAACTAGTATGTTTAATGGGGTAGATGATACCACTTCCTATCAATTTAAGCACCTCTTTATGCATAAGTGGCTCAAGCTTGGGATTAATAGGCCTTTGCTTTTGCCTCACTGGTTTGACATTTGGTTCTAACTCAATAGTGTGTTAAGAAAGGGAAAGATCAAAACCTTTGAGATCCTCATATTGCCCTGCAAAAAAATCACTGAATTCTTTGAATAACTGAGTGTAAGCTCACTTCTCCAATTCAGTGTTCACTTTTCCAAATTGTAGGCTCTTACCTAGTTCCAACTCTAATATAACACAATGTTCTTGTTGAACTACCAGGCCAACTTTATTTTTCTTGACTTGATCATCCTTGTTGAAGATAGTCTCTAAGGTAACTAGACCTCTAGGCATCTTATTGGACTTGAGTTGTATTACTTGATCACCATAGTTTTGAGATAGCCTATCTTGATTGTGTTCTAAAAAAACATCTTCTTCAAACAAGAACTGTAGAATTTGTTCATCATTGTCAAACACTTTCCAATTGACATCATTATCTGGGATAGATGGTCTGAAAATCACTTTGATATACTATTGATCTATTTCTCTTGAAATGCTATTTGGAATATCATATTGGGATCCAACAGCAGCTAACCTATCTGCATTTTGATTTAACTTTCTAGGGATAGCAACAATATTGAAAGCATGGAAATCTTCAATTGCATCCAAAACTCTATGTTTGTATTCTTTCATGGTATCATTCTTGGTTGCACTTATCCCTCTTACTTGGCTGACAACAAGCTCACTATCACCATAAACTTTCAAGGCCTTAAGCCCTCTTTTTCTAGCCCATTCTAGTCCATTGACTAGACTTTCATATTCTGTAGTATTACTAGTGCAGGAGAAACTGAATCTAAAGGTAGCATAATACCTTTCTCCTCTTGGGGACATGAGTATAGCACCACCACCAGCACCATGTCTACTTCTGGCCCCATCAAAATATAATTCCCAAACCTGATTGCCCTGATCCTCTAAATCAGTACTTTCCTTGATAAGGTTTGGTTCCTTGACATCATTTTATTGTACCAAATAATTTCCCAAACCAAAATCCCAAACAAGATTTTCTTGGGCCTCTGAAGCTCTTTCATCTAGAAAAATATCAAGGATATTTTCTACCTTGGTGCTTGTTTCACTAATGGTTTGGAAATCACTGCTATCAAATATGGGGCAGTTGGCATTGATTGCATTAGACACATATGGTTCTATATGGTGTGCTACCAATTTCTCTGATTTAATGGTAACCTTGGTACCATACCTTGTATGAAATAACATGTGAGACCAATTAGAAGATAGATAGCCTCCTATCTTGGTTGTAAACTCCCTTGAAAGATATATAGAAAATAATGCAAGGAGATCTATAATATATATATCAAGGAGGATGAAGAAATTAGGACTAGCATGTAGGATTAGACTGGTATCCTTAGCCACACCAATAGTACTAACTGAGGATCCATCAAGTTGAGTCACCTTCTTTTGGAAGGGTTCATATTTTAGTCCTAATTGGTTAGCCACTTTTTTGGGCATTACCGTGCTAGTAGCTCCACTATCTACCATGCAATTATGTACTAAAGAGTTTCCAATAATTAAAGATACATAAAAGGGAGGTGGCTTTGAATTCCTACCTTACATGACATTGGCTTTAAAGTCACTACTTGTAGCTTCCTTTGCTTGATCAGTGTTAACTAACACTAGCTTTGTAGTTTCTTTGGTAGGCTGAGGAACGATCACCTCTGACATAGCCTTCTTTAAAATCTCAGGTTGTCCTGGAATAGCCAAAGAGTCACACATAGACATGGTGACATTCACCTTCTTCATGTTATCTATAATGGTGTAGGGTGGTATATTGTGTACTCTTTGTTGTATCTTTGGCATGACAGGCTCCATCTCTTTGAGAGTGTGCTCCTCTTTACTTGTAATGGAAAGAGCCTTCTTAGGTATGGTAAGAGAAACTTGTTGTGATAGCTCTGCAAATGTAGTAGCTTGGGTACTAGAGTCATCTCTCTCCATATCTTGAGCTCTTCTTTTTAGTCTTGTAAAGGCAACCAAAGAAGCTTCATCATTGACTCCATTGAAGTCTGGTTGCTCCCAATTAAAGAGAGTAGTCTCATTCTCTTGTGATTCTTGTTGAGGAACTAACCCACTGGATGAAACCTCTGATTGAGCTTGTGAGGCATTTGAACCATTAGAGCCTGGTTCATCCATCCATTTGAACATGTAGCCTAATTATGAGGCTGATTACAAGGAAAACACCATTCATTATCCATAGCCATATTATTTTGACTAGGAACCATGTCCCTCACTGGGTTAGTAGAATTTAGAGGTGCAGGGTTATATGGTTGGAATGGTCTCTGATTAAAACTTTGTCTTTGTCCTTGATAGCCTCCTTGGTACAGTGGCCTATTTTGTTGATAAGGTTGTCCTTGATTTTGATATTGCTGATTAGGACCTTGGCCTTGTGACTGAAATGGTGGTCTAATTCCTTGATTTTGCTTCTTCAAATTTGTGACCTCCTTGGTTAAGGTCTGCAACAAGTTAGTCATTTCTTGCTGACTACTTTGTTGGTTATTCTTTATCTGTTGCAACTCTTGGGAGAAACTAGTCCTCAGCTCTTGACCACTAGTACTAGCTTGGGGTGCCAATATTGTGGGAATAGAGGTAAATGAGGGTACTTGGGTAGGTGCAATGGGTTGAAGGCTAGGAAAAATGGGCATTGGAGGCCTTCTAGCAATCATGCCTACTTGGATTAAACAATTTTAAGCCCTGACAGCTATGTCAAAACCTTCGGGTAGAGAAGTACCACTCATAGACTGGATCATGACAGAAATTTGACCATTTAGAATTTGTAAATAGTAAAGGAAGGCATGGTCAGCTAATGGTCTCACTGAGACTGGGATTCTATTCCATGTTTTAAGGAATCTACTATTGTAATCTGTCATTTGTTCTTGAGGGTCTCTCTTAATAGTTGTTAACTGCTCAACTAGAGACAAGTTATCTGATTTATCCTCAAAATGTTTACTTAATGCATCCCCTAACTCATCCCAAGAAGTAATAGAACCAATAGTTAGAGTTATAAACTATTCTAGAGCCTTACCTTTTAAAGAGGCTGCTAATAACTTTGTGACCACATCTTCTTAAGTAATATTGTGTATGTTGCAGATGGTGGTCACATCTCTTATGTGCTCAAAAGTAGTTGTCTTCCCTTCACCTGTGAAATCAGGTATACTCTTAAGTGCCACCAAAGGCACATCATGATGTTGAGAAAAGGCCAATGGGCTGCCTTGGTTGAATGGTGCAAAAGCAAACTATCTTGCCATTCTAGGTGTTGGAATCTAAAGATTGACAACTATATGAGCTATATTTTCTATTTGATTGGAATCTTCTTCTAGATCTCTGGATAGAGATCTACCTCTTCTTCTGGAATGAAAGGGAAAAGGTCTCCTTTATAAATTATTAGGAGGTTTTGATTGAACTCTTCTTGCAGGAGATGTTCTTTGAGTTGACCTACCTTTATGACCTCTTCTTGAGGGCAACTTTGAAAATTGGGTAGGCTTTGAGCTTCTAGTCACAATCTTTCTCATAAAACTTTGAACAAGGTAGCCTCTAATATTTGAATAGTGGAGTCACCAGATATACTTGATAGAATAACCTCTAAAGGTTTGTATTATGCAACCTACATATCAGAGATGACATAACCTTCAACAATTGACTTCTTTTACAGTCCCACTCGGCATGCCAGAAATTGTTATACACTAAGTTTGTGCCTTTGTCTCAAGCTCTCTTGGTCTTGATAACCTAGTATAACATTGGATTCATCCCCAGGTGTGGGACCTATGCTAACTGGGATGAAACCTCCAAGTTCTAGGCTAGTTCCTCTTGGATAATCACCTTAATCTGCTTCTTGCTAAGAAAGTAAAACTTTTGGAGGGAAAGGGATAGAAGGAATGCTTGAAAAGGGAAATAACATGAAAGAAAACTACCTACTAGGTGATACACCAAAATTAGGGTTTGGATCTTAGCATAGAGGAATGAGACCAATGGAGAAATTAGGTCTAATAAGTCACAACTCATTAGATAGGCTTGCATAAGTGTTTCATAGGAGGGTTTGAACAAAAGACACAACTTATGACCTTCAAGAAAACATCCTTTTCTGCAACTAGGTGTAGGAATGAGACAAGACTGCTAGGGGTTGTAGTATACCCACAAAACATCCAAATCAAATCAAACATAGTAACACACAAAATCATAAAAAATGAGAGGGACTAGGAACCCCAATTTCCATTAACAGCATTCATAAACTTCAATCCAATAAGAGATAATCAAGATAGTGAAGACAGGGATAGAACAAATATCACAAGTACCTTAAGAATGCCTTGATCATCAATGGGAGAATACAAAGAGTAGAAGACCAGAGGGTAGAACAAATACCATAGATGGCTTTCTGAGAAAAGATGACTTCCTTGCAAAAGTGGGCTTCTCTCCTTTACAAAAATGAACCTCTCAGCACTAAGGCTCTACAAAAACAATAAATACCTCCTCAATTGCACGTAGAAAGGAGTCCAAAATTAACCTAACTAGGGTTACAAATTTTACAATGCATTAAACAAACCCTAAAGGTACACAAAAAATTAACTTTCCTAAAAATATCTGGCAAACAGATCATATCATTTCTTTTGTGTATTAATCCTACACTGAGCTCACCTACAGACATGACAACCTCGATCCATCTACCCACCTACAATTCCACCAAGTCATGAAGGCCTAAAAAATCTGATTTTATAGATATTTCAAAATGATAACCCTCCAAAGGTGGTGCCAAACTATTAAATGCTTCCTTAGGACACAATCCCCTGTAAAATCTATGGCACAGATGATCAGATTGTCTATCATCATTCCCTCAACTGCAAATGTCCCTAAAGAATTTATTCTGAGCTACCCTACTGCTGTATCCCATTGAATAAAAAACTAGCAAAAAACCCTCCACAGAGATATTTTAAATTTGAAATAAAATGGCTAGCCGGTCATTTTAAAACATGACCGTCGATCTCTTTTATCTCCCAGCAGTCAAACGGCTCAGATTAAGTTTATAATAGTTGTGAGCCCCTTAGAAAAGTCAAAGTCCATATCAACATGTTTGGACCAATCAAAATGCAACATGTCAGCATATTTACCAGCTTGGACCTGCTTTGACTTTCTTTTCTTTTAAGTCATTCAGTGACTACGTGACTGAAGACTTCTCTTATTCGTGAAATCCTTCCTACCTCTGCCAATTTATTTAGATATTCAGTGAACAAAATGTTCGCTGAATTGCTAAGTCATTTGGAGCACCACTAAACCATTCCATGAATGAGAAAACATGTAGAACTTTATCGGAACCACCAAATCCTTTATCAAACCTGGGCCCATCTCCACATGTCAATCTTTTATTCACTCTGACGCTTTGTAGGCATACACCTCAGTAGTTCTCTGACAATGAACCCACAACTCCAAGATTCCAATCTAATGACTAGTCTCATCTCCTCATGACCTCGGAAGATTCTTTTAGATTATAAGCCTACCATAGATTTCATTAAGCTAGGACCCTTCTGACACATCAATCCACCTAGGAGTCCTCATCAACATTTGGCAACCAATCACATTCGAACATATCATCACACTTGGCAATGTGGTCCCACAATCCTCTATTCACTTTAGCCAATGAGAAAATGACATGTCACCCTGACCTAGCATCAGACCCACCTGAAAGAGCCTCGAACACTTGGAAAATTGGACGGCTAGTCTTATAATCTCATGTGTCAGAAAAACCCTTCATGAAGATACATCGGCCATTGATCTTTGTCCTTCTAACATCCCTACAGACATTCTGACATGGCCCCACTAGAGCATCCAAGTCATCACTATGTGGACCAATGAGAAACAAGCACATCATCATCTGAGGACCCACCCGCAAGGCTCTGGCAAAAAGCAAGATTGACGGCTAGTCTTATCCCCTTATAGCTCTGACAAAACCCTTCCAAACTTAAGACAACCATTGATCCTCTGACAACTGTCAGGACCTCTGACTGCCAAAAGAACTTGGTCCTACTGACAAAAAGATGACTCGATACATGTGGACCAATCAGAAGCTGCTGAATCAGATGAGGTGGCACTGGTCCTACTGACACACTGCAATGCTACAGACTTGGAAGATCCAATGGTCATCTTAAGATCTCATGCTCTGACAATATCCTATCCAAAGATATGCCAACCATTAGATCCTCATAACCGAGACCGCACAAAAGTGACCACCGGACTTCCATGTGAATATGCGATTGAAGAAAAGCTAACCATTGCTAGGTCGCAAGAAGTTAAATGGTGACCGAGAAATACTTAGTGATTATGAGAATTGATGTATTTTCTAAGTCGCTGAATAAAAGGGGACCGCCAAAAAGAAATAGAGAACTAGCATATGGGCCAATAGGAAATTAGCGCACATGGGAAATGTAAACCTTTAGTGGCCAAAAAAGGTAATGAAGAATTATAAGGGGCCAAAGGGTTTTGAGGGTTTTAAAAGGTTCCCAACATAATGGCTAGTTTTATGAATATTTTGACCTATGGACTAGGGACTTGAAATAATTACAGAGGCTAGGAAATGAAACATGAGGTCATGAAACTTTCAGAGATGCTCGGTAGGAGTAAAATAGAGACTTTAGAATAGATTTTAGCCAAATTTTCATGGATATGAAAATTAGGGTAACAACTATCTCATCTTGCTTCTAAGTTTCTTCTTCACTTGTTTCAGGGTCATTGAACAATACATTGATACCGTCAAACATTTCTTCAACAACTATCTCACTAGTGGAAGGTCTAGATTCTTCTTCAATCATAAGAGAGTAATCATGATATCTTTCTTCAACCATAAAATTTTCATCAATCTTAACATGAGCACTTTCAATGATCTTCTTCAATCTCAAGTTAAAACATCTATAAGCTTTACTTTTAGTAGAGTAACCAAGAAAACACCTTCATCACTTCTTGGATCAAACTTTCCTACTACTACATCCCTCTTGATGTAGCACTTGCTTCCAAAGATTTTGAAGTATTTTACTATGGGAATATTACCAAACCATAGCTCATAAGGTGTCTTGTCTACACCAGGCCTTAATTGTATTCTATTGATTGTATAGATTGCTATATTGACCACATCAATCCAATAGGTATGTGAAACTTTTCCTTCAATCATGATGGTACATGCTATATCAAGGATAATCTTGTTTCTTCTCACTACAATCCCATTTTGCTAAGGTGTTCTAGGTGCACTTAACTATCTCTTTATGCCATGTTCTTCATAGTACTCATAGAATCTGTTAGAGGTGAATTCTCCTCCTGTATATGACCTTAGACATTTTATCTTAATTCCAGATTCATTCTCAACCTTAGCTTTGAATATTTTGAACTTTTCAAATGCTTCTAACTTATCTTTCAATAACACAAGCCACATCATTCTATAATAATCATCTACAAACAAAATGAAATACCTTTCACCATAGTATGATCTTATTTGAGTTGGTCTGCATAGGTCTGTATGAATCAGATCCAGCTTGTTCTCTGCTAAATTATGCTTTCTCCTAAATGAATTCCTCACATGCTTACCCATTACACATTCCTTGCATATAGTATCAACTATCTTTTCTATGCAAGGTAGGTCTCTAACTACCTTAACATTACTGATCTTAACTATGTTATCAAAGTTGATATGACATAGTCTTTTGTGCCATAGCCAACTATCATCTAGTTTAGCACCAAAACAACTTACTTATGGATTAAGCTAAAAAAACATTACCTTTATTCTTTGATTGTGATGCAATTATTTATCCTTCCTTGTTGTTAATGATACACTTGTTTCCATTGAACTCCAATCTATAGCCTTTGTGAAGAAACTGCCCAACACTCAATAGGTTATGTTTTAGACCATTAACATAAAGAACATCTTTAGTGCTATTCTTTCCATCCAGGGTGATGGTTCCTCTACCAATGATAGGTTTAGGAGTGTTATCTCCAAATTTCACCATGCCTCCTTTGTATCTATCCAAATGAACAAATCTATCTTTGTCACCTATCATGTGATGTGAGAAAGCACTATCAATGATCCAATTTGTCCTAATGTCTTCTTATGAAATCAATGCTAACTCTTGTTTATTCTTTTCATCGTCACCATCAAAATCACCAGAGGTATTTGCAGATTTCTTACCATGGACTGATGCTTTGAAGGCTATTTTACTTTTAGTTTCTTTCTTCAATCTTGAAATCTCAAAAGCTAAAATTTTGCTGATCAAGGTCTCTATTTTGAAATTTGATGTAAGTTGCATGGTCTCATCAAGTATGTTGATCTTGTTTTCATACTCTATCATGAGAGTGGTCATCAATTTATCCATAATGTCTTCTTTCGAGATATCTCCACCATTGTTCTTGATTTCTGCATCTGCTTCATTAATCCTTTGGTTGTAAGCTCTAATGTTCTCTTCAAGTAGCATCTCTAATGCATTGTATCTATTCTTCCAAGTTTTTTTGCATCCATCCTTTTTTTTTTCATCTCCTTCAAATATGTCTTCTAGGTACTTCCATATCTTGTAGGCTGTGTCTATTTTCTTTATCTCTAAAAACTCACTATCAAATAGGGCACTGATAAGGGGTTCTTTTTCTATTGCATTCTGATGGAACAAATCCTTCTACTTGCTTGAACCATCATCCTTTGCAAGATCTGCTAGAGAGGGGATCTCAACTTCCTTGATAGCCACTTCAAAAAAATCAAAAGCAATGCACTACAAATGTGTCATCATCTTGTTCTTCCAATCAAGATAATTCTCTCCGTCAAACTTAGGACTATCTTTTCTAAAGAATGCCATTTGATCAACCTCAAGCTATTAAACTTTCTCTCTGAGGCACTTTTCTCTGATACCAATTGTTAGGAATAGTCCCAAGCGATAATTGGAGTGGGGGGGTGGAGGGTGAATCATTTATCTACTAGTTACAATTATTTATCCAATTAAGTATACTTAAACATAAAGCATAACAAAATTAAAGAACACTTGAACACAACACCAATATTTTGGTTATGACAAAATCCAAATAGGCAAAAACCCCATTGGGAATTGACATCCACTAATAATCTATACTAGTATTTTATAATCCTTGCTAGAAGATCCTTAACCCTATTAGGAGTTTCTTTACAATGTATTTAGTATAGTAGACCTGGTCAAGGGTCAAACCCTATTAGGAGTCTTTTATAATTAACCTTGTTAGGGGTGAGGAGGCACTGTCCCAGAGCACACTACTCAAATGGGTGAAGGCTATAACCTTCTGAATATCAGATACACACTATATCTAGATGTTGGTAAACTAGGCTTTGACCTGCTATCTGGATCAATTCCAATGTATAGAAAAAATACTTTACTTGGTCTCATAGACCTTCTGATGGCTCAACACTTCGTACACTCTACTCTACTCTTCACAATCAACTCTAAACCACACTTTAGCAATCACAAAATGACTGCCTATAAATATCTTTCCTCTAAATGATATAATCAAGTTATTTTGTTAGAACCACCTTGAAATCATATTAGAGAAACCATAACATACTCCAATAATAATTCTATCAGCTCTACTAAGCACGCAACACAATCTAGGAATTGTCTAATATTAATAAGTGTAGACACATGCTACACACTGTTGGCTCTACCAAAGTAACTAAAACTTTCTCCACAAGATGAATTATAGCATGCTCTCTTAACTAAACATTAATAACTCTTCTCCAAGCACTAATCTAAGGGCACATACTGAAATGATACGCACAACTCTAGAACCAATATAATCTCTATCGGCTCTTCTGAATAAACACATAAAACTACTACTGCTGAATAGTGACTGAATAAATTATATTATCCTATTCATCAGACTCTGCATCCATTAATGTAACATCACTAGCATGTCTCCATCACATATCCAAAGGTGAAAATGCTCCATGATAACTATAGGGACAATCATTCACAGAAAACTACCTATAACTCTATTAGGAACAATGCTAACACAAGCTTCTATATAAATGTATGTATTAACAGTTAAACTCTACATCCATGATATCATGTTGATAAAATTTCCATGCAACATATACTCAAATATTATTTCATAAGTCTTCAATGCATGCTACTTACCATATGTTGTCATCAATGACAAACATACAATCAGCACTGGCTTGCTAGCAAATCTCCCACAACTACAATCTTAACATGAGCACTTTAAATGATCTTCTTCAATCTCAAGTTAAAACATATATAAGCTTTACTTTTAGTAGAGTAACCAAGAAAAATACCTTCATCACTTCTTGCATCAAACTTGCCTACTACTTCATCCCTCTTGATGTAGCACTTGCTTCCAAATATTCTGAAGTATTTTTACTATGGGAATATTACCAAACCATAGCTCATAAGGTGTCTTGTCTACACCAGGCCTTAATTCTATTCTATTGATTGTATAGACTGTCATGTTGACCACATCTCTCCAATAGGTATGTGAAACTTTTCCTTCAATCATGATGGTGCACAATGTGTCAAGGATAATCTTGTTTCTTCTCTCTACAATCCCATTATGATGAGGTTTTCTAGGTGCACTTAACTATCTCTTTATGCCATGTTCTTCACAGTACTCATAGAATCTGTTAGAGGTGAATTCTCCTCCTCTATCTGACCTTAGACATTTTATCT
Source organism: Chamaecyparis obtusa (assembly GCA_027943335.1). Classification (NCBI taxonomy): domain Eukaryota; kingdom Viridiplantae; phylum Streptophyta; class Pinopsida; order Cupressales; family Cupressaceae; genus Chamaecyparis; species Chamaecyparis obtusa. Next base: position 438,444 of record BSBK01000984.1, read on the forward strand.
TAAGTCCACATTCATTCTCAACCTTAGCTTTGAATATTTGAACTTCTCAAATGCTTCTGACTTATCTTTCAAGAATGCAACCCACATCATTCTAGAATAATCATCTACAAACAAAATTAAAAACCTTTCACCATAGTATGATATTGTTTGAGTTGGTCCACATAGGTCTGTATGAATTAGATCCATCTTGTTCTCTACTGAATTATGCTTGCACCTGAATGAATTTCTCGCATGCTTATCCATTACACATTCCCTGCATATAGTATCAACTGGCTTTTCTATGCAAGGTAGGTCTCTAACTGCCTTAACATTACTGATCTTAACTATGTTATCAAAATTGATATGAGATAGTCTTTTGTGCCATAGCCAAATGTCATGTACTTTAGCAACACAACAACTTACTTTTGAATTATGCCAGAAAACATTACCTTTAGTCTTTGATCCTGATGCAATTATTTCTCCTTCCTTGGTGTTAATGATACACTTATTTCCATTCAACTCCAATCTGTAGCCTTTGTGAAGCAATTGCCCAACACTTAGTAGGTTATGTTTCAAACCATCAACATAAAGAACATCTTTAGTGCTATTATTTCCATCTAAGGTGATGGCTCCTCTACCAATGATAGGTTTAGGAGTGTTATCTCCAAATCTAACCATGCCTTCTCTGTATTTTTCCAAATGAACAAATCTATCTTTTTCACCTATCATGTGATGTGAGAAACCACTATCAATGGTCCAATCTGTCCTGATGTCTACTTGTGAAATCAATGCTAACTCTTGTGAATTATTTTCATCATAATCATCAAAATTACCAGAGATTTTTGCAAATTTCTTACCATGGACTGATGCTTTGAAGGTTGTTTCACTTTTAGATTCTGTCTTCAAACTTGAAATCTCAAAAGCTAAAATTTTGATGATCAAGGTCTCTCTTTTGAAATTTGATGTAAGCTGCATGTTCTCATCAAGTATGTTGATCTTTTTTTCATACTCTTCCAGGAGAGTGGTCATTAATTTATCCATAATTTCTACTTCTGAGATCTCTCCACCATTGTTCCTGATCCCTGCAACTGATTCATTAATCCTTTGGTTGCAAGCTCTGATATTTTCTTTAGGTAGCATCTCTAATGCAATTTATCTATTCTTCCAATTTTTTATGCATGCATCCTTTGCTTGTTTATCTACTTCAAACATTCCTTCTAGGTGCTTCCATATATTGTAGGCTATGTCTATTTTCTTTATCTTTGAAAACTCATTATCAGATAGGGTGCTGATAAGGGCTTCTTTTTCTATTACATTCTAATGGAAAAAATCCTTATGCTTTCTTGTAGCATCATCCTTTGCAACATCTTCTAGAGAGCTGATCTCAACTTCCTTGATAGCCACTCGAAAAATTTCAAAAGAAATGTATTGAAAATGTGTCATCATCTTGTTCTTCTAATCAAGATAATTCTCTACATCAAACTTAGGACTATCTTTTCTAAAGAATTCCATCTGATCAACCTCAAGTTGTTAAACTTTCTATCCAAGGCACTTGGCTTTGATACCAATTGTTAGGAATAGTCCCAAAGGATAACTGAGAAGGGGGGGGGGGGGGGGTGAATTAGTTTTCTAATAGTTACAATTCTTTATCCAAGTAAGTATACTTAAACATAAAGCATAATATAATGAAAGAACACTTGAATAAAACACCAATATTTTGGTTACGGGGAAACCCAAATAGGTAAAAACCCTGGTGGGTATTGACACCCACTAATAATTTATAATAGTGTTTTATGATCCTTGCTAGAAGATCCTTAACCATGTTAGGAGTTTCTTTACAATGTATTTAGTTTAGTAGACTTGGTCAAGGGTTGGACCCTATTAGGAGTCTTTTAAAATTAACCCTATTAGGGGTGAGGACACACTGTCCAACATCACACTGCTCAAATGGGTGAAGGCTACAACCTTCTGAATATCAAATACACACTATATCTAGATGTTGGTGAACTAGGCTTTGACTTGTTGTCTGGATCTATTCCAATGTATAGCACAAATACTTTACTTGGTCACATGCCTACTTCTGATGGCTCAACACTTCACACACTCTACTTTGCTCTTTACAATCAACTTTGAACCACACTTTAGCAATCCAAAAATGACTTCCTATAAATATCTTTCCTCTAAATGATATAATCAGGTTAGCCTATTAGAACCACCTTGAAATCATATTAGAGAAACCATAAAATACTCTAATAATAATTCTGTTGGCTCTATTAAGCATGCAACACAATCTGGGACCTATCCAATATTAATAAGTGTTGACACACACTACACATTGTCAGCTCTACCAAAGTAACTGAAAATTTCTCCACAAGCTGAATTACATCATGCACTCTTAACCAAACATTAACAACTCTTCTCCAAGAACTAATCTAAGGGTGCATACTGAAATGATAGGTGCAACTTCAAAACCAATATAATCTCTATCAGATCTTTTGAATAAACATAGGAAACTGCTACTACTGGATAGCGTCTGCATAACTTCACTTCTACTGATCATTAGACTCTACATCCATGAATGTAACATCACTAACTTGTCTCCATTACATATCCAAATGTGTAAGGCTCCATGATAATTGTATGGACAATCATTCATAGAACACTTCTTGTAACTCTATTAGGAACACTATTGACACAATATTCTATATAACTATCTATACTAACAGTTAACCTTTGTGTCCATGATATCATGCTGATAACATGTCCATGCAAAATATACTCAAAGCTTACTACATAAGTTTTCAATGTATGCTACTTACCATATGTTGTCATCAATGACAAACATAGAGTTAGCACTGGTTTGCTGGCAAGAACAAGAAGGTAAAAATCTTGGAAGGAGCATTACTTGAGGTGACTAGAAAAATTTAAGGAGTGATATCAACTCAAGTTAGTGAGCTTGATCCCCAAGCCAAAGATAAAGTGGTAATAAAATATTTTGACATGGAATTCACTAATTTGTCAAATATTGCATCAATGAAAGCTTAAGGAGCCCATGATGCACAATTATTTCAAGTTGTTTGCCAGAATATCAGAAATGGTTTGGATAACTTGGATATATGAATAAAAGAATTAAGAAGATGTTTGGAGAGAGGAAAATCCTTGTAGATTTAGTTTACACAATCCCATAGCCATACATCATAAATTTTAGAGAAAATGAAGAATAAGGAAGCAAAATTACAAGTGACAATGAATGATTTGGAGATTCCTAATGTAAAGATCACCAATATTGAGAAGAAAGAAAGAAAAATCTATGATGATGTGAGACTTATTGAGGACAAAAAAGAGAATAAATTGAAGAGATTTTATATACTTAGAGAGCATTTATCACTAAAGATCACTATTGTGGAAAATCAGATGGAAGAATATCCTTTATCAAAGACATCTTATGAAACATTTGCATATGCTAACCTGAAGGTAGTTGAAATAGCATCCTTTGGCCTGTTGGGAATATTCTTAAAATTTTGAGGTTTTTGTCCATTCTGATAGGTTAATCCTCTGGTCTGTAAAGTTTCCTAGGTCTAGGTGTTGGAGTTCTTCAAAAAGTTGACATAACCCTATTTCAAAGTCCTTACCCTAGGTCTTGCCTTTGAAGAATTTCAAATTCATGTAAAAAACCCCTAAAATGCTTACCACTTTCAAAATAAATCCTAAGTCATTTTCTTTATTCCTTTTCGAGCGTTACTTTTTTAAAAAATCACTTAGGTCCGTTAAAGAGCACATGCATTTTTTTTAATACGCAGGGGGTTATGTTTTTCTCAGTCTAGAAACCTGGTGGTATAAATAACATTTTCCTATGTTTTAAGTTCATTCCAACCAAGAATCTTCAACGAAGATCTAACGGCGGTTGCATGCTCATGTGAGTGTCTTTTAAGCTATGCGAACATGCAAAATGGCCGTTGATCTTATAACAAAAGCCGGATGTAGAGATCAGTGGGACCACTTACAAGTATCTTACAACTGGAAGCTTTCTATTTGTTGAGATCAGTGGGGCCAGTGACGGAAGAATCTCTGAGGTTTTAAAATAGTAAAGGGAAGATCAGACGGCCGTCGTATAATCGCATGGAATCTTTTAGCCTATGTGATTATGTGATAGGCCATTGATCTTGCATTGAATCAAGTGTGATTCTCCGATAAAAATTTTTGACAGATGTGCACAAATGAAGTCTTCTCATTGGTTAGCTTCAGCAAACACCAGTGCTCGAAAAGAGAGAAAGTACCTGACATTCTGCTAGGTGTCACAAACGTGGAGTTTCTTTATTGACGAAGGCAGGGTGGGACCAGGGGTTTAAAAGAAGATAGTGATGGTTAGTGGTAACGGGTTTTCACATGTTCACATAAGCTTCTTTTAAGCTATGTGATCATGCAAAAAGCATTTCATGTTAACAAAGGAAAGTTACAAGAGACCGCCAGGAACAGAAAGGTAGTGTGATAGTTAGTCGCATGTTCGCATGAGTGTTTTTTAAGCCATGCGATCATGTGATAAGCCGTTGGATCATCTGCTAATGAGGATCAACAGTTCTCGTTCAAACTGAAGGTAAAATGGTGCGAAGTAAGGTTTCCCATTGAAGAAGTGACAGTTCCCTCTTTTGGAGGAGTAATTGTTTCAATCGTGCTAAATTAATTATTGACAGGACTACTTTAAGTGGCTCATATATCAGAATTTCGTGCACTTTCAGAAGCACAAAGAGATCAAAGTTTGTAGAGATTCAGGCGTGAAGATTTCTGAGGATTGGTTGCTTTTCCCGGGTGGCTTCTAAGAGAAAAGGTTAGAAATTCTTATGCAATTTGCTTCCTTTTTGAAAGGATTATAGTTCTGTGTTTAGTCTATCGTGCAAGAATTTCTGTTAAAATAAACTTTAAAATGGCCCCAAGGAAAGAATTGTCGGGTAAAGTAGAGTATAGTGAAAGAGGTTTGCACGAGGATTTATTGCAGTTACTTCCTGGCTCTTCCACTACCCCGGTGAAGAGTAAGAGTCTGATTCCTAAAGACCCTAGGGTAAAAATAGCAGAAGGTTTATATGATATGACAAATTTTATTAGAGAAGCCAAGATTGGTACTATCAATGCAAGAGGTGACTCTGATACCACAGGACTAGAATTGTTCAAGGTAGGTTTTAGTCAGAGAAATGCCCCTCATCCTGCGAGCAATATATGGCAATCTGACCTAGGAAAACTTGCCATGCCTAGTGTCTTTCTAGATGTATATTTGATGACCCAGGTTGCAAAAAATTATGATCCAATCACTAGAGAAATTAGGGATGCACAGGGGGTGTTATTGTTTAAGGTTTCAACTGAAGAAATCAGGAAGGTGTTCAGATTGAGTGAACCATCAGAAAGTTTGGAAAGCATTAACTTTGAAGAATTAAGGCAAGTTTACAATGCACAAAGGAACTATTATAAAGGCAAGTTGTTGAAGGATTTTTGCACAAAAATTGGGAAAATGGTTGTTGTGGGGCAGAACACTCCAGAGCCTTTTAAAATAGAATATTTTGATCTCAGAGCTAGGGGTACATATTGGTCATTGTGTCAAGTTTTTGGAGAGGATGTTAGTGACAGGATGCCAATACACTTGATGTGCATGATGATCCAAATTTTACATGCACCCGTGTCTATCACTTTTGATTTTTCTCCTTTCATTGCTGAATTAATCCATAATGGATTAGTAAAGATTCAGAAGAATGAAAGTGATAGACCCTTTGGCTGGTACTCTTTCATGATGTACATGTTTCTGTTCAAAGGAGCAAGCTATTTTGAACAAGAAATGGAATTGGTGAGAAAGAAGGATGGTCAAGACATGCTAGTCCAATTATGGAGCCTCACAATGACCTGGGATAAAAGGGATCACAGTTTTATCAATTTTGATAAACATTTTGCAGCTAGACTCAGGAAGCTGTTTGTTTTAGATAACCCAAGAATCCCAACAATGTTAGCACAACTTGTTAGGCCAAACCAGTTTACCAATAATTTGAACATCGTCCACAATTGGGGAGATGTTATTTTCTACAATGTATCAACTGTTATCAGATTGTATGGTTTCAGGGGGACCCCTTTTATACTACCCTATCAAGTACCCCTTAGGATTGGAATTGCAGAGTTTTTGAGGCAATTGGGTGATATTGAGGAGTGTGCCCTCACTGGAAAAGGCAAGGAAAATTTATTTCCAAATGTTACCATTTCCCATCAATTCATAATTACCAAGGGTGGATGGGTCTACATGGATAAAATTTTGGCCCCGTACCATATGGCTACTGCAGTTGCCAGAACAGCAGATCCAAAAGGGTTTTATAATGAAATGTTTAAAAAGAGAGCCAAGTGTGCCATGATCAACCACATTTTTAATTTCCTTGAAGACATCATCAAGAATTTAGCTAAAATACAGGAACAAGAGGTCATGAAAGAAAAATGGTTGGTATACAAGAAAACACTAGATTTTATTCGGCAATTTGATTCAGGATGGGATCCCCTGAAAAGCATAACTCCAATGGGGAAGAAAATAGACACTCTCATAAATTTTTTTCAGGGTGTTTTCCAGACTTTAAATGAGAAGAAGGAAAAAGTGATGAAGGATGATCCAGAAAAGGCTAGACAATTGTTGAGTAAGCCTGTGTTTGCAAAAGGATTACCCCCAGGGAGATATGTGGTACAAAAAAAGACTGGTTACAATGTGGTGATACTAGAACAGAGCCATCAAAAGTAGATGGATAAAAGGGGTATCCCGTCAACCACACAACAGGTTGGAAAACAAAAGGAAATTGTGGAGATCCTCGATTCTCCTCCTCAGATTGCTGAAGATATTGTTGATTCTCCACCCCCATCAAAAAGGCAAAGGTTGGAAGAGAGACCTGTTCATGTGGAAGAGGAGTACTCCCCATCACAGTCTCCTATAAGAATTTTTGATGACCAAGAGATTGCAGAACAAGTGCAGCAAGTAGATGCTCTAGGTCAGATCTTCATGACTTATGAAGAAGTAAATGAGGGAGTGCCAGAGCTACTAGAAGAACCTAAGTTGGATCTAACAGTAGGGGAGTTAGCAGGCACTGAATTGGACCCTGTAATCAAGCAAGCTTGTGAAGATTTTTTGGTTGATGACACTTTTGTTAAAACTAGGGCCTTCATGCAGTTTCTTTGAAAATTAAATATCAAGCAATTTCAAGAAATCTGTGAGAAGAGACATGAAGTGAATCCGGATAAGGATTTACAAGTTATAGAGGAAGAAGTGAAAATAGAGATGACTGCAAAGTTCAAACAAATCACTCCAGAACAGGGAAGAGATATGGTAAAGATGTTAGGAGTACTGATCCTCCCAGAACGGGATATAGTTGATGCAGTAGTGTTTGATGTAGTCAGAAAGCAAACCACTCCTCTCCATAGGACTCTAGAAGAAGTAGAACAAGATATTAAAGGAGTCACTTTCAGTGATAATCATCAAGCATTGGTGATGTGATCTTTGAGGAAGAATGAAAGTGATAAAGGAAAGCAAATTGTCAAAGATGACCTCTCAGGGAGTTTAATTGTAAGAAGAGTTACTGATACATCTTTGGTGGAGGCATCAGGTATGGTAATGGCCACAGCACAATTAACAGCAAAGGTGGCAGAAAAGGAAGCTAGAGAGAAAGATGAACTCACTACAAAACTGGAAACAGTCTTGAAGGTTTATGGTGAGATGAAACAGGGGATTCTTGAGAGAGATATTCTGATTGCAGATTTAAGAAAGAAATTGGGAGAATAGGGCCCAATAAAGTTATCAGAACAAATTCAGATACCTTCCTCCTCTGCAGGGCCTTCCTCATCGAGCCCCATTATTGAACTTCCCCCTTCCCCTTCTCCTCTTTCCATGGATGAAGAAGATGTTGATCAAAGGGTAAAAAATAAGTTAGCTGGTAAGATAAAAGGTGTTGTGTCACATTTTGTTACCAAGGTGAGACCTAAAGAAGTATACAAATCTGCAAAACAATTGGTAGATGTCTTGGTGACCTTTCAAAAAGAGGTGGCAATGTGGACAAAACTTTGGAAAGATGGACTGCAAGGAAAGACACTCTGAGGTCATGGTTTGATCAAAATAAGGATCAGTGTGTTGTAAATATTGAGCTTACGAGTACTTACAGGGTTATCAAAGATCTTTTTGATTTTGAGGTAAACAGGGAGAGTATAAAGAGAAGGTCAGAAGTCTTAAGAACAAGATATTTCTAGGATGATTTCCAAATTTTCCCTGGTCTTATCAAAGCAGATGGGGTAATCAAGGATAAAGTTCAATGGATGGAGCAAATAGATAGATGAGTGCTAACTAAAATAAATGACATTCTTGGTACAGATGATAATGCCCCATTTGTGCATTTTATTGAACTCCTCTAGGATGCTAGGTTACATTTTGCTAATGTGAGAATAGAGGTTCATCAGTTGGTTGCTGACTGGGAAAAGTTGTCCCCAAAGAAAGATGAGGTCCTTGCCTTTCATTGGCCAAGTGAAGAAACCTACATGACTTGGGAATCCACGTATCTATCAGGAGATTCAGAAGAAAGGGAAATCAGTTGAAGAGGCGGCAGGTGTTAGTATCCCAAACTTTTGAAAGTTAAGGTAAAAGGGACAAAAATGTCAAACAAATTGTCACAGACATGAATGTGACACCTGGCCAAATAGAGTTGCAAATGGCATCTGATCTAGAAAATGAGGGAGAGAAAGTTTCAAACAAAGAATGATGTAAATTAGCCAGATGGTGGTCATCATTCACACAACAAATTTAGCAACTGCTCTGAAATATCTTTAGACAAAGATGCCACCTGTGGGACTGTTGGAAATAGATATTTGTAATCTATTGTTGCAAACAACTTTCCGGATTTGTAATCTTGTTTTTAATGAAAGATCTTTTAACAGCCATCCGAAGCTTGTTGCATCCTTTTGAGGATTCCAAGATGGCTGATTGGTATAAGTAGTAGGGCCTTGTTCATTTTGAGGAGGTTGAGAAATATACTATAGAGGCTGAACGCCATTGTTGAAATCTTAGAATATTTTATCAGATTTTGAAGTGTATTAATGCAGTGAGGTTTTATTGGAATATAAAAATAATTCCCTTGCATGATTTCAATTATCTTTTTGTTTGAATTATATGGCTTTTGTGTATTGAATCTATAAGGTAGTTTTGATATACCATTTACAAGGTATCTGTGATTTTAATCTCTAGCTCCTTTCAAGGAAAGGGTAATGTCTTTAGGTTAATTTCTGAGAGCTTAAGAATTTAGCAAGAATTTGATGATCAAACGTGTTTAAGAGAGGATGAATTGTAAGGGACTTCATTTGGGATTTATTTGTGTTTCATTTAGAAGATTTCTGTAGGTATACATTTCATTGTTTGACTCTATAACCTAAAGATAAGGCACTGGTCTATCCTTGATTTGCAGAGATCTCACCCTCAACAATTTTCAAATAATAATTTACTTTCGTGTATATTTTGAGTGACTGAGAAGATACAGTTTATATGAAGAATATAAACTATTGTTGTGATCCTTTTAAGAAGTAGATCTAAAAGGGGTTAACCTGCCTGAGTTCAAAGCTCGAAAAGAAGAAGGAGTTTATCCTTGTCACACTTGCCATTTTTTGCAAATAAATGTCTGATTCCATTAATATCTCATCATGGAGCCTTAAGTCTGAATATAGGTACACCCGCCTAGGTCTGTGGAGCCCGAAGTAGAAGAAGGACATGGTCCTTATCAATTAGCCTTTTGCCTGTAAGAATTCAGAGTTGAGAACCCGTGAGTCAAGTTTGAAAACTGTATTGGCAATTCTACATGAAAATGAGCTAACAAATTGGCGACTCTACTGGGGACTAACTTTCTAAATAGCGTGCAAAAGGTTAGTGCAAATCCTATCTTTTGTGCATTTGTAGACCAGTATAAAATATTTTCATTCCTACATAAAAGTGGGTGGCGACTCTAAACTCTATGCTACTAGTTGCTAAATTATTGTAAACTTTGCTAATATTGCTATACCATGAGTTGACCAAAGTACACTAGGTCTTACTACAAGGATCACCCTGAAGAGAATATGGGTGATGAGCTCCATACGCCAAGTAGAAAACAATGGTCTAGGAGAGGTCAACATACTGCTAGTTCTCAAGGCCCTTCTCGAGAAAGATCTTATGTCCCACTCCCTCATGAGTCTTCATCTTCTTTTGATGATCTCGAACATGTCAAGAGGGTTACACTAGGGGTGCACATGCAGAAAGAAGTAATCACAGAGGCCATAGAAGTAGGTTTTTTCCCTTCAAGAGAAATTTTAGAACAACTAGAAGAAACCTCTGCTACTGAGGCCACCTCCTATGATTCTAACAAGTTGAGAGAAGAGGTGGTTGCTTTAAGAAAAAAGGAGAGTGAACAACTAGCTGAGATTGCCAATAGGTTGAAAGCAAGAGAACAGCAAATCTGTGATTTACTCATAGAGAGGCAGGAACTTCTCAAGAGAACCAAGAAAAATGAAACCCAAGTTAGTGATTTAAACCAAGATGTTCAAGGTTTAAATAGGGACTTATTTGGTGACATGGAAGATTTGAGAAAGCAGGCCCAGGATAATAAACCAAAGGACGGTGAATTTGAAGGAACAGGCCATGTCTTAAGGCAATTGAATCCCTCTGAAATTCAGAGAAATAAGGAGATTATAAATGCTCACAAAGAAATCCCTAATAAGGGAAAATAAAAATTGGTGGGTATACATATTAATGAGCCCAAGAAAATTTTAGTCCCTCCTAATATACGTTCTCACACAAGTATAGACTTGGAGAAGGCTAGAAAAGCAAAGGAAGAATTGGCTATTCAACTGGAGAAACTTGAGTTGGAGGCTGTTGCTGATGAAATGAAGAGGAAGATTGCCTTCCTACATGCTAACATGAACACATCCACTAGTACCTCTGTCCCTATCACTATAGGAACAACTCCTTCCAGTCAGCCCAATACTTTGCTTCCAAATGCTCAAGCCTTTCAGCCTAGACAAACTTTACCTGGACCGGTTCCCAATCAAGTTCCCATCATAGCTAGTGGTACAGTGGGAACTATACCCTGTCAAAATATTGCAATTACCCCTCTGAATCAACCAACTATCCAAAGATGACCAGTTTATTTGGATAGATATAGGCCTTTGTTTTTTGATGGTATTCCTGGCCAACCTAATGCTATCCCCAATGAAATCAGAAAGAAGATCCCATTATTTACTGAGAATAATGTTATTACCTGTGAAGAGCATCTGAAGTTTTTTACAAATAAAGTCAATGATTATGAGATTGAACATGAAGATGTCATAATGAAGCTCTTTGTTCAATCATTGATTGAGGATGCCAGGGATTGGTATAGGGGGTTACCTGAGAATAGTATTGCATCTTGGGAAGAATTTGTCAGATATTTTAAAGAGCAATATGCAGAACATGTGAACTCTAGTTACATGCTCAATGAGTTCAATAATATCAAGAAACATTACAATGAGAGCATGTTAAAGTTCAATAGCCGATTCCAAAAGGCTATGTACAAACTGTTCCAAGTATTGAGGTTAGATGATGCAGTCTGCATGACAACTTATTTCAATTCTATGGATGGTAAGATGTCTTACCTTTTGAGAGATAAGAATCCCCGTACCCTTAGAGATGCTTTTAAGTTGGCAATAAATATTGAAAATAACCGAAAGGCATCTAGCCAAATGTATAAAAGAGATGAAGGTAGATTGTGGAAAGAAACCAGGCCACAACCTACAAGGCCATCCAAAGAGGAGGATAGAATGGACAAAGGGCCTGGTAACAATAAAGATTTCTCAGCAAGGTTTGATAAAGGTGGTAGAAACTTTCAAAATATGAGACCTCCTTATCAAAGGTAGGACAAAGCCCCTAATCTAAGAGATATGCCTTACAAAACCAACTGGAAAGATGGGAGGCCTGTTCCTGACAACAATGAACCCCAAAAGGGAAGCGATACACCAGATCCTTTAAAGAAAAATATAGCACATAATGTGGAAAGTACCCCTTGGTGTGTGGCCTGTAGTATGCCTCACTCACCATTCTAGTGTGCTGTTGCTCAGGCTCTGGGAGAAGAGGCTACTGACTCATATGCAGGAGATTATGAAGGATCTGAAAAGCTTGCTATTAACATGTTTACTACTGAACTAATGGAGGATCTTGAATCCTCAGATGATGAATTTATTTGCCCTGATGTTGATCATAAGAGGAAGATTTTCTCTGATTATGAACAACAAATATTTACTCAGTCTGATCAGGAAGAGTTTGATAATGATGACTATAAGACTCATATGGTAGAATCCGGATCAGATGAAAGACAATGGAGAAAGCCCAGTGAAGAAGAAATTAAGAGTTTAACTGTGGCTGCTATTACACAAGAAAAATCCTCATACAATTTGAGGAATAGAAAGGTAGGTGGTGATCAGGGAGTCCCTAGATCACTGTTTGTCAAAAGTAATCCTCAGAATAAGGACTCCCCAAAGCCCAATATTGTGAACAATAAAGATGAAGGGTTTGAAATTGAAAAGAAAGGGAAACAAGAAGTTATTGCCGACAAGGTGAAAAAGAAGTTTGGTAAGTCAAAAGATCACCCTGATTTTGGTACTGATTCCCCTACTTTTGATATGAGACATGCTTTGTCCCAAATGAAGGTTTCCATTCCTCTGCTTGAAATGTTGAAAATAGAAGAGCACAAAGCAGCAGCCCTGGCTCTCATAAGTGAGCAGAGAACTACTCCTGTTCTACAAGATGAAGGGAAATCCCTAGACAAGCCAATAGAAATTGATGACATCTCTGATGTATGTGTTGGGACAATTGTGACACAGGAACCCTCTTCTATCAATCCTTTCTATGTCACTTTGCTTGTAAATAATTTTTTGCTAAAAAATTGTATGATTGACTCTGGTGCTACTACAACTGTAATGCCTTACCAAGTGATGAAGGAGTTAAGATTTTAGGTTGATACATCCAAGGGAAGGTGTTATGCCATGGACAATAGGGCAGTTCCTGTTGTAGGGAGCCTGATTGGAATAGAGGTGAAAATTGCTGCATTCCCAAAAGCCACATATAAAATGAATGTGGTGGTTGTTGATACAAAACCTCACTATGGCATGTTATTGTCAAGACAATGGGCTGCAACAGTGGGTGGAAAATTGCAACTGGATTTATCTTATGCTACCATACCAATAAATGGAACTGAGGTAAAGTTGTACAGGGAGCCCCGTTCTTCAGTCATGATTGAAGTGGTTGCTCCGGAGGATCTGAATTGCTTTGTAGATATTGACATGAGCAATTTTGTGATTGAAGAAATAGTACCTCAGTTAAAAAACATAGACCCAATTGTGGATGAGTTGATTTTGTAGCAAGATGGGCTTTGGCAAATGTTCTTTGATGGTGGGTGCTCTAAGGAAGGATCAGGAGCTGGTGTAGTGTTCATTTCCCCATCAGGTATTACATTTAAATACTCATTCTTGTTAACTTTTGAGTGTACAAATAACACTGCTAAGTATGAAGCTTTGATACTGGGGTTAGATGTGGCCATAAAACATGGTATTAAATCTTTAAAGGTTCATGGTGATTCCCAGTTGATTATAGCCCAAGTGAGATCTCAGTATGCCTCTAAAGATGAGAAACTGAAATTATATAAACATGCTATTTGGGATAGGCTAGAATTTTTTTATGCTTTCAATTTGCTTTGGGTAGAAAGATCCAATAATATCACGGTAGATTTTATTGCAAATGTTTCCCTTAAAAGTGAAGATATAACCCTCACTGGTGTGTCTATGTTAGAGGTCAAATCTAGGCCTGCAGTGCCTGACAATGTATATAATTGGCAAGTTTTTGAGGATGACTTAGATATCCTTAGGTTCCTTCAAGGCCTTGATCAATATGATGGTCAGCAAATAGATCTCAATGAGATACAACAGTGTGTTGAGGGAAAAGAATGCATCATGGGGAATGAGATAGTGCAGTTGCCATCCAACCACATACCTAAAGGGTTAGTAGAATTGGAAGGAATGTTTAAAATAAATGATGGTTTTTTGTCTCAAAAGTCTAATACTAAAATGGAGGACTTAGAGGAAATAAACCTGGGTTCAGAAAATTTCTCCCAAATGGTATACATTGGCAAGAAACTGAGTAAAGAGATCAGAGGAAATCTGATAAGACTTCTGAAAAAATACAAGCATGTATTTGCTTGGTCCTATGATGATCTCAAAGCCTATAGGGCTGATTTGTTTCAGCATGAAATTCCTTTAAAAGAGGAAACAGAAGCAGAGACCCATTAACCCCCTATTGGCTACCAAGATGCAAGTTGAGTTGACAAAACTGAGAGATGCTGGTATTATTGAACCAATTAGGCACTCAACTTGGGTCTCGAATCTTGTGCCAATAAGGAAAAAGAACAGAGATATTAGGCTCTGTGTTGATTTCAGGAACCTGAATGTAGCTTCACTTAAGGATAACTATGGATTGCCCAATATGGAGGCTATGCTACATAGGGTGACTGGATGTGAACTCTTGTCAATGATGGATGGTTTCTCCGGGTATAATCAAGTGCTAGTCAAAGAATCAAAATAATTCAAGACAGCCTTTACAACCCCATGGGGAACATATGTATATGTTTGCATGCCTTTTGGTTTAAAAAATGCTAGAGCAACATTTCAGAGAGCCATGGATGTTGCATTTGAGGAATTGATAAATGTCTTAATGGTTGTTTATCAAGATGATCTCACTACTTATTCCAAGAAAGCTGAGGATCATTGTTCCCATTTGGAGAAGGTCATTCTTAAGGCCCTAGAATTTGGTGTGTCTTTGAATCCCAAAAAGTGTCAGTTTTCTGTGACAGAAGGGAAGTTACTTGGGCACATAGTGTCAAAAGAAGGAGTCAGGATTGATCCTGAAAGAGTAGAAGCAATTCAAAAAGTCCCTCCACCAAAGAACATAAAAGGTGTCCAATCATTTTTGGGACAGATTAATTTTGTAAGAAGATTTATTGCCAACTTTGCAGAATTGGTCAAGCCCATAGTGAAGTTCCTAAAGAAGGATGTGAAGTTTGATTGGAACCTTGAAGCTCAGCAAGCTTTTGCAAAAATCAAAAAAGCAATTCAGGAGGCCCCAGTTTTGGTATCCCCTGATTACTTAAAACCATTTTCTCTATTTTCCTTTGCATCTTTTCATACTATTACAGCTATCCTTTTGCAAAAGGATCAAGAAGGGTATGAGCACCCTATAGATTTTTTCAGCAAGTCATTACAATCTACTGAATTAAATTATGAACTAATGGAAAAGCAAGCTTATGCACTTGTAAAGGCAGTCAAGGCTTTTAGACCATATTTGGTCTGTGAAAAGGTTAATGCTTATGTTCCTCATGCTGCAGTGAAGGACATTTTAACATAGAGTGAAGTCACAGGAAAGAGGTGCAAATGGATAAACAGGATTCAAGAGTTTGACCTGGAAATTCACATTACAAAATTGGTGAGAGGATTGGGACTTGCTAAGTTAATGATTGAGGAAAACATGGACCTTGTTCAGGTAAATAATGTTGCTGCTAACATTGATATGATTACCAGTATTGAAATGCAACCCTGGTACAAGGATGTTATTTATTTTATTAGAAATGCCAAATGTCCACCTGAGTTAAGTGATAACCAAAGAAGGAGTCTGAGATTGCAAGCTCAGAGATATGTGTTGATCCAGGGTGATTTGTATTGGAAGGATAATGATGGTATTTTACTTTTTTGTCTGGATAAGCATCAATCAGAGAAAATGTTAAAAGAAATGCATTCTGGAATGTGTGGAGGACATCATTTTGCTAGATCAACAGCTCATAAAATCTTAAGAGCAGGATATTATTGGCCTGTGTTGTTCAAAGACACTCATTCTTATGTGAGGAAATGTGAACCTTGTCAAAGGTTCTCTAAAAAATTGAAGTTTTCAGGTGCATTATTATTGAACCCTGTGGTTACAGAAGCTCCTTTTGCAATGTGGGGTATGGATTTTATAGGAGAATTCTCTGAGAAGTCTAGTGGGGGACATAGTCACATTCTGGTGGCTACTGATTATTTCACCAAGTGGATTGAAGCAATCCCAACCAAAAGGGTGACCAGTGCTGTTGTCATTGAGTTTCTGATGGACAACATAATTACTAGATTTGGTGTTCCTGTTAAATTGGTTGTTGACAATGCTATGAGCTTCAGGTCACAGGAGATCACTGATTTATGCTCAGAAATGGGCATAGTATTGTCTTACTCATCCCCTTATCATCCACAAGCCAATGGACAGGCTGAATCCAGCAACAAGAGTATTCTACAAATTATGAAGAAAACCCTGGAAAAGAACAAGAGAAGCTGGCATGTAAAACTAAAGTTAGCACTCTGGGCTGATAGGATTTCTGAGAAGAGGGCTACTGGTAAGTCCCCTTTTGAAATGGTATATGGTGCTAAATCAAGATTGCCAGTGAATAACTTCCTTCCGATCTATAAGTTCATGCAAGAAGAGGATATGGAAATCGGTGATCCATTACAGGAGAGAATGGTTCACCTGATTGAATTAGATGAAATTAGAAGGGAGGGACAAAAGGAAAATATAAAGTTGCAGCAGCAGATGAAATATCTTTTTGATAAAAGAGCAACTGTGAGAAAGTTCCAGCCTGGTGATATGGTTCTCCAATGGAATGTCAGGGCTGAAGATAAAGGAAAACACAAAAAATTTGAGTCCTTATGGATGGGACCTTATGTTGTTCATCAAACCCATGGTAAGGATTCATATTTCTTGCAACATTTGGATGGTGAAAAGCAAGAATTGCCAGTGCATGGACAATTTCTAAAAATTTTCTTCAGTTAGTTCTTTTTCCATGCACAGTAGGCTTGTATATTTGTATAGGTGTGTTTGTTTCTATTGCGTGTTTGTTTCCTATTTTAGGTTTATGTTTTTTGGTCTGCCTCCTAGAGATTCGTAATTTCTTGCTATGATTTTGCAAATCAAGCATCCTTAGATAGAGCCACTATTGGGAATATTCTTAAAATTCTGAGATTTTTGTCCATTCTGATAGGTTAATCCTCTGGTCTGTAAAGTTTCCTAGGTCCAGGTGTTGGAGTTCTTCAAAAAGTTGACATAACCCTATTTCAAAGTCCTTACCCTAGGTCTTGCCTTTGAAGAATTTTGAATTCATGTAAAAAACCCCTAAAATGCTTACCACTTTCAAAATAAATCCTAAGTCATTTTCTTTATTCCTTTTCGAGCGTTACTTTTTTAAAAAATCACTTAGGTCCGTTAAACAGCACATGCATTTTTTTAATATGCGGGGGGTTATGTTTTTCTCAGTCTAGAAACCCAGTGGTATAAATAACATTTTCCTATGTTTTAAGTTCATTCCAACCGAGAATCTTCAACGAAGATCTAACGGCGGTCGCATGTTCACGTGAGTGTCTTTTAAGCTATGTGAACATGTGAAATGGCCGTTGATCTTATAACAAAAGCCGAATGTAGAGATCAGTGGCACCACTTACAAGTATCTTACAACTAACGGCTTTCTATTTGTTGAGATCAGTGGGGCTGGTGATGGAAGAATCTCTGAGGTTTTAAAATAGTAAAGGGAAGATCAGACAGCCATCGTATAATCGCATGGAATCTTTTAGCCTATGCGATTATGTGACAGGCCGTTGAGCTTGCGTTGAATGAAGTGCGATTCTCCGGTAAAATTTTTTGATAGATGTGCACAAATGAAGTCTTCTCATTGGTTAGCTTCAGCAAACACCGGTGCTTGAAAAGAGAGAAAGTACCTGACATTCTGCCAGGTGTCGCAAATGTGGAGTTTCTTTATTGATGAAGGTAGGGTGGGACCAGTGGTTTAAAAGAAGACAGTGATGGTTAGTGGTAACGGGTTTTTGCATGTTTGCATCAGCTTCTTTTAAGCTATGCGATCATGCAAAAAGCATTTCATGTTAACAAAGGAAAGTTACAAGAGACCGCCAGGAACAGAAAGGTAGTGTGACGGTTAGTCGCATGTTCGCATGAGTTTTTCTTAAGCCATGCGATCATGTGATAAGCTGTTGGATCATCTGCTAATGAGGATCAATGGTTCTCGTTCAAACTGAAGGTAAAATGGTGTGAAGTAAGGTTTCCCATTGAAGAAGTGACAGTTCGCTCTTCCGGAGGAGTAATTGTTTCATTCGTGCTAAATTAATTGTTGACAAGACTACTTTAAGTGGCTCATATATCAGAATTTCGCGCACTTTCAGAAGCACAAAGAGATCAAAGTTTGCAGAGATTCAGGCGTGAAGATTTCTGAGGATTGGTTGCTTTTCCCAGGTGGCTTCTGAGAGAAAAGGTTAGAAATTCTTGTGCAATTTTCTTCCTTTTTGAAAGGATTACAGTACTATGTTTAGTCTATCGTGCAAGAATTTCTGTTAAAATAAACTTTAAAATGGCCCGAAGGAAAGAATTTTCGGGTAAAGTAGAGTATAGTGAAAGAGGTTTGCATGAGGATTTATTGCAGTTACTTCCTGGCTCTTCCACTACCCCGGTGAAGAGTAAGAGTCTGATTCCTAAAGACCATAGGGTAAAAATAGCAGAAGGTTTATATGATACAGCAAGTTTTATTAGAGAAGCCAAGATTGGTACTATCAACACAAGAGGTGACTCTGATACCATAGGACTGGAATTGTTCAAGGTAGGTTTTAGTCAGAGAAATGCCCCTCATCCTATGAGCAATATATGGCAATCTGACTTAGGAAAACTTGTCATGCCTGGTGTCTTTCTAGATGTAGATTTGATGACCTAGGTTGCAAAAAATTATGATCCAATCACTAGAGAAATTAGGGATGCAAAGGGGGTGTTATTGTTTAAGGTTTCAGCTGAAGAAATGAGGAAGGTGTTCGGATTGAGTTAATCATCAGAAAGTTTGGAAAGCATTAAATTTGAAGAATTAAGGCAAGTTTACAATGCACAAAGGAACTATTATAAAGGCAAGTTGTTGAAGGATTTTTGCACAAAAATTGGGAAAATGGTTGTTGTGGGGCAGAACACTCCAGAGCCTTTTAAAATAGAATATTTTGATCTCAGAGCTAGGGGTGCATATTGGTCATTGTGTCAAGTTTTTGGAGAGGATGTTAGTGATAGGATGCCAATACACTTGATGTGCATGATGATCCAAATTTTACATGCACATGTGTCTATCACTTTTGATTTTGCTCCTTTCATTGCTGAATTAATCCATAATGGATTAGTAAAGATTCCAAAGAATGAAAGTGATAGACCCTTTGGTTGGTACTCTTTCATGATGTACATGTTTCTGTTCAAAGGAGCAAGCTATTTTGAACAAGAAATGGAATTGGTGAGAAAGAAGGATGGTGAAGACATGCCAGTCCAATTATGGAGCCTCACAATGACCTGGGATAAAAGGGATCACAGTTTTATCAATTTTGATAAATGTTTTGCAGCTAGACTCAGGAAGCTGTTTGTTTTAGATAACCCAAGAATCCCAACAATGTTAGCACAACTTGTTAGGCCAAACCAGTTTGCCAAGAATTTGAACATCATCCACAATTGGGGAGATGTTATTTTCTACAATGTATCAACTATTATCAGATTGTATGGTTTCAGGGGGACCCATTTTATACTGCCCTATCAAGTACCCCTTAGGATTGGAATTGTAGAGTTTTTGAGGCAATTGGGTGAAATTGAGGAGTGTGCCCTCACTGGGAAAGGAAAGGGAACTTTATTCCCAAATGTTACCATTGCCCATAAATTCATAATTACCAAGGGTGGATGGGTCTACATGGATAAAATTTTGGCCCCGTACCATATGGCTACTGCAGTTGCCAGAACAGCAGATCCAGAAGGGTTTTATAATGAAATGTTTAAAAAGAGAGCCAAGTGTGCCATGATCAACCACATTTTTAATTTCCCTGAAGACATCATCAAGAATGTAGCTAAAATATAGGAACAAGAGGTCATGAAAGAAAAATGCTTGGTATACAAGAAAACATAAGATTTTATCCGGCAATTTAATTCAGGATGGGATCCCCTGAAAAGCATAACTCCAATGGGGAAGAAAATAGACACTCTCATGAATTGTTTTTAGGGTGTTTTCCAGACTTTAAATGAGAAGAAGGAAAAAGTAATGAAGGATGATCCAGAAAAGGCTAGACAATTGTTGAGTAAGCCTGTGTTTGCAAAAGGATTACCCCCGGGGAGATATGTGGTACAAAAGAAGATTGGTTACAATGTGGTGATACCAGAATAGAGCCAGCAAAAGTAGATGGATAAAAGGGGTATCCCATCAACCTCACAACAGGTTGGAAAAGAAATGGAAATTATGGAGATCCCTGATTCTCCTCCTCAGATTGCTGAAGATATTGTTGATTCTCCACCCCCATCAAAAAGGCAAAGGTTGGAAGAGAGACCTATTGATGTGGAAGAGGAGTACTCCCCATCACAGTCTCCTATAAGAATTTTTGATGACCAAGAGATTGTAGAACAAGTGTAGCAAGTAGATGCTCTAGGTTAGATCTTCATGACTTATGAAGAAGTAAATGAGGGAGTGCCAGAGCTACCAGAAGAACCTAAGTTGGATCTAACAGTAGGGGAGTTAGCAGGCACTGAATTGGATGCCGTAATCAAGCAAGCTTGTGAAGAGTTTTTGGTTGATGACACTTTTGTTAAAACTAGGGCCTTCATGCAGTTTCTTTGAAAATTAAATATCAAGCAATTTCACGAAATCTGTGAGAAGAGACATGAAGTGAATCCGGATAAGGATTTACAAGTTATAGAGGAAGAAGTGAAAACAGAGATGACTGCAAAGTTCAAAAAAATCACTCCAGAATAGGGAAGAGATATGGTAAAGATGTCAGGAGTACTGATCCTCCCGGAATGGGATATAGCTGATGCAGTCAGAAAGCAAACCACTCCTCTCCATAGGACTCTAGAAGAAGCAGAACAAGCTGTTAAAGGAGTCACTTTTAGTGATAATCATCAAGCATTGGTGATGTGGTCTTTGAGGAAGAATGAAAGTGATAAAGGAAAGCAAATTGTCAAAGATGACCTCTCAGGGAGTTTAATTGTAAGAAGAGTTACTGATACATCTTTGGTGGAGGCATCAGGTATGGTAATGGCCATGGCATAATTAATAGCAAAGGTGGCAGAAAAGGAAGCTAGAGAGAAAGATGAACTCACTACAAAACTAGAAACAGTCTTGAAGGTTTATGGTGAGATGAAACAGGGGATTCTTGAGAGAGATATTCTGATTGCAGATTTAAGAAAGAAATTGGGAGAACAGGGCCCAATACAGTTATCAAAACAAATTTAGATAGCTTCCTCCTCTGTAGGGCCTTCCTCATCGAGCCCCATTATTGAACTTCCCCCTTCCCCTTCTCCTCCTTCCATGGATGAAGAAGATGTTGATCAAAGGGTAAAAAATAAGTTAGCTGGTAAGATAAAAGGTGTTGTGTCACATTTTGTTGCGAAGGTGAGACCTAAAGAAGTATACAAATCTGAAAAACAATTGGCAGATGTCTTGGTGACCTTTCAAAAAGAGGTGGCAACTGTGGACAAAATTTTGGAAAGATGGACTGCAAGGAAAGAAACTCTGAGGTCATGGTTTGATCGAAATAAGGATCAGTGTGTTGTAAATATTGAGCTTACGAGTACTTACAGGGTTATCAAAGATCTTTTTGATTTTGAGGTAAATAGGGAGAGTATAAAGAGAAGGTCAGACATCTTAAGAACAAGATATTTCTAGGATGATTTCCAAATTTTCCCTGGTCTTATCAAAGCAGATGGGGTAATCAAGGATAAAGTTCAATGGATGGAGCAAATAGATAGACAAGTGCTAACTAAAATAAATGACATTCTTGGTACAGATGATAATGCCCCATTTGTGCATTTTATTGAACTCCTCTAGGATGCTAGGTTACATTTTGCTAATGTGAGAATAGAGGTTCATTAGTTGGTTGCTGAGTGGGAAAAGTTGTCCCCAAAGAAAGATGAGGTCCTTGTCTTTCATTGGCCAAGTGAAGAAACCTACATGACTTGGGAATACACGTATCTATCAGGAGATTCAAAAGAAAGGGAAATCAGTTGAAGAGGTGGTAGGTGTTAGTATCCCAAACTTTTTAAAGTTAAGGTAAAAGGGACAAAAATGTCAAACAAATTGTCACAGACATGAATGTGACACCTGGCCAAATAGAGTCGCAGATGGCATCTGATCCAGAAAATGAGGGAGAGAAAGTTTCAAACAAAGAATGATGTAAATTAGCTAGATGGCAGTCATCATTCACACAACAAATTTAGCAACTGCTTTGAAATATCTTTAGACAAAAATTCCACCTGCGGGACTGTTGGAAATAGATATTTGTAATCTATTGTTGCAAACAACTTTCTGGATTTGTAATCTTGTTTTTAATGCAAGATCTTTTAACAGCCATCCGAAGCTTGTTGCATCCTTTTGAGGATTCCAAGATGGCTGATTGGTACAAGTAGTAGGGCCTTGTTCATTTTGAGGAGGTTGAGAAATATACTATAGAGGCTGAACGCCATTGTTGAAATCTTAGAATATTTTATCAGATTTTGAAGTGTATTAATGCAGTGAGGTTTTATTGGAATATAAAAAGAATTCCCTTGCATGATTTCAATTGTCTTCTTGTTTGAATTATATGGCTTTTGTGTATTGAATCTATAAGGTAGTTTTGATATACCATTTACAAGGTATCTGTGATTTTAATCTCTAGCTCCTTTCAAGGAAAGGGTAATGTCTTTAGGTTAATTTTTGAGAGCTTAGGAATTTAGCAAGAATTTGATGATCAAACATGTTTAAGAGAGGATGAATTGTAAGGCACTTCATTTGGGATTTATTTGTGTTTCATTTAGAAGATTTATGTAGGTATACATTTCATTGTTTGACTCTATAACCCGAAGATAAGGCACTGGTCTATCCTTGATTTGCAGAGATCTCACCCTCAACAATTTTCAAATAATAATTTACTTTCATGTATATTTTGAGTGACTGAGAAGATAAAGTTTATATCAAGAATATAAACTATTGTTGTGATCCTTTCAAGAAGTAGATCTGAAAGGGGTTAACCTACCTGAGTTCAAAGCTCGAAAAGAAGAAGGAGTTTATCCTTGTCACACTTGCCATTTTTTGCAAATAAATGTCTGATTCCATTAATATCTCATTGTGGAGCCTTAAGTCTGAATATAGGTACACCCACCTGGGTCTGTGGAGCCTGAAGTAGAAGAAGGACGTGGTCCTTATCAATTAGCCTTTTCCCTGTAAGAATCCAGAGTTGAGAACCCGTGAGTCAAGTTTGAAAACTGTATTGGCAATTCTACATGAAAATGAGCTAACATGGCCTATGTGCATTACTCATTATTTCTAACTCAGTAAAGAAGACATGGGACAATGACATAGAAAATATGAAAGAAAATTTTGCAGATTGTGTTGGAAGCCTTCCAGCCTTGCAGTATTGAGATCAAGAGGTAAATCAATTTTGACATACTTATAGAATTGACACCTTTGTCATTCTTGTCAAAGGAGGATTAATATAGTATGAAAATTATATGTATATAGAAGATACAAATATGCTATATAGTATGTGTATACTCTTAGGAGGAGTATCATTTTTTTTTGGAGAAATAAGTAGACATGTAGGATCCACAATTTTGTAATGGCCGTATGTTACATTTTTCATTTTTGTAATTAATTTCTTTTTCAGACTTAGCCAATTTTCCCATATGTTGCCACCAATGAAAAAGGGGGAGATTGTGGGAAATTTGGCTAAGTAGGATATCATAATTTTGTCATTATGCAATCATATACTCAACATTAAGATAACATGATTGGAGGAGGCAGTTTTGTATGAGCACATTTAAAAATTGTCTAAGTACAACAATGTTTACTAGTCTAATCAGAGACAATTTTGATTAGAGATGTTCACAAAAGAAGGTTTAGTGCATGCGCACTTGAACATGGATCATTCTATGTATATCAAAGCCACATACAAGAGTGCAATTTTGTACATGTATGAAATAATATATTAATGTTTTACTGATACAACGTTGAGCCAACCTAAACAAAGCAGAAGATAGAATATGATTATATTGAGTTAAGGGATTATTTTTTATCAAAATAATGACTTAACTAATTAGGGATGACATCCTAAATGTTAAACCTAAGGAAACATATAATGAATTTATATTATGAGAAGAGTATAGAGTATTGTAAGCTGACAAGAAGTTATTTTGTAATATCTTGTATATATGTAAGTACAATGTAATGCAAAGTATGCAAGAAAGATATAGTGATTGTACTAAGTTGATATATGATGCAAAATTGTATGTTGTAAGAAGAAAGCAAGCAATTACTATATATCAAAGCGAAGATCCTACAAAGCTAGATTAGAATAGTAAAGCTATTTGGTAGCAGTAAAAGGTTTTTGTATCTTACCTTTGTATTTGAAGCTATCACTGTATATTGCATGTTTGGGTAGTGAGCTCATATTGTAAACCTTTTTTTTCGTAATAGAAAATCCTAATAGGGTTGAGGCTTCTAACAAGGTCTAGAGTCCTTTAACCAAGACAAAGACACTATATGTATGTAAAAGATTCCTAACAAGGTCAACATCCTTAACCATATACTTTTGATTAGTGAATCAGTTGTGGGTATCATCCCCACTGGGGTTTTCCCTTGGTCAAGGTTTCCTCGAGAACAAACATGGTGTTATGAGTTCATTCATTTTAATTTTATTCTTTTTATTTAGTTTAATTAGTTTAATTTCTTGTGCAAGCTACAATTTAATTTCTTATATCTATAATTGGGCAAAAGTAAAAGTTTGTGAAATACTAATTCACCCCTCTCTCAATATTTCATATTTCTAACACTACATCTTGAAATCATTCAAATTGGGATTCCCCTGTACCATCAATATTGTAGAATATGAGGTACTCATCTCAAGCCTCAAGATAGCTATCTAGTGGAAAATCATAGAATTACAAATGTCTGGAGAGTCTCAGCTCATCATCAAATAAGTCATGGATGAGTTCCTAACAAAGGGCGACAATTTGTTTCCCTATAAGGAGTTAGTGGAAAAGATGAATGAGAAATTTTTGAGCCTTCAATTCATGTAAGTACCAAGGTTACAAAACAAGGCAACAAACCCAATGGAAACCATCAGGTCCCTACTTGAAATCTCTCATGATGCAACATGATAAGAATTATTAGCCAGTTAGCTACAATTTCCCACATATGAGAACACTGATTCAGAAATGGTATGCATCTTGGTTGGTCCCCAGTCCCTGTGGTACCATGATATTCACACTTATGTAAAAAATTGTATCATATCACCCCATCTTATAAACACCCAATGCCAAAACCTCAATCACGAAGCATCTTGCTACACTCTCATAGCTAACACCTTATATCATCGTGAATATCATAATATCCTCTCTAGGTGTTTAGACTTGAATGAAGCCACCTAGTATTTACACAAGGTACACACTAGAATCTATAGTGCTCATGCAAGCATTATGATCTTATAAAAGAATCTTATTAGAGTAGGGTATTATTGGCCCACTATGGAGCATGATTCTTGTTAGGAATAGTCCCAAGAGATATCTGAGAGCGGGGTTGAATCAGCTATCTCCAAGATTCAATTCTTTATCCAATTAAGTATAGAAGAAAATTAAGCATAAACACAATATGAGAACACTTAACACAACACCACAATTTTGGTTACGGGGAAACCCAAATAGGTAAAAACCTGAGTGGGAATTAGCACCCCCTATAAACTGCAGTAGAGTATAATGATCCCTGTTAGAAGATCTTACAACCCTGTTAGGAGTTGATCTTTACAATGCATTAAGTACGATGACCTGATCAAAGATCATACCCTATTAGGAGTCTTTTACAATTAACCCTATTAGGGGTGAGGACAAATTGTTTGGGAGCACACTGCTCAAAGAGGTGAAGGCTACAACCTTCTACTTAACAAATACACACCATATCTAGATCTTGGTGAACTACAAGTTATAACTACAATTTGGATTAGTTCTAATGAATAGCATACACTCTCTTCTTTGTGACATAGACCTTCTATTGATGGCTCAATACTTCACACCTTCTACTCTGCTCTTTTCTTTCAACTATCTGCCATACTTACTAATCACAACTGGCCGACTATAAGTATCTTTCTCCAAATGATATAATCAATTCAGCCTATTATAAATTCCTTCAAATCATATTAGAGAAACCATATAATTCTCCAGCAACATCTCCAATGGCTATAATAAGCACACAACACTAATTAGGACCGCGCAAGTCCATATGAGTAGATGCATCGCTTCACACAGTCGAATTCACCAAATTAACTGATACTTTCTTCTCATGATAAAATATGTTATGTGCTCTTAAATAAAAATTCTTAACTCTTCTCCAAACATGAATCTAAACACACATATCAAAATTTTAGGTGTAACTAATACAACAATATAAAAAATGTTGGCTCCATCAGATAAAGTTAGGAAACTGTAACTGGTAACTAGAAACATCATAACTCAACCTGTACTGCACAATTGACTCTGTGTCCATGAACATAGCTTCACTTACATATCTACAACATAAATATAAACACACAAGGCTCCATCACAACCATACTAAAAATCACATACAGATCTCTTCCAGGGACCTATCAGGAACACTACTGATACAAACAACTGTATTACTGTCTTCACTAATAATCAACCTCTGCATCTATGATATCATGCTGATAACATATCTAGGAACCATATGCTCAAGGCTCTCTCCATCAGGCTTCCACACATGTTTCTTACCATATGTTGTCATTAATGACAAACATATAGTCAGTACTAGCTTGCTACAAATCTCCAGCAATCTCCTGCTTTGGCATTGATGGAAACATATGGAATGAAAAACACCACCAATCCAAATGTAAAATTATTTTATAACATTCTCCATTTCCTCAACAAAACTTCCCCAAGGATGAGTCCTCCATCTACTACTGAATGCTCTAAATATCAATTGCTATATCTCCTTACTGTATACTCCCCATTACTTCATACTCCTTAACTGTATATACTCCCCATTTTGTTTTTCATGACTATATACTCACTCCCCCTTTGACATCAATGGAAAAGGGTGCCAAAAAAATAAGCACCAGTACAAATCCTGAAGTAGACTAGTCAACCACATTAGAAATAGGGAATACTAAGAGGGGGGGTGAATCAGTATTCTACAAACTTTTACTTTTGCCTAATTATGGATATAACAGATTATCTTAACACATGCATAACATAAGAAGCTAAAAAACATGCATAGAAATAAAACTAAAGAACTCATAACACATTATTTGTTCTCGAGGAAACCCTAGCCAAGGGAAAACCCCAGTGGGGATGGTACCCACAAAAATCCACTAATCAAAAGTATCATGTTAAGGATGTTGACCTTGTTAGGAGTCTATTACATGCATATAGTATCTCAGTCTTGATTAAGGGACTATAGGCCTTGTTAGAAGCCTCAACCCTATTAGGAGTTGGTAGTACAGAAAGTGATTACTAGATGAGCCCACTGCCCAAACAAGTAATGTACAATATACACTGATTACAAAAGAAGGTTAAGGTACATAACCTTATACTTCTTACATCAATATCTCTTCGCTACTCTTTCACTATCGCTATTACATATGCATCATATATCTCGCTACATATCACTTCTTGATTACATTACATTTATACAAGTTATTAGGATTAATAAATTTCTAGTCAGCTATCATATTACAAATAACTTTATCCAAGGTTTAACATCTAGGATGTCATCCCTTTATATTGTTAAGTCATTATTTTGATAAAAAAAATAATCCCTTAACTCTTTATCAATTCTGTCTTCATATTCTTTCCTGTCAGCTTAACACTATCTTTAGTAAAACTGTCATAACTTCTTTCATACATGTCGTCCTAACTTGCGCTCTAAGATGATTCTTCAATAGCATCATAGAGTCTATGTTCAAGTGCTCAAGCACTAAAGTTACTCCAATCAACATCACAAACAAAAATTGTCTCCAAGTTCACTGGTAAAAACATTGTCTCATACTTAGACAATTTCTCATTGTGCTCTAGCATACTAACTTTTTGACCTATGCGATCTTCATGTAGATCATATTTTTCCATAATGACAACATATATGTAACCAACTTAGACAAATTTCCAACAATCTCCCCCTTTGTCATTAGTGGCAACATATGAGAAAATTGGCTAAGTCTACAACTTCAAAATTTGAAAATTGTGGCCATAGTATAAAATATATACTATCCTTATAACTCCAAAAAAAACTTATCTCTAATACAGTACTCCCCCTAAGAGTATCAATCCTTATGATTTTCTTATCAATTTTCTACTATATATCTCTCCCCCTTTGACAACAATGACAAAATAAAGGTAAGGAGGGTTACAAAACTGTATTCACAAAAATATTATACCTTAATTCAATATTGCAAAGCCGGTAGGCTTGCAACACAATCTGCAAAATCAATCTTTATAACCTCTAACTCCTTCTCCCGTGATTTCTTAATAGAATCTTCCACACTAAGTAGTGCACACAATCCATAAGAGGCTATCTCACATGCTTGGAGATTATCAAAGTTAAACTTTTGAAAGGATGTCTTAGTTGAAAGACATTCTTCTAATTTCCCTTCAATAATACTTAACTTCATAGAAGTGTGCTCTCTTAAAAGAGTGAATCTTTTCATTTTCCTATATTTTTCATCTTGCAAAATTTTGATTTCATCATATATCTTACAAATTTTCTTCTCAACATCAAATACCTTCACATTGGGGCTTGAAAGAAAGTTAGTTTCATTATGAATTTCTGCTTCCTTCATCTTCATCTTTGGATTTCTTTTGTTGTTAAGGTCTCTAATTTTCTACACTGGATGTACAAAGACTTTCCTCTTTCCAAATTCTTCCTCAAGTCCTTTATACAGATATCAAAATTGTTGATATCATTCCTGATATTTTGTCTAATGTTCAAAAGCATTTTGGCCTCATAGGCTGCTTGATCTTTCACTTTTTCTATATCAGATAAATTTGTGAATTCACTGTCAAAAGTGTTCATCACTTTCTTTGCTTTCTCCAGAGGGTTAACTTCTGCAATTTGTGTAGTTACAATGCCTTGTAACTTCTCAGTCAGTTCCTTCAGGCATCCTTCAAGACTTTTTACTTTCTTGTTCTTTCCAATGATCTTGTTCAAGGATGTGATCAATTCCATTTGATCATCATCATCTACTTCCTTCCCCAAATGCTCAATCATAGATCCAATCTGATTCTTCTTTCTAGTCTCAGGAGTAAGATTGATATCTTCTTTAGTGGGAATAGGTACTTTTTTTTCTATCACTGAGGGTTCTACAATTGTGGTCTCTCTTTTCTCTTCTCCTTTGGTAGTCTCATGTTCTTCAAAAGCTGAATTGTCAACAATGTTTTCCAGATTCTTGAATACATTATCATCAGTATCCAAGGTGATCTTCATTCCTTCTACATTCATGACTTCATCTTCAATGTTTATGGCTAGTGGAGAGGGAATGTCCTCTTGTTTTGTTTCACCTACTTGCTTTGCTGCAAGTGATGGTTCTCCAACATTTTCTGACATAACCTTGATGATTGCTTGCTCTATTTCTGTATTAACTTCTTCATATTTGCCTCCCATAACCTGAATGGTTCTCTTCTTGGTTCTCAAATGGGTGCTTAAAGCTTTCATGATCTGACTAAAGTGTGCTTCATCTTTTACAACACAAATCTTTCTTACAAGATTTTCTCTAATAGATGTGTCTTCCTTTGATGCTCTCTTCTTCCTATTCACAAGTTTATTATACAAATCATCAAGTATCTTACCCTAAATTGTATCAAACTTCTTATTAGACAAAATCATATGCTTTACCACTACATTTTCTAGATTTAATCTCTTTGTATAATCATAGAGTTCATAATACTTATTCATTCTAGTAAAGTCTCCATCCTAAATGATCTGCTCATTAAGCTTCTCAACTTTAGGTTTCCAAGTTTTCTTCTTAATAGAAGTGCCATCATCTTTGATTTCTACAATTTTCCCTGGAACTGGTTGCACTAATGGTTTATGTCTCTTACCCAGTCTAGTAGCACTCTCTTTTACTCTTTTTCTAGGTGTGGAGGAAGTGGATCTAGTGGATATCCTTGCTTCTTGATCCTTCTCAATTTCTTCCACTTTCACCTTAACTTGTGTTTCTTCTTGCTATGTTGCAATTGATGATAAAGGTGGAATAGACAAAACTTCTTTTTGTCCAATATCTCTGATTGCTGCTATTGTTTTCTTTGCTACCAAGAATTCATGCTCAGTCATCCCTATATCTTTTAGAATTTTCTTGATAGTACTCTCAACTCTTTTCTTTGACTACTTTTCTTCAAGTAAGGTCTTTGTGGAGTTGAAGTTCTCCTCAAAGGTTCCAAACCTATTACAGTAAGTGTCCAACTTGCACTTAAGTAACCTACTCACATATCCTTCTATCTCTACCTTAGATATCTCATAGCAAAGAGGGTCTATGAACTCTATTCTAGGTTCTATTGCTTCAATGTAGGTAAACTCAGTATCAACCACGAAACATATCTCATTTTAATACTTCTCCACAAGAGACAGTGGGATCCTTGATCTGCTAGACACTATATCCTGAAATGTCTTGATTACCAATACTGCACTCTCATGCACTTTATCAATAACATGCCTTCTATACACTAGGTTAATCCTTTCCATTGTAGTTTGACCATCATTCCAGTCATTTCCAATGTTGTAAGGAAATCTTCTCAATAGATAAAAAAACATATAGGTGATTAAGGATGAGAATTTGAACTGTGTATACTTAGTTTTCTTAATCTTTTCCAAATTCTCAAACATTTGAATTCTCAAAATCTCACACATATCAACTTGTGCTTTGTCAACACACATCAAATAAGCTGCATGTATCATTCCAGCTACCATGCCATCCTCTCTTGAATTTGCACAAAACTTAGTGGTTAGGATCTTGCATAAGTATCTGACATCATCTTGTTGAATCTTACTAATCACAATTCCTCTACCATTATAGGATGAATTTGTGTTGTCTAGGACTATTTTCCTCATGTTCTTCTCATTTAAAGGAATGTCTCTAGTTTTAGATAGTCTAGTAACTTCATGAATCAAATCAGCTATGATATCTATCACTCTATCTTCTAACCAAAACTTCCCATTATGAATTATACTTAAGATTATCTTAGTACATTCTTCATTGTAAAATTCATACTGTAATGCATACTTAATGATTTCATTATCTTTCAAATGTTCAAATCCTTCTTTCAATGTGATGTCCTAATTGTAGATCTTCTGATATTCCATGGTGAAATCACTATGACTGATAGTCTCTAGTTTGCATCCAAGATAACTTCTAACATTCTCTAGATGTAAAACTCTATCTGGTACGGATGATAAAGCTAACCTAGGATCATCTTCCAAGGGTTCTACTGGTTCCCTTTTCAACTTAGGTCTATTTTTATCTCTAACATTGTGAATTAAAGAAACATCCATGATTTCTTCTGATTCCTTCACTAATTTAAAGATCTATCAAGTAAAATACCTCGATTTCATGATTTTAGGGCTTGTGTAGATTCGACACAAAATTCTTCTCCAAATCCTTGCAAAATGCTTCCAATCACTACTCTTTGATCTCCTTAACACTTGAATTCACTTTGATGATCAAATAATGCCAATCATGACCTTTTATTAATTCAATCTTACTTAGATCTGACATCGCATTCAATTCTTTTACTGCTTCTTTCCAAAAAGCTAATTCTGCTAACCTGCAAAACTTAAAACTTCTTGCGATCTCGTAAAACATAATATTTTTCTTTGCGCTCTTAACCATAGCATTAGAACATCATATACTACCTTTCATTAACTGCACAAGATTCAGTTCATCATATATCTACTTCTATACTAATCTAAGTTCCTATTCTACTACAATTTTCATAAATTAAGTACTTTGAGATGGGTCAGGTAAAGATTCATTCTTACCTTTTAATGCTTCACCTTCCTGATTACCTTCAATGTTGAATATGTCTCCTTGATCTATGCTTTTGATAAAATTCACTTCATCTGAATTACTACAACATCCTTTCTGATTGTTACTTGCATATTCATTTCTTCTTGCATGATTTCTAGGATTAGGATTAGGATGAAAAACTCTATTGTTCATTCTGCAAAACCTTGCTATATGTCCAATCTTGTTGCATATCTGACAAACAATTCCATTGTTTCCATATCATGGTCCAAGTTGATTGATCTATGATCTACAATTTCTAGCAATGTGTCCAACCTTATTGCATCTATAACATATTACTCCATTTCTTCTGTTCATATCTTCAGTAGGTTTCTTATCTACATTGTTAGTATTCCAAAACATTCTACTACCATCATTATTCTCAATAAATTTAGGTTTCCTACATTCAATAGCTCTATGTCCAAAACCATGACAATTACAACAATAACCATTAAGAGGTTTGAATTGCTTACCTATGCAATCTCTCTTCATATGACCAATAGTATTACAAGAAAAACATCTACCTTTGAATTCTCTTTTCATACCTTTGGGTGATTCCTCTTGCTTAGGTGATTCTTCTTCTTTAGGTGTATCTTTAGACTTGTTAATCTCATCAGACTTCTTCTCATCTATGCTTTTAGATATTTTCAGATCTGGTTCCTTTCTTTCTTCATTTGCTTTAAAAGTGTTGAATCCAAGACCAGTCTTATCATAGAATGGTTTTTGATAAGATAATCGTTCATCAATCTTCTCACTAGTTGAATATAACCTTTCAAGTTGTAGTTTGGATTGAGTCAGTTCACCTTTCACAATTTTATTGTATTTCTCAAGTTCAACATACTGCAAATTGACTTTCTCAAGTTCAGATGTTGCTTTACCAAGTTTAGATTTTAGTCCTTCATTTTCAGTCTTTAGACATTCATTCTTAGATTTCAGATTTGCTTCATTCTTACCATTTCCATCTTTTAGACTAAGCTTCAAATTTTCTATCTGCAGTTCATGCTTAAGGATCTCATTTTCTTTTTCTAAATTTTCATCACAATCTTCAATAAAAACTTTGGATTCCTTTTCAGATCTTAGATCTTCCAGCTTGTTTTTTAGTATCTCAATGAGGTTCTTTGCATCATCATATTTTATATTCAAAGTGTCTCTTTCAATAGTAAGCAAGTTAATCTATTCAAGAGCTTCTTCAAGATTCTTCTATAGCTAATCCATATCCATAGAAATCTTACTCAAGCTGCTAGGCTTTCCTTGAATGATTCTTTTCTGAGTAACTAAGCTCTGATACCAATTGTTAAAAATAGGGAGTACTGAGAGGGGGGATGAATTAGTATTCTACAAACTTTTACTTTTTCCCAATTATGAATATAACAAATTATCTTAACACATGCATAACAAAAGAAGGTAAAGAACATGCATAGCAATAAAAATAAAGAACTCATAAGACATTATTTGTTCTTGAAGAAACCCTAGCTAAGGGAAAACCTGGTGGGGATGGTACCCACAAAAATCCACTAATCAAAAGTATCTTGTTAAGTATGTTGACCCTATTAGGAGTCTATTACATGCATATAGTGTCTCAGTCCTGATTAAGGAACTATAGACCTTATTAGAAGCCTCAACCCTATTAGGAGTTGGCAATACAAAAAGTGATTACTAGATGAGCCCACTGCGCAAACAAGTAATGTACAATATACACTAATTACAAAAGAAGGTTAAGGTACATAACCTTATACTACTTGCATCAATATCTCTTCACTGCTCTTTCACTATCGCTACTACATATGCATCATATATCTCACTACATATCACTTCTTGATTACATTACATTTTTACAAGTTATTAGGATTAATAACTTTCCAGTCGGCTATCATATTAAAAATAAATTTATCCAAGGGTTAACATCTAGGATGTCATCCCTTTATATTTTTAAGTCATTATTTTGATAAACAAAATAATCGCTTAACTCTTTATCAATTCTATCTTCATATTCTGTCCTGTAGGCTTGACACTATCTTTAGTAAAATTGGCATAACTTCTTTCGTACATGTTGTACTAACTTGCACTCTGAGATGAGTCTTCAATAGTCATCATAGAGTCTATGTTCAAGTGTGCAAGCACTGAACTTACTCCAATCAACATCACAAACAAAAACTATCTCCAGGTTCTCTGGTAAAAACAATGTCTCATACTTAGACAATTTCTCATTGCGCTCTGACATACTAGCTCTCTGACCTGTGTGATCTTCATGTAGATCATATGTTTCCATAATGAAAACATCTATGTAACTAACTTAGCCAAATTTCCAACAAACCATTCATTAGTCACTAATGATTGATGCACTCTTGCAAACTCAAATTAGATCCAAGGAAGGGAATTACTCCCAGGTTCTCCTTGAGATACTCAAATGTATCCTTTAGTAAAGGCTTTGTGAACATGTCTGCTAGCTATTCTTTTATTCTCATGTAGTCTAATTTTACTTCTTTCTTTGTAACTTTCTCTCTTAGGAAGTGATATTTTATCTCAATGTGTTTTGTCATTGCATGCATCAAAGGGTCCTTTGACATATTGATAGTGCTAGTGTTATCACAATGAATAACAATAGGATAATCAATTTGAATTCCAAAATATTTTATGATCTACTTGATCCAAAGAATTGTAGAACAATTTAATGTTGCTGCTACATACTCTACTTCTATTGTGGATTGAGGAATACATTTTTGCTTCTTGCTTGTCCAAGTAATAATTCTATCTCCAAGAAATACTACTCCTCCTGAGGTACTCTTTCTATTATCCACGTAACCTGGCCAATCTATATTTGTATACACATATGAAGTTCTACATTTTCTAAATTAGGATACCATAAACCATAGTCTATAGTTCCTTTCAAATATTTCAATATCCTCTTTACTGCCATAAGATGACTTTGCTTAGGTTCTACTAAAAATCTTCCAACTATACCAATTGCATTAGAAATATCAAGTCTAGATTGAGTAAGATTTATGAGTTTACCAATCATAGACTTATGTAAGGTAATGTATACTATTGTAGAATCATCTTCTTTTGAAAGCTTGCATCATGTTATCATAGGGGTACTTACTGGCTTGCAAACATCCATCTTGAACTTCTTCAATATCTCTTTCACATACTTAGATTGATTAATGAAAATAAATTTGTCTGTCTACTGCACATTTAGTCCCAAAAAGTACTTGATAGGTCCATTCATGCTCATTTCAAAATCTATCTACATCTCTTTAGAAAATTCTGCACTAAGCTTGCCATTTACACCAAAAATAATGTCATAAAAAAATATAGCAACTAACAATAATCCATCAGGTGTCTCTCTTATGAATAAGTTACAATCTGATGCTCCTTTCTTGAATCCTATCTTTTTCAAGTAACCATCTAGTATTTCATACCATGCTCTAGGGGCTTGCTTAAGTCCATAGATGGATTTCCTTAGTCTACATACCATATCAAGTCTGTCTGATAAAGTAAATCCTTCAGGCTACTCTATGTATATTTCTTCCTTCAACTCTCCATTCAGGAAAGCTGACTTGACATCAATTTGATATACTTTAAAGTATTTGAATGTTGCATAGGCTAGAAAAAACTTTATGGCTTCCAATCTTCTTACATGGGAAAATGTATCAGAATAATCAATTCCTTCTCTTTGGACATATCCTTTTCATACTAGTCTTTCTTTGTTTCTTACTATTGTTCCATCTTAATTCATCTTGTTTCTGAATATCCACTTGTTTCCAATCACATTCTTATCACTAGGTCTAGGGACTAGTTCCCATGTGTCATTCTTAACTATCTGATCTAGCTCTTATTTCATTGCTTCATTCCAATCTGAATCATTACATGCATCTTCAACACTTAAAGGTTCAATTTGTGAAAGTAAACATACTACTTCATCAGCTATGGAACTTTTTGCTTTTGATCTTGTCATGACTTTGTTTTTCTGATCTCCAATGATATCTTCCTTTGAGTGGTATCTAGATGTCAATTTAGGAACATTATGTGTGACTCTCTCATCTATCTTTTGTGATTCTTCTTCACTTGTCTCAGGTTGATTGAATAATACATCAATGTTGTCAAACATTTCTTTAATAATTGTTTCTCTATTCATAGTACTAGGTTCTTCTTCAATCATAGGTGATGGAATATGGATGAAGTGACTAAGAGGGGGGGTGAATCAGTCAACCATAAATTTCTTTACAATTAATTCTTTCCAGATCCCTTAGGATATCTTAACAATGTTATCTGTATTAGCACTCGGTAAATAGATTGCAGTAATTTTGAAGATGCAGAAAGTATTAGCAAAATTATCTTTTAGATATTCATCAGCACTGGTGTATGATTAAGATAGCAATTAAGAACACAAGAGACACAAGATTTAACGTGGAAACCCAATATGGGAAAAACCACCAATGTATCTAGATACTGATTTTCACTTTTCTAAAGTGATGCCCGGTTAGAAGCCAACCCGGTAAAAGGTTACAAAACACACTGTTAGGTGTGACCTTGTTAGAGGATTTTAAAACACCCTGCTAGGAGTGGCCTGGTAAGAGGTCTTGAAAACAATTCAATGGAATTGTCACCTTGTTAGAGGATTTACAATATGGTTGTTAAACCAACTCGGTTAAGAGATTTAGAATTCACTGTTACAATGATAAGAAGGTAACAATGAAAAATGACCTGTATAATAATGCAACTGTTTTGCTGATTACAGATCTCTGTTCTGCATATGTGTGATCCTTCCTGATCGAATAAATCTGTGCTGCACCTCAAGGATATCTGAACATCCTTCACAAATTCGCACACACCTTTCCTATCTTTCTTCTGTAAATCTTCTACTATATTTATTGTTTACTTTTCACATTTGACCTTTTATTTATATGATTTTTGATTTGTCAAATTGACATTATTTAGTATAACAGTCGGCTGAATTAAGCAAACTCTATTTGCAAAAATCCTTCAAGGGCTGACAGTGCTCGGTGACCATAACTTTCTATAATCTTTCGGAGACCGAGGGAACTCGGTAAACACCGACAATCCTTTATCTTCGATAACCAACTGAACTCGGTAAACACTAACTTTTCTTCGATGACCGACTGAACTCGGTAAACACTAACTTTTCTTCGATGACTGACTGAACTTGGTAAACACTAACTTTTCTTCGATGACCGACTGAACTTGGTAAACACTAACTTTTCTTTGGTAACCGAGTGAACTCGGTAGACACTAATTTTCTTTGATAACCGAGTGGACTCGGTAAGCACTAATA
This sequence comes from Chamaecyparis obtusa, assembly GCA_027943335.1. Classification (NCBI taxonomy): domain Eukaryota; kingdom Viridiplantae; phylum Streptophyta; class Pinopsida; order Cupressales; family Cupressaceae; genus Chamaecyparis; species Chamaecyparis obtusa. The sequence goes on from BSBK01000984.1 coordinate 475,870, forward strand.
TTCCTATCTAGCAGACCAACTGAGCTCGGTAGTAACTGGTTGCTGCAGACTATGACATTGTGTGACATCAAAGACAATATATAATTTGAGTAGCAATTTCCTTCAGACAATTGTTTCCAATAATCTCCCTCTTTGGCATTGATGGCAACACAATATGTCATAGCATAAGAAATTTGAAAGAGTTACCTCGGTTCAGATTCAAATCTCCCTCTGTCAGCAAACTTCCTGTATCCTGAAAATTCTTCCTTCTGACTATTGAAAATTTCTTGAAGTAATAGCAAAGACATAGCAAACACTCCCTCTTTGACAACACATGCCAAAGATAATTCACAAATTACCGGTGTAAATTAATGTACCTCAAGTACTGATTCATATGCAATGATTCCTTCAATATGCTGCATCGACTGGTTGATTTTCAATCATTTTCTGGTTGATGCATCACTAAAACTATATTTAGTGAGCCTCAGATAGGGGAATGACCCCTAACTTACCTCTTAGATACACAAATGCATCCTTAGGTAATGGTTTGGTAAAAATGTCTACAATCTGTTCTTTTGTATGAATATATTCTAATCTGATTTCCTTATCTTGCACCAATTCTCTGACAAAGTGATATTTAATAGCAATATGCTTGGTTTTGGAATGCATCACTGGATTCTTAGAAATGTTTATTGCACTGGTATTGTCACAAAATATAACAACTGGTTCTTTGATTTCAACCTTCATACCTTCTAATAGCTGTTTAAACCAAACAATATTTGAACAATTTACTGCAGCAGCAACATATTCTGCTTCAGCTGTGGATTGAAATGTGCAATTCTGCTTTTTACTAGTCTAGGATACCAGTCTTTTTCCAAGAAAAAATGCTCCACCACTTGTGCTTTTTCTGTCATCAATGTTTCCTGCCCAATCAGCATCAGTAAATACTTTTAAGTCTAGATTGCCTCCAAATTTATACCACAAACCATATTCTTCAGTTCCTCTTAAGTATCTTAAGATTCTTTTGATTGCCATCATGTGATTTTCCTTAGGTTTTGCTAAGAATCTAGCTACTATACCGACTGCTAAGGCAATATCAGGTCTTGTATGTACTACATACTGCAATTTTCCAATCATAGATCGGTATAGGGTCTGATCAACTTCTTTTGAATCATCAATTTTGGTAAGTTTCAGTCCAGTACACATGGGTGTACCAACTGGTTTTGAATCTTCCATACCAAACTTCTTAAGTATTTCCTTAATGTATTTTGATTGAGTAATGTATATACCATTCTTGCTTTGCTGAATTTGAAGACCAACAAAGAATTTTATTAAACCAAACATAGACATTTCAAATTCTTTGTTCATTTGTTCTGAAAATTCTTTTCACTAATCCTCATTCCCTGTAAATATAGTATCATCTACAAATATTTCTGCCAATACAATTTTATCATCTGGTCCTTCTTTAATATACAGATTGCTGTTATCATTAGCTCTTTTGAAATTAATCTGAATCAAATAGTTATGGAGTCTTTCATACCATGCTCTAGGAGCTTGTTTCAAACCATACAATGCTTTGTGTAACCTGCAGACCATGTCCTTTTTATCTGGATCAACAAAACCTTCAGGTTGTTCAATGTAGACTTCTTCATCAAGAATACCATTGAGAAATGTAGATTTTATATCCATCTAATATACCTTAAATCCTTTGTGTGCTGCATAAGCAAGTAGAGTTCTTACACCTTCTAATCTTGCAATAGGAGCGAAAGTTTCTCCATAATCTATGCCTTCTTCTTGAGAATAACCTTTACATACCAGTCTAGCTTTGTTTCTAGATACTTGACCATCTTCATTTAGCTTATTCCTGAATACCCATTTTGTTCCAATTACATTCTTATCTTTAGGTCTAGGTACAAGAGTCCAAGTTTTGTTCTTTTGTATTTATTCTAATTCTTCATTCATTGCTTCAATCCAACTTTCATTTTCTAGTGCATCTTTGATATTTCTAGGTTCAAAGTCAGTAAGCAGACATGTACCTTTTAGCTTGCTTCTTGTCATAGTACCATCTGATTTGTTTCCAATGATTTGATCTGGTGTATGATGTCTTCTGACATATTTGGCTAGTATAGGTTCCTTGCCTTTTGAATGATTCATGCTGATGTCTTCTAGGATCTCTTCTTCAGGTTGCTCGGGCTTGGTAGATATTTGCTCGGTAACTTGAAGCTGAGACTCGGTCTGAATTACTTCCTGTGACTCGGTTTGAACTTCTTCCTGTGACTCGGTTTGTGATTCGGTAACTGTGCTTGGCTCGGTAGATATAGTTTCCTTATTGATAGTTGAGCCTGCCAATGTTTCAGGTTCAATGTAAACGAATCTTCTGTAGTTCTCAGGTTCCCTTTTGCTTTCTTCTTCAATCTTTTCTGCAAACTCATCAAATTTTACATATATACTTTCTATAACTTTGTGAGTAGATAAGTTCAGACATTTGTATGCCTTGCTTTTGCTAGAATATCCATCAATATTCCTTCATCACTTTTCACATCAAATTTATTTCTTCTGGATTCTTTTAAGATATAACACTTGCTACAAAATATTTTCATGTAACTTACATTGGGTTTATAGCCATACCATAATTCATAAGGAGTTTTGAATGTGTCTTTCTTCAATTGTACTCGGTTCAAGGTATGAACTACAGTGCTGATAGCTTCCTTCCAGTACTTTATAGCGATGTTCTTTTCTATCATTAGAGTCCTTGCACAATCCATAATAGATCTATTTCTTCTTTCTGCTATTCCATTCTGCTCAGGAGTTCTAGGAGCTGATACCTATCTTTTGATTCCTCTTTCAATGTAGAAGTTGTTAAAATCATGGGAGATGAATTCACCACCTCTGTCTGATCTTAAGCATTTCAATCTTTTCCCTGTTTCCTTTTCCACTCTTGCTAAGTACCATTTGAACTTTTCAAATGCTTCTGATTTTTCTCTTAAATACACAACAGTCATCATTCTAGAATAATCATCAATGAAAAGAATAAAGAATTTATCTCCAGTATAGCTTTTTATTCCAATAGGTCCACATAAATCAGTATGCACAATTTCCAAAATTTCTTTAGACTGATAGTTCTTACTCTTGAAACTAGTTTTACTCATTTTGCCAATCTGACAGTTCTTACATAGACTAGTATCAGGTTTCTTCAAAGTAGGAATGCCTCTAACCTTCTTGAATTTGCTTATTTTTATCATGTTATCAAAATTCACATGACATAACCTTTTGTGCCATAGCCAACTTTCTTCAATTTGAGCAATAAAGAATGAATATTCACTGAGATCAAGATAAAATAAGTTACCTTTTGTTTGTTTGCTTGATCCAATGAGTTTTCCTTTTTCATCCAGCAGTCTTGCTTGACCATTCATGAATTCAACCTTGAAACCAGTGTTGATTAGCTGTGCTACACTTAGAAGATTATGTTTTAGTCCTTCAACCCAATAAGCATTATCACATATGAGTTCTTTGGTTAATGAGATTCTTCCTTTTCCTTTTATACAACAAGGTTCATTGTTTCCAAATCTTACATTACCACTATCACAGTCTTCTAGATATTCAAATTTTGTCTTGTCACCAGTCATGTGGTGTGAACATCCGCTGTCTATTATCCATATATCATCTTTGCTTATATGAGAAATAAGTGCCATCTTATCTTCATCATCATCAGATTCATCTTTTATAGCAATAAAAACAATTTCTTCTTCACTATCATCAAAATCTTTAGCCATAAAACATGATTTCTTACCTTTATCCTTGTATGATTTGAAATTCTTTTTGCCATAGTACTTGTGACTTCTCTTCTCTTCCTTGACTTGCTTGTTTGGGCACCTAGCTGCAATATGTCCAATTTCTTCACATGAAAAATAGATTAAAGGAGTTTTACCTTTATACTTACCTTTCCCTCTAGAGTACTTCTTTGCAAGTAATGCTTCTACAATTTCAAGATCACTATCAGAACTTTCTTCTGATACTTCTTCACTTTCTGACTGAACTTCTTTAATTTTCTTATTCTTCTTTAGTGAAACCTTGGCCTCAAATGCTGATTCGATATTTTTGGAACTAGGAACATAGTTGTCATAGTTGTCTAATTCAAAGGCTGTCAATCTTCCAACTAAAGCATCCAAAGTTATATTGTGGTTTGTTTCACATCTTCTTTCTTGAATAGCTGATACTCTTATTGCATAGATAGGGAGTAATGTTCTGAGTACCTTACTTATAACAGTTTCATTTGAGATTGTTCCTCCAGATGCTCTAATTGCCCTTACACTTGCTTTGATTCTTTCAACATATTTTGCAATGTTTTCATCTTCCTTCATATTCATCTTGTCAAACTGTCCTCTTAGGCTTTCTGCTTTGGCTCTTTTCACATTTGCATCACCACGATATATTTTCTTCAGTGCCATCCACATTTCATATGCAGTAGTGCAGTCTTTAATATCATCAAATTCTTCATAGCTGAGAGCAGATGCAATGTCTATCATCATGGTGTTGTGAGTCTTTTTATCTTGAATGTCTTCAACAGTTAATGCACCATTAGGAATTGTGTATTCTTCATCAATGTATTTTCATTTTGAATCGCCAATGGAAGCCAGACGAAGTCGCATGAGACCTTTCTATGCTGAAAAGTTATCTCTGTTGAGCTTTGGAATTTCCCTCTTGTAAGACATCCTGATCTTTAGCTTAGGTCTTTGAAACCCTTCCTGCAAGCACCAAAAGCTCTGATACCAATTGATGGAATATGGATGAAGTGACTGAGAGGGGGGGTGAATCAGTCAACCATAAATTTCTTTACAATTAATTCTTTCCAGATCCCTTAGGATATCTTAACAATGTTATCTGTATTAGCACTCGGTAAATAGATTGCAGTAATTTTGAAGATGCAGAAAGTATTAGCAAAATTATCTTTTAGATATTCATCAGCACTGGTGTATGATTAAGATAGCAATTAAGAACAAAAGAGACACAAGAGTTAACGTGGAAACCCAATATGGGAAAAACCACCAATGTATCTAGATACTGATTTTCACTTTTTTGAAGTGATGCCCGGTTAGAAGCCAACCCGGTAAAAGGTTACAAAACACACTGTTAGGTGTGACCTTGTTAGAGGATTTTAAAACACCCTGCTAGGAGTGGCCTGGTAAGAGGTCTTGAAAACAATTCAATGGAATTGTCACCTTGTTAGAGGATTTACAATATGGTTGTTAAACCAACTCGGTTAAGAGATTTAGAATTCACTGTTACAATGATAAGAAGGTAACAATGAAAAATGACCTGTATAATAATGCAACTATTTTGCTGATTACAGATCTCTGTTCTGCATATGTGTGATCCTTCCTGATCGAATAAATCTGTGTTGCACCTCAAGGATATCTGAACATCCTTCACAAATTTGCACACACCTTTCCTGTCTTTCTTCTGTAAATCTTCTGCTGTATTTCTTGTTTACTTTTCACATTTGACCTTTTATTTATATGATTTTAGATTTGTCAAATTGACATTATTTAGTATAACAGTTGGCTGAATTAAGAAAACTCTATTTGCAAAAATCCTTCAAGGGCCGACAGTGCTCAGTGACCATAAATTTCTATAATCTTTCGGAGACCGAGGGAACTCGGTAAACACTGACAATCCTTTATCTTCGATAACCGACTGAACTCGGTAAACACTAACTTTTCTTCGATGATCGACTGAACTCAGTAAACACTAACTTTTCTTCGATGACCGACTGAACTCGGTAAACACTAACTTTTCTTCGATGACCGAGTGAACTCGGTAAACACTAACTTTTCTTTGGTAACCGAGTGAACTCGGTAGACGCTGATTTTCTTTGATAACCGAGTGGACTCGATAAGCACTAATATTCCTGTCTGGCAGACTGACTGAGCTCGGTAGTAACTGGTTGCTGCAGACTATGACATTGTGTGACATCAAAGACAATATATAATTTGAGTAGCAATTTCCTTCAGACAATTGTTTCCAACAATAGGTGCATAATCATGATATATTTCTTGAATCATAAACTTCTCATCAATATTTACATGTGAACTTTCAATAATCTTCTTTATTCTTAAGTTAAAACATCTATAAGCTTTTCGTTTAGTAGAGTACCCAAGAAAAATACCTTCATCACTTCTTGCATCGAACTTGCCAATAGCTTCATCTCTCTTGATGTAGCACTTGCTTCCAAAAATTCTAAAGTATTTTACTATAGGTACATTCCCAAACCATAGCTCATAAGTTGTATTGTCTACATCTGGCCTTAATTGAATTCTATTGATAGTATAGACTACAGTATTCACTGCATCTCTCCAATAGGTGTGTGCAACTTTTCCTACAATCATGATGGTGCGTGTTGTGTCAAGTATGATCCTATTTCTTCTTTCTACAATTCCATTCTGCTGAGGGGTTCTAGGTGCACTTAGATGTCTCTTTATCCCATGTTCTTCAAAATACTCATAAAATCTGTCAGAGGTGAATTCTCCTCCTCTATCTGATCTCTAACATTTGATCTTTAATCCAGACTCATTTTCAACTTTAGCTTTGAATATTTTGAACTTCTCAAATTCTTTTGATTTATCTTTTAAGAATGCAACCCACATCATTCTAGAATAAGCATCAACAAAAAAAATAAAGTACATTTCACCATAGTATGATCTTGTTTGAGTTGGTCCAAATAGGTCTCTATGCACTAAATCCAATTTGTTCTCTACCAAATTATTCTTTCTTTTGAATGAATTCCTCACATGTTTTCCCATCACACATTCCTTGCATATTGTATCAACTAGTTTTGCAATGGTAGGAAGTTCTCTTACTTCCTTTACATTACTTATCTTTACTATGTTGTCAAAATTGATGTGATATAGTCTTTTCTGCCATAACCAACTGTCATCTACTTTAGCAAAAAAACAACATGCTTCTAAATTAATCTAAAAAACATTACCTTTTTTCTTTGAGCCTGATGCAATCATTAATCCTTCCTTGTTATTAATGATGCACTTATTGTCTTTGAATTCCAATAGATATCCTTTGTCAAGAAACTGTTCAACACTTATTAGGTTATGCTGCAAACCATCAACATATAGAATATCATCAATGTTATTCTTTCCATCCAAAGTGATAGCTCCTCTACCTATGATAGGTTTAGGAGTGTTGTCTCCAAATCTAACCATTCCACCTTTGTACTTATCTAGATGTAAAAATCTATCTCTATCTCCTGTCATGTGATGTGAACAACTGTTGTCAATTATCTAGTTTGTTCTGATGTCTGCTTGTGAAATTAATGCTAACTCTTGTGCTTTCTTTTCATCTTTGAGATCCATCTCATCAAACATCTTCTCCATATCTTCAATAGAAATGAATCCAATTTTATCTTCTACTGAATCTTCATCTGATACTCCATCTCCAGCATAGTAACATTCTTTTGCATACTTAGGCTTGTAATTAGTTTTGAACTTCTTGACTCTTGTAGGACACTTAGATGAAAAGTGACCAATCTTGTTACATGAAAAGCATTTGAATGGTAACTGACCTTCATATTTTCCTTTTCCTTTTCTTTCATTCTTAGCAGTCATAGAAATGAAATAATCTAGCTCTTTATCTTCATCATCATCATCAAAATTACTAGAAGTGTTCAAGGACTTCTTACCATGCACTAAAGCTTTGAAGTTTGTTTCAATTTTAGGCTCTGCCTTCAAACTTGATATCTCTAATGTTGAAATCTTTCTTATTAAAGGTCTCTCATTTGAAGTCTTTTGAAAATTGCATAGTCTCATCTAGGATGTTTATCTTTCTCTCATATTCTGGTGTTAGTGTAGTCATCAACTTATCCATTATGTCTTCTCCTAAAATTTCTCCACCATTGTTCATGATTCCTACAAATGCTTCAATAATTCTTTGATTGTAGGCTCAGATGTTCTCTTCAATTAGCATCTCCAATGTATTGTACTTTTTATTCCATGTCTTTCTGCACACATTCTTAGCTTGGACATCTCCTTCAAACATGTCTTCTAGATACTTCCATATCTTGTATGCTCTATCTACTTTCTTGATCTCTAAAAACTCACTATCAGACAAGGCATTGATAAGGGATTATTTGGAAATAGCATTTTGAGTGAACATCTCCTTCTACTTAAGAGTTGCATCTTCCTTTGCAAGATCTTATAAAGAGGGAATCTGAAATTCTTTAGTAGATACTTCAAAAATATCAAAGGAAATGCACTATAAATGTGTTTTCATTTTTTTCTTCCAATCTAGATAGTTTTCTCCATCAAACTTAGGACTTTCTTTTCTAAAGAATGCCATCTGATCAACCTCAAGCTGTTAAAATTTCTCTCTGAGGCACTTGGCTCTAATACTAATTGTTAGGAATAGTCCCAAGAGATAACTCAGAGGGGGGGTGAATCATTTATCTAAAAGATTTAATTATTTATCCAATTAAGTACAAAAGAACATTGAGCATAAACAAAATATGAGAAGACTTAACACAACATCACAATTTTGGTTATGGGGAAACCCAAATAGGTAAAAACCCTAGTGGGAATTAGCACAGACTATAGACTGCACTAGAGTATAATGATCCATGTTAGAAGATCTTACAACCCTATTAGGAGTTGATCTTTACAATGCATTAAGTAGAGTGACCTGATCAAGGGTCAGACCATGTTAGGAGTCTTTTACAATTAACCATGTTAGGGGTGAGAACACACTATCCGAGAGCACACTTCTCAAAGGGGTGAAGGCTGCAACCTTCTACTTAACAAATACACACTATATCTAGATCTTGGTGAACTATGAGTTAGACCTACTATCTAGATTAATTACAATGAATATAATACACTCTCTTCTTTATCACATAGACCTACTGATGGCTCAATACTTTGCACCTTCTTCTCTTCTCTTTTCTTTCAACTATCTACCATACTTAGTGATCACAACTGACCAACTATAGCATCTTTCCCAAATGATATAATCAAGTTGGCCTATTATAAATTCCTTGAAATCATATTAGAGAAATAATATAATTCTCCAACAACATCTCCAATGGCTATACTAAGCACGCAACACTAATTAGTACCATGCAACTCGATATGAGTAGATGCATCGCTCCACACAGTCAGCTTCACCAAATTAGTTGATACTTTATTCTCATGATAAAATACACATTGGACTCTTAACCAAACATTCTTAACTCTTCTCCAAACATGAATCCAAACATATATATCAAAATTATAGGTGCAACTACTACAACAATATAAACATTTCCGCTCCATCAGATAAACTCAGGAAACTGTAACTGGAAAATGGAAACATCATAAATCAACTTGTAATGCACAATTGACTCAGCTTCCATGAACATAGCTTCACTAACATGTCTACAACATAAATATAAACATGCAAGGTTCCATCACAACCATACTGCAAATCACATACATAACTCTTCCTAGGACCTGTCAGGAACACTACTGATACAAACAATTGTATTACTATCTTCACTCAAAATCAACTTCTACATCTATGATATCATGTTGATAAAATATCTAGGAACCATATGCTCAAGGCTCTCTCCATTAGGATTCCATGCATGCTTCTTACCATATGTTGTCATCAATGACAAAGATATAGTCAGTACTGGCTTGTTGGAAAATCTCCAACAATTCTTATGCATTTGTGAAGAAATGTTTACCATGCTAGTAGCATGAAACTTTGATTCATTCCCCAACATAGGACTTACATCCAATTTCACCACTATGGACTTTCTCATGTTGGGGCTTCAACCTCATTGGTAAGATAACCCCCCTCTCCTCAAATGGACAAAATAAATCATCACGACCACTGAATACTTCACAAATTGGGTTAAAGTAATTCTTCTCAACCTTACTACTACCATCCAGATACCTAAGTTCATCCTATACCACATTATTAGTCACTATGGAATCCCCTCCACCATCATCACAAATTATGGCATGCCATTTGAAAACCAACACATGACATATATTTGTGACAAATTCTACCTCCATCACCACTTCTCTAACCCATATTTTCTCCAAGGGAAAGACCAAGATGAGGCAACCAACAAAACCATCCTAAATATCCTCAAAAAGGTTGTCAATGGTTCTGGCCATGGCTGGAACCTCCATATCAATCCTTCCCTTTGGGAATATCTTAATTCTTTTCACTCTCCCACAAACACCACCCCATACTCCCTAGTATATGGTGTTGAGGTTGTCTTACCAATTGAGGTCAATTTACCTTCACTGTGTGTGTCTCTAAAGAACTATATCACTAATGAAGACTATCATGTAGCATGCCTCACACAGATGGACCTATTAGATGAGAAGAGACAACAAGCATATGATAAATCAGTTGTGTACTAGAACTAGCTTATGATTGTTAGATAAATAAGAGGGGGGATGAATTAGTTATGTTTAATTATCTGATAGACTCAAATTCCTCTCTAATGTATAATATCAACTTAAACAAATAAATGAAACAACTTGATAATAACTTGACTATGTCTACTGCTTAATTAATCAACTATCAGATAACTCATCTAGTATATACCAATATAACCAATTAATGTAATGTGTAAATTAAAATATCAAAATGTCACATGCATACACATTTAACACTTGATTTTTAATGTGGAAACCCTCTTAAGGGAAAAACCACATGGGATCGATAACCCAAAATATTTTCACTCTTCTGAAGTGAACTTGGTTAAGATCCTATTGATGTAGTCAAGGTAGGTGGATCCAATTAAGGATTGTCCAAACCTTGCAGCCAATAGAATTAAATAGTGGATTATTCAACAATTCAACACAAAGTAATTATTCAACATTGATTTTCATTAACATGCTCGGATGTAAGGCCTTTCCGGTTAGGGCCAATTACAATAAGAAAATAATTCTGCAAGATCCACAACTAGATCCAATACAAACTCAGCTAGTTCAACTCTAAAGACAATTAGAAGCTGATGGAAACCCTAAGGTAGATCTAAACTTGAGCTTGAAAGCCTCTAAGCAATCTCCTTGTTCCCAATTTTACAAACCCCTAGCTCTACTACAAATGACAATCAGATTACAATCTGATCTGCAAGAACATCAAGAACTTTTCCACAACTTCACTCTCAATCATCACATCTAACATTTAGATCTTCTTTGTTGTCTAATTCCTGATCTTCCCCCAAAATGCTATCCTCAAACATCTACCCAAGCCCTCAAATACTAATCATCAGCCACAAGTCAATTAGATGAAACCCTTAACTCCCCAAAAAAAATAATTAAATGCCATACAAGTTGGCTTACAAATGTATACAAACATTTAATTCTTCATGTCAGCCCCAGACAATGGCTACCAAAAATTAATTCACCAAGTTGGCTTAACAAATAACATAGAACTCCAATCGGTAAGTCAGAACTACCGAGCAATAGTAAAATCACCGAGCATGCTAGGCATCGCTAAGTACCAGTGTCAACCAAGCACCACAGGAATGACTGAGAAACCATTTCACTGAGTGCTAGAGACTACCAAGTTCCTTCAATGACCGAGCTTCCTTAAATGACCAAGATCATCGGTCAAGGCTACAACTGAGTGACACCGGCCAAAATACAAACACTCCATGCAATTTCATCGAGGACACAAAATTCCCTTCCTTAACCTTGGATGTCCCTACATCAGACACCCCAGGTTCCAAAAGATGTTCATATGTGAGAAGAACATCTTTCAAGATTCAACACATATATCCTGAATTGGTTCTTCACATACAAGTCCTCCACCTTTTCTTCTTGCAAAGTCTTCCATTTTAGTTTCCTTTGTCTCTTCAAGTCTTTTCTTGACAATGTATAGGTTAGTTATCCATACTGATCATTTATTTTCTCTAGATCCACAATCTCAACTCGGCTACCAATACTCAAGCTTCTCCTATCGAGCATTGTATCCATCAAAGGCATCAGTGAAAAATTCCTATCATTCTTCTCAACAGTAAACATATTTCTTACATAGTCATAAATAGCTCTACAATCATATTTCCAAGGTCTATCAAGCAATATATCACAACTATTCATCTTCACGATGTCACATAACACAAGATCCTTGTACTGGCTAATCTAAACATCAATGAAGCATTGTTCTCTAACTTCCAAAGCATGAACATCTTGTAACCAGCCAATCCTATAAGGACAAGGATGTTTCATTCTACTCAAACCAAGTTTCTGAACTAGGTCCTCAGCAACAAGGTTATCAGTACTACCACTATCAACAATAAAATCACAGAGTTTACCTTTGGTCTTGCATCAGGTTCTAAACAAGTTACTCCTCTGATAAGGTTCATCCTTTGTACTGAGTAATGTTCACCAAAGCAGCAAGTTCTATAATTTAGGTTCATTCTGAATGTTCTCATTCATCACAACAGTTTGTCAGTCAACCTTCTTTTATGTACACTCAAAAGAATGGTGTCCTTCCTCTCCATAGTTATAGCAAGTACCCTTAAAGATAACTCTACCTATCTTCTTCTTTGGTTCCACAGGTTTCTATTCATCTTTTGCATCAGTCAGTTTCTCCTTGATCAAGTGGTCAATCTTTTCTTTCCCTCGAGAGTTACTAGGTTGTTTCCTCTTCAACTTATCTTCTTCCTTCAAAGCATACTGATAAGCATCTTCAACAAAATCAATCTACAGCATACCAAGCTCATCCTAAATATTGAATTTCAGACCATTCACATACCGAGCTAAATTTTCCTTACCAAGCTCTCGGTGTCCAGTCCGAATAGTAAGTTTGTAGAACTCCTCAGTATAATCTTCCATAGACAAATCTTTCTATTTCAGATTCAGCAACCTATTAAACAAGTCAAGCTCATAGTTAGCCAGTATGAACTTAGCATTCAACTTAGTCACCATCAAAATCCACTGCTTGATCTTTGTTTCACCTTCATCTTCTCGGTCCCTCTATAGTTCTTTCCACCAAAGAGTAGCATGTCCTTTCAACTTTTTTTGTGCTAATCTCACTCGAAGAGGATCTTCAATTCCTTCCAGCTCAAAGAAATGTTCAAGTTCACCAATCCAATCAATCAGATTGTCGGGCTTCAAAGTACCAGAGAAAGTAGAAAATTTCATTCGGTAATTACTAAACTAAGTAGCAGGTCTAGGCAACCAAGCAATTCTATCTTTACCAGATCTATTCCTCTGATCATCACGACTAGATCCAGCAGTCTCAAATTCTTTAGCAGCTTCTTCATAGCCATCCTCAGTACCAACATTCCAAGATATACTAGCAATAATTCTCATGATCTCGTCGACCATATCATTCTTCATCAATTCCATCTCAGATCTAAAATCTGATTTCACCTTCTCTATGATTTGAGATTCAATAGTATCACAAAGATCATAAATAACTCTAGGGTCCAATCTTCTTAGAGGAATCCTTAAAGATAAGAGAAACCCTCTACAACAAGCCCTCACCGACCACCTTGTGATAATTTCCAAGTTGCAGCAAGTCAAATCGCAACCTGCAATCTTGTAAACAACTAGGGTGCAATTTCACAAGTTCAGTGCTTCAGATATACAATTTAGATTGTGCACAATCTTTTCTCCAATAAGATCAAATTTGTAAGATCAGCCTTGCTAGGTCAACCTTCTGCTTCAACATGATCAAAACTTCGCTCCAATAGGAACAAACCTTCTCTCTGATACCACCTAATGCAGTCAAGGTAGGTGGATCCAATGAAGGACAGTCCAAACCTTGAAGCCAATAGAATTACACAATAAATTACTCAACAATGTAACATAAATTAATTGTTCAACACTGCTTTTCATCAACATTCCCAACTATAAGGCCTTTCGGGTTAGGGCGAATTACAATCATAAAAAAATTATGCAAGATCCACAACTAGATCCAATAAAAACTCAGCTAGTTAAGCTCTGAAGAAAATGAGAAGCTGATGGAAACCCTAAGATAGATCTAAACTTGATCTTGCAAGCCTCCAAGAAATTTCCTTGTTCCCAAGTTTACAAACCCCTAGCTCTGCTAGAAATGACTATCAAATTACAATCTGATCTGCAAGAACATCAAGAACTTTTCCACAACTTCACTCTCAATCTTCACATCTGACATTCAAATTTGCTTTGTTTTCGAAGTTACGATCTTCCCCCAAAAAAATTTCCTCAAACATCTACCCAAGCCCTCCTTAAATACTAATCATCAACCACAAGTCAACTGGATGAAACCCTTAACTCCCCAAAACAAATAATTAAATGCCATACAAGTCAGCTTACAAATGTATACAAACATTTAATTTTGTATGTCAGCCCAAGACAGTGGCTACCAACAATTAATTCACCAATTTGGCTCAATAAATCACACAAAACTCCAGTCAATAAGTCAGAACTACTGAGCGATAGTAAAATCATTGAGCATGCCAGGCATCATCGAGCACCAGTGTTGACCGAGCACTATAGGCATGACCAAGAAACCATTTCACCAAGCACCAGAGACTATCAAGTTCCTTCAGTGATTGAGCTTCCTTCAATGACCGAGACTATTGGTCAAGGCTGCAACTGAGTAATACTGGCCAAAATACAAACACTCCATGCAATTTCACCGAGGACACAGAATATCTTGCCTTAACCTTGGATGCCCCTACATCACCTACCTTGTTAAAGGTTACAGACACACTGTAAGGTGTGACCTTTTTAGAGTATTTATCACTAAGATTTCTCTATGACCATACATTCACTTGGGTCAACAAGAAAACAAGTAAAATTCATAGAATGTAAATAGAAAAGATGGTTAAGTCTCACTCGATTAATATATTTTGACTATAGAAATGGTTAGAAAGAAATAGTATATGACCTAATTCAAATACAACTTCCTTTTCTCATTTTCAGATCTATGCTAAGATCAATATCATTCTGGCCATCATAAACTCTTCATTCTCTTTCTTTATCTAACTTTGTTATGCTCGGTTATCTCCTTATGTCACTTGGTTACATCTACAGAATCATTTGGTTCTTATTTTAAACTATCTGACCAATTTCACATGTATGGAATCTTCTTTTTTACTTATGTGACTCTCTCTTTGAATTTCTTGTCTCCTTATATAGACATGATAAACCATTTTCTTTTCAACCATATATTTTTCCTCTTAATCTCCATCATTGGTTTTTCCACTTTAACCTTCCTTAGAACTTGTATCATAAAACATTTTCAATCTTCATGATCTAATCATCCTTGAATTTTTTTAGTCGTAGATCTACATAAAAAAAAATTTCTTTATGCTTGGAATCTTCTAGATTCATCCAAGTCATCATCACATATTAGCAATCACATGTTCCTCCTTATTTATCATGATTGAGGAATATCATGATATGTCAGTTTCTTCTTGCTCAGTTAATACCGCACTTAGTGTACACTACATCTTCTCAGTGTTCATTATATCTTCTCAGTGTACTCTAAGTTCTTCATATATTGACCAAAGTAACTTGTACATTCTTGATCTTCAACACTTAGTAAAATCAATTAATACAATCAAATCAGTATCACACTATCATAGAATCATCAATATGTTTCCCAATGAATACCTTTTTCATAACTTACTCATACATCTCATCTTCATGATAATATCTCTTTCCTTCACCAACATCACCTCCTTCAGTTGTTTGCAACTATCATGATAAGTTAAGTCAAAACTAGTTGACATAAATGATAATATAACAATTGATCTAATATCTCATATATACCTTAGTAGCTCAGTGATCATTGCCATATTCTCCCATTTTGTTCTCCAAGTTTTCTATCAGTTATAGTACTAACAATCTCTCCCTTTGGAATTGATGGAAACACAATATGAAATATACCATAGAACTCCAAAAAAATCTTAAGTATTTACAACTCAGTCTTTATGTTGTGACTCGATTATCTCTCCCTTAGCTTATCTCTTTAATATGTTTAATCACTATATTTACTATCCCTTTTAATTAGCTCTTTCCTAATTAAACATCTCATCCATAATCTTCTCCCCATGCCATATTATCTCCCTGATTATTTCATGCCATATTCTCTCCCTTTGACAACAATGCCAAAAATAAGCTCTTCAATAGTCAAAGTAGTATCCTTGTTGTTCCTTTACATATTCTTGTACCTTGCATGTACAGATGTTCTTAGTTTTGGCTTGTCTTCCACTTTCCTCTTCACAACTTTATGAATCCCAAAGTGTGAAGATCTTGCATCAACATAATTAGATCTTTTGATAAAGAATATGTTGATGCAACCCCATATCACATTAGTGACTATTAGATAGGGGAAGGACCCCTAGTCTACTTCTCAAGTACTCAAATGTATCCTTCAATAAGGGTTTTTTGAATATATCTGCAAGTTTTTCTTGTGACTTCACATATTCCAATTTTACCTATTTCTCTTGAAATTTCTCCATTAATTAATGATATTTCATGGATATGTACTTTGTCTTTGCATGCATCACTGGATTA
This sequence comes from Chamaecyparis obtusa, assembly GCA_027943335.1. Classification (NCBI taxonomy): domain Eukaryota; kingdom Viridiplantae; phylum Streptophyta; class Pinopsida; order Cupressales; family Cupressaceae; genus Chamaecyparis; species Chamaecyparis obtusa. The sequence goes on from BSBK01000984.1 coordinate 492,372, forward strand.
TTTGAAATATTTGTAGAACTTGTGTTTTCACAATAAATTGTCACTGGTTTTGTTACTTCTTCATTCATAGCTTCCAATAATTTCTTTATCCAGGCTATATTAGAATACTTGGCAGCAACATCAACATATTTAGCTTCAGTAGTGGATTGAGAAATACAACCTTGTTTCTTTCTTATCCATTTTACTAGTCTTTCTCCTAAAAAGAAAGCTCCTCTAGTAGTTCTTTTTCTATCATTAATATTTCCTACCCAATCAATATCTGTATAGACTTTAAGATCAAAATTTCCTTATTTCTTATACCACAATCAATAGTTCTCAATGCTCTTCAGATATCTCAAGATTCATTTTACAACAATCATGCATGTCTCTTTAGGATTAGTAGAAAATCTTGCTACTATGCCAACAATATGTGCAATATCTAGTCTACTATGCACAACATACATCACCTATCCAATCATAGATTTGTATAAAGTTTGATTTACCTTTATTGACTTCTCATCCTTGGTTAGCTTGCATCTGGTTACCATAGGTGTACTGATTGGATTTGATTCTTCCATACCAAATGTCTTCAAGATTTCTTTAATGTATTTAGACTGTGTGATATATATACCTTCCTTTAGTTATTGAATCTGGAAACCAAAAAATAATTTGATCTCTCTAAACATTGACATTCAAACTGATTTCTCATTTCATCAGAAAAATATTTATATAAAGTATCATGACCTCCAAATATGATATCATCAACAAAAATTTCAGAAATAAGGATTTTATCATCAGCTTCACCTTTCAGATATAGATTTTGGTTTTCACTTGTTCTAAAAAATCTAATTCTTATCAAATAAGAGTGCAATATTTCATACCATGCTCTCAATGCTTTTTTCAGTCTATTACAAGTAGTAGTTGTCGTTGCACAAAAAGATCAACCATTTGATGCCTGATATAACCACTAGACTTATAGAAGACACATGAGGTTGCTAAAACATGTCAATGAATCCCAAAGGGGAATGTTGGGGTTAGTCTAAAATCCCCCCTCATTGTCACTTGAGGGGATTCAAACTTGTGACCAAGCTCTGATAACATTTGTTACAAGTATTGGTTGTTGTTGCACCAAAAGATTGACCTTTTGATGCCCGATACAACCACTAGATTTATAGAAGACACATGAGGCTATTAAACCATGTCACAAATCCTAAAGGGGGATGCTAGGATTAGTCTAACAGAGTCCATAAAGTGCCTTGTGCAACTTGAAAACCATGTTATTTTTAGTTTGATCTATAAAGCTTTCAATTTGTTCAATATATACCTCTTCTTCAAGTATCCCATTCAGAAATGAAGACTTGACATCCATCTAATATACCTTGAATCCTTTGTAAGAAACATATGCAAGTAGAGTTCTCACTCCTTCCAGTCTATCAACAAGTGAAAAATTTTCTCCATAGTCAATTCCTTCTTCTTGTGCATAACCTTTGCAGACTAATCTTGCCTTATTTCTTGTAACATCTCCATTCTCATTCAATTTTTTTTTGTGAAAATCCATTTTGTGCCAATCAAATTTTCATCTTTATGCCTCGGTACTAATGTCCATGTCTTATTTTTCTATATTTTCTTAATCTCTTAATTTGTTTCTTTAATCTAGTCATCATTTTTCAATGCATCCTTAATAGTTATAGGTTCAAATTCACAAACCAAATATGTATTATCCCTCAACTTACTTCTTGTCATCATTCCTTCTTTGTCACCAATTATTTGATCCTATGGATGATGCCTTCTCACATATTTTTATAACATAAGCTTGGTTCTTTTCTCGTCAATGTTTCCTCCACTTGATGCATGACCATATCTTTCCTTGGTAAGTGTTTGTTGTTTCTTAGTAGCAGTATTATGTTGCTCGGTCACACCAAGCTATTGCTTAGGTATAGTCTCATGTTGTTCACTTTGTATGTAAATAAATCTTCCATAGTCTTCTAGTTCATTCTTTCTCTCTTCATCATTCTTCTCTACAAACTCATCAACTCTCACACTTGCACTTTCAATCATCTTGTTAGTAGTCTTGTTCAAACATTTGTATGCCTTACTTCTAGTAGAGTAACCTAGAAATATGCCTTCATCTCCTTTAGAATCAAATTTTCCATTTCTATCATCTTTCAGAGTGTAACATCTACTTCCAAATATTTTACAATAGCTCACATTAGGTGTATAACCATACCATAGGTCATAAGGTGTCTTGTTTGAATCTTTCTTCAATTGTACTTGGTTGAGTATAAAAATAGTAGTGTTGATAGCTTCTCTCTAGTAAATTTGTGCAACCTCTTTTTCAATCAACAACATTCTAGTACAATCAATAGTTGATCTATTACTTCTTTCAACAATTCCATTATGTTGTGGTGTCTGTTACCATATTTTCATGCCTATTCCAATTTGGTAACCTAATTATAAGATGAGACTAAAAAACCCTAGTTTGCATTATTAGATGATCATTTTTAATTTGTGATCATTTCATGAAAAGATACATGTAAAGGAAAGGATATTGCTGCATCTAAATATTACATGTATATATGTCAAATATCTTGTATATACTATACAAAGGAAAGAATTGAAAATAAGATCATCTGGGCTCACACAGGCCATGAGCATAGCTAAATTTTAGAAGAATATGAAAGATTATAGGCATACATAAGAGGATGAACATAAATAATAAGGGTACCAAACATTTCCTGAAGTGATGAAGTGTCAACCCAGGTATGAACCCCATGTGCTCTTGTCCAATCTAGAACCTGTAGAGAAAAGAGAGATGGGGTTAGATCCAAGGATATAATAAATGAATGGAATCCTATTACATATCCTCATCTACAGCTATGCATGTACTTAGTCAAGCCATACACTTCTGAAAGAAGAAACTATGCTACAGGGCATGTGCACTCAGAGGAAAATATTGTAGAAAGGAAAGGAAATACCATGTTTTTTCTAACTTTTTTTTTCCATGTGAAAATACAGAAGAAGCTATGATACTAATGTTTACCCTCATCCATATAACCACATGTCCTAAGAGGAGGGCCTCTTCAAAGGCCCTTCTCGAAGGACAAGTGATTGTCTAAACAACAAAAATCACATGGTGCTAAAATATGATGAATGATGTTTCCTTATAATGTGGGCACTCTTAGGAAGCCCAAAGCTCCTTGAAAGAGACCACATTATAGGCCAAGAGCACCCATTATCAAGTGGTAAGTCTCCTAGCACCCTACATTGAAACTATGAGGGTTATGAGGAGCCCCCATTCCTATAGAGTTCACGATCACCCCCATAGCCTCAAGGAGGAGCACTGATCCATAAATGATGAGGGAAGCAATCAGAAAAGAAGTAGTGGCCATGAAGCATCCAAGGGACATGAAGACAAAATAGTAAAGGAAGAAAGCATGGAAGCAAAGAACATAGATCAACATAGAAAAGGGGAAGTAAATGGCTACATGAGCACCTGATGAATCACTATTGTGTCTGCATCATCCAAACAATGCAAAAAAAACACCAAATGTTGTTGGTTCATCTCATGTTTTTGAATATGCATTTTAAGCTAAGTAAATGAGGCTATAATTTTTGAAATAATGGCATGATGCCTCTTAGGAGTGGCATGACATCATGATGGCATAATATCATATGGGACAATGAGTAAATAATATGCAATCATTACAACGAAGCTCAAATGACATCATGACATCAAATATTATGTCAATATTTAGTGGATACATGCAATGAGCACCGGGTAGTGTATTATCACATGGATCTCAAGAAATACCATAATAACAATCAAGTATGGAACAATGAAGTAGTCATGTCAAATCCAATGAGTACATGCATGGACACTAGTTAAGCATAACAAAAATAAAGGGATGATGTAGTGTTTCCAAAATCAATCATACATGCCCCTCATTGAATAATCAAAAAAAGATACAGAGTTAATAAAATAGATGTCCTAGCTCATGGATCATCAAGGGAACATGGCATGTAATTAGTAATAAAATAGTGTTATCAACAACAAGCATCAACATTCATAGTAAGAATGCCTTCAAAGAAAACAACAAAAAAGATGCCATAAAAAATGCAATAAAGATAATCACTTACCTTTTCCATATATTGGCCCTAAACTCTAGCAATTTCCCCATAAAAGGCTCGGTGTAAATAGAAACATCTTCAAACCATGTCATCTTTCCAAAACAAAGCAAGGCTCGATCCAACTGACAAGAAAAGCAAGATGGCTGAATTCAACCTAGATTCAAAACATTATGGACATGTTCAAAATTCAAAAGTCTTAGCTTATGTTTAGTGGTGAGGAAAACATTCCCTAAGCATGGTAAGGGTATTATTGGAAAGATAATGGTATTTTTTTAAAATCCATTAAAATTTGGAGATAAATAGATAGATGCTAAGGTTGGGGTTGAAGGAGGCTCTAAGTTTTTAATGGGTCATAATTATATAAATGTGGGTTTAATTTCAAAGTGTAAATGGTTTAATAAATATGTTTCCCCTTTGGGGTTGAGAACTTATTTATTTTAAACTAAAATCCAAATAGGGGTAGTAAAATAAAATTTAAATCATGCAATTATTATTGTAAATTCTAACAAAATGATATTCTATAAATCATTTGTTAGAATATCTTTCAAGCAAGATCAAGGGGGATAGGGTAGATCTAAAGACTTATCTTTTTCAATATTTCACCTTCCCACCTACCCCTACAAATCTGAGAGTCTGACATCCGAATTTGAGAGGCATATTTCATGGGCCCTAAATTCAAAAAATTTCCATTTTTTAGTGGGGTTAGGGACATGAATGAAGATTTTGAGTTTTTTTTTATATACATCTCACTTAGGTGATTGAGGTCAGTTCTTCATTCTTTCTTTCTTGGAGGTGAATTTTGTAGCTTTGAGAAACATGATTGTACTTAACTTCTTTATAGTGAATACTGAATAGGGGGTAAAATGGAATCACACCTATTCAAATGTGTATGATGTATGGGGGAAATATTAGATCCACTCTTAAATCCAAATTCCCAAAGGAGAGATCCAATTTGATCAACCAAAAGGTTAATGCATAATCGAGTCAATCTATGGAGAATATGAAAGAGAGAGAAAAACCCTATATTTCCCTATGGTAGAATTGAAGTGTTTGGAATTTAAAATAATTGAAATACAAGTACTAACCTCAAATTAGGGAAAATCTAGAAAATGCCAATTTTTGATGTCTGTGTACTTTCAGGCAATTCTGCAACCTATTTCAGACTGGAAATGCAGAGATGAAGAAAACCTAGAAATCATTTGTCTTTCTACTGGCATGCCCTCATAAAAGGTCAAAGGCTACATTCTTTGTTTGAAGGTCGATTCTGACTTTGTTCACAGATTTGGAAAGTTCATCAAAAAAGGTATCCAGATCCATTTTCAGATAAAAAATTTTGCACCTGTACCTGCAAGAAAATGGGGGTTTTTGTTTTTATTGGAGGTTTTCCTTGGTCAAACCCCAATTTAGGAAATAACCTTGAAATTGAATTGAAATGTAGTGTTCTTAAACAAAGTAATTAAAACAATTCACCTCGCTTATGTTGAAGTCCTTGTAGAGGATTCGAATCCTCATAACCACAAGTAGGAATGCTTCAATGGATGTAGAATGGATGTAGGATGTCTCAAATCAATGGAATTTGATCTTCAACACCAATCTTTAATTGATCTTTGCATATGAGGAGGCTTGGATGAATGTAGAAGGATGGATCTTCAAGGGGCTCCAAAGAGATTGAATCCTTCAATGGCTAACAATGGATCTCCTTGATGGATGAATGCTTCAACACTTGAATTCTTGAAGGCTTTCTTGAATGCTTGAATTCACTTGCTTGCACTTGAGAGCTTGAGAGAAGAAAACTTGATTGAGTGATGGATTCAAATGAGAGAGGAAGACCTCCTTTTATAGTGAACTAGGGCACAATCCTCTAGAGGGCCACCTTGGAGAATTAAATCCAAATTAGGTCCTAACCTTTAGAAAATATACCTAGATTAAATGTAAATTAGAGGATTTACCATTCTGAAACCCAAAATGGCCGACCCAGAGTCAGGAAACAAATATCCCTGAAAACCTGACACCCGAAAATCAAGGAATCTTGAAATTTTGAACAGAGGGTCAAGGATGAGGTTGGAACTGACCATGTCAAGATTGAGGTTGATCCTAACCAAGTTAGGATAGAGGTTGACTTTGACCCCAAAAGGTCAAATTTGACCTTTTGGTCAAAAACCTCAGGATCCTATCCCAGAATATTATGAAATGCAGACATGAAGTGAAAAATGGGTGTAGAAGGAAGTAGAATAGGGGGAAAAGCTAGATACGTGCAAAGACCTAATCAAGGCACTTAACATGACCCTATACCACTTACTTAGAGGGCTAAATGCTCCTATCATAGAAGTTCTTCCATTTTAAGATGATACATTAAGCCCCCACTTAAGCAAGAGTATGGACTCGATGCAAACTCTTGGTAAAGGAGATCAGAATGAAAAGATAATCTTATCGTAATCCAAGGGACAAAGAGAAACCTTAAGCCCCTAGGGACTCAAGTCTTCATTGACTCCTAAATCAAAATAAGAGAGACATCTCTAAAGAGAGAAAGATAGGGTGTGATTATCTCACCCAATGAGAACTTATGTCCCATTGTGAACCACACAAGGAAACAACACAACTGGAAAGATGGAATTGAACCACCTAGTGAATGTGGCTACTCACTAGTCAACCCATCAAGGATTCACCCTTAGGAATATTCTATTCCATAAGAATAAAACCAAAAACAAAATAAATATAGTCTTAAGGACACCTCTGACCTTAAGGGATCAAAATATGTATATTTGAAACTAGAGGGATCAAGAGATCCTAAAATATAAATCCATGATTTAAGGATTAGTTACTAATCCAAAAAGTGAGAAAAGGTATTTTGAAAAATAAGTGCATATTGAAAAGTGTGTGTGTGCAACAGGTGAGAAGAGTGTATGCCCCCACATTAAAGTCATAGCTGACACTTTAACAGGAGCAATGGCTTTAACGGAAACATAAAAAACTCCACTGATTATGTTTCCACATCGAGATGCCCCCAGACAAAGACAAATCAAGGTAAATATCATAGAAACATATAGAGAACATAGAAGGGATCTACCTATCATGGGGTAAATATGATCATAAGATAATATATATATGATATTATTGTAAATGAATTGACATCATTACCCAAAGAAAGTAGAACTATGATCACAAAGGAGGAAAGATGATCACATAAGATATATGAAGGAGAATCTTTTTGGACCATGACATGGAGACCAAAAAGAATTAGTGCTACCATATCTCGAATCCAAGTAGATTACACAAGGAAACATTTACGAACAATAGCATAATTACAACATAACAATGAACAACACATAGAAGAATAGAGATACATATAGAGGAATTGGAACAATAGTTTTGATTCCTTTATCACCTTGTACCAATTGAGTAACAAGGATCATATAAAATAATCAAACAACATTTAGCAAGAACATTACGGGAGAAGACTAGTACAATAGGAAAACACACAACAAAGCTACCACAAAGGACAAGCTGATCAAGCATGCCACCTATTCTCCCCATCTCGTTGTATATCATTTAAGGAAGGTGGGTAACTTGCAAGAGGGACTATATCCAACACAGTAGGAATGATAGCCAATTCCAAACAAGGATCCTCTTGAGAATCACAATGTTTGACACTAGGTGTAAGAGTTAATTGTGATGAAAGCATATTAGGTAAATAAATGTCAATGTCAATAGTCTCATATTCATCATTAACATCATCAGTATCATCAAGAGTATCTTCTTCATCCAAATTAATCAAAATAGGATCTAAGATACAAATAGAATCATCATAATCATGCATCTTAACATCATTATTAGTAACAACTTCTTCTAACACATCATTCATAGGTTTATCCGAAGAAGGTGGAGATCTTTGAAGAATAGAATTATGAACTTTAGCATGAGAGTGATGCTTTTTATGACGTTCATTAGCAGATTGATTATGTTTTGATTTATTTGAAATAGGTTGAGAATTAGGAGGAAAAATCATAGGATCCTTCACAGGTTCTTTAGGAAGATCAATAGGATTATTAACAATAGGAGCTGGAACAATCACAGGATCTTTGATAGGTTCTTTAGAACAAACTTGATTAACAAAACTAGAAGTCATAGTTAAAGGAGGTATAGAAGGTATAGGGAAAGTACCATGATTAAGATCCATAGGAGGTATGCTTAATTCAAGGATCTTATGATGTTTATAAGCTTGATATGAACAAAAAAGATTATCAGGTCGAGGACATGAATTGGGTAATGAAGGCCAAAAGAAATCCAAAGCAACACAATCTCTAGGCCTAGAAGGTTGATATAAACTATGATTAATCATCTTCACTTCTTCATCATGAATGAACTTAAGACACTTATGGATAGGTGAAGCAACAACATGCATGGCATTCAACCAAGGCAAACCTAGCTTAACTTGAAATTGATCAGAACTAGGAACAATAACAAAGGTAGTGTTCACAATTTTTCCACAAAGCTCAACTGGTAAAGTAATAGAAAATAATGATGGATAAAGAAAACCATTACAAGTTTGAATCCACACATCCAATGTATCATAAGAATCACATTGTAAGCTTTTCATAAAAATATTTTCTTCAGTAATAACATTAACTAAGGATGTAGGATCAACAAGACAACCATGAGTAGGTATTTGAGAAATCCTAGCAACAATGTAAAGGGGACCATGAGGAGCTTTAATAATCTTAGAGTCATCAAAGGTAATCAAAAGTTCATGAGGTCTTTTATTCTTAGGTTGTTGTTGAGGTTTAGGTTGAGTTTTCAGTTTATGTTTAGGTTTTGGTTGAGGTTGAGATTGAACTTGAGGTTGAGTCTAAGGTTGAGGTGGAGGTTGAGGTGGAGATATAGATTGACCAACATGCTACACTTGATTAACAACATGATTGAGAACATCCATCTTAGAATCATACATGATTTCCATAGAAAATGGTTGAGCAATGGTATTAGTATCATGTGTAGGCAAAGGATTCATATAGATTTGAAGTTTTTGATTAGGAGGAGAGACAGATTTGTTCCCACTACCATCAAGATTATCAACAGATAAGGCATTAGAGTCAATTAAATCTTGAACCTTATGTTTTAAAGAATAAAATTTCTTAGTATCATGACCATTCTGATGATGATATTGACAAAAGGCATTTTGATCAAAAGATTTAGAAGCAATCGTAACAGGTAAAAGAGGTCGAATAAGAGGTAAAGTAATCATATTAGTAGCTAACAACCTATTCATAATAGCATGTAAAGGTTCAGAAAGAGGAGTAAATGTATGATTTAATTGAAAAGTAGTAGATGTAGAAGTGGCATTGTGAGATGCAACAACAACTTGATCAACAACTGCATTCGTTTGTTTGTTTATCTTGACATAGTTGCTGAATTTTTTAAATTTGTTTGGATTAGGAGTAGTATCACTCTTATCAACTACAACAGGAGCCATTGGAGTGTTGCTCTCAAATTGACTCACTTGTAATTGATAATGATGAAATGCTACACAAAGTTTTTGAAAAGAGCTAAACATACATTGAATATCCATATCAGGAATAGGATAGGAAATCTGAGCATACAAATGCTTAAATCTACCAATTAATTCATTTAATTTTTCTTTAGCACTTTGTTTACAATGCATCAAATCAATCAAAGACACTTGCAGGCCAATTTTGTTTTGAAATTGTTGAATAAAGGCATTAGCAAGTTGTGGAAAGGAATCAATGGAATAAGGAGGCAAGGAACAATACCATTGTAAGGCCTTGTCACGGAAAGTGCTAGCAAATAGTTTGGCTAAAATCCTATGGTCATGAGCATAATCACTACAAAGGATTTGGAATGTTTTAACATGATGAACATGATCTCTTTTTCTATTATAATTCTCAAGACAAGGCATATCGACTTGCTGAGGAATAGGAGTGTGAATAATATCCAAGGACAAAGGACTTCCCAAGTCACATGTAGGGATACTAAACTTGTTTTGAGTTAAAGAAGCAAGTTGTTATTATAAGGATGATACAGTTTGAGCCAAATTGATAATTGTTGAATCATTAGAGAAAATAGGAGGATTAGCAACATTAGACACACTAGGTAAAGTGTAAGAAGCTGCAGGAATAGAAGACACAATTGGAGGAACACTAGGAACTACAGTTGGAAGCAAATTGGAATAAGTAAAAGGAACATTATGATATGAAGGTTGTGATGTAGGAAGGGACACAGGAGGAACACTCATAGGAATAGAGGGAACCATCATAGTCACCAAAGAAGGAGTATAGGTAGGAATACTAGGTAAAGGATTAGAAGGAGGTTGTACACTAGTGATAGGAGGATTCAACCCTAAATCTTGAGCTTCTTGAGCTAAAGTTTTAACATTTGAATGCACAAGGTGAGTAATACCATGCAAGAGGTTAACACCTTGATCACTATCATAGAAAAATTTCTTAAGAGCCTCTATAGCTTGAATAGAATCTTGATTATGGTTCTCTTGAATAAGCCAATTACCCATTTTATCAAGTTTAGTTGAAAGTTTTTGAACTTTTTCAAGAGGAAATCTTAAAGCCTCATTCTCATCATGAGATGAGTGAGAAGAGTTTTACTCCATAGTAGGATTGGAATCATGAAGAATCAAATTATCATCTAGGACCCTAAGGAAAGGAGAGGAAGATTCAAGATCAAAGGCACCCATGAGTCTATGACTTCTTCTAACCGAAATGTTATAAGTAGGACTAGTAGTAGTAAAGCTCATAAACCAATGCAATGCAAATGAACTAAAATACAACCACATAAAGCATGAATATTTTTGTATTTTTGAAATCTAATTATCATGTAATATCTAACACAAAAAATAAATCTAATACTAACAAGATAAAGGAAATCTAACACCACAAAAGAAAGGAGAGTAAGTATGTCGGGTTCACAAAAATGAATAGTGAAGGTGAACACACACAATAAGACAAAGGGAAATCTAACACCAAAAAGAAAAGAGAGCAAGCTTTTCGGGTTCACCAAAATGAATAGTGAAGGTGAACACACACACTAAGACAAAGGGAAATCTAACACCAAAAAGAAAGAGAGTAAGCTCGTTGGGTTCACCAAAATGAATAGTGAAGGTGAACACACATAATAAGACAAAGGGAAATCTAACACCAAAAAGAAAGAGCGTAAGCTCGTCGGGTTCACCAAAATGAATAGTGAAGGTGAACACACACAATAAGATAAAGGAAAATCTAACACAAAAAAGAAAGAGAGTAAGCTCGTCGGGTTCACCAAAATGAATAGGGGGTAAAATGGAATCACACTTATTCAAATGTGTATGATGTATGGGGGAAATATTAGATCCACTCCTAAATCCAAATTCCCAAAGGAGATATCCAATTTGATCAACCAAAAAGTTAATGCACAATCAAATCAATCTATGGAGAATATGAAAGAGAGAGAAAAACCCTATATTTCCCTATGGTAGAATTGAAGTGTTTGGAATTTGAAATAATTGAAATACAAGTACTAACCTTGAATTAGGGAAAATCTAGAAAATGCCAATTTCTGATGTCTGTGTGTTCTTTCAAGCAATTCTGCAACCTGTTTCGAACTAGAAACGCCAAGATGAAGAAAACCTAGAAATCTTTTGTCTTTCTACTGACAGGTAGTCTTTGACCCTCATAAAAGGTCAAAGGCTACATTCTTTATTTGAAGGTCGATTCTAACTCTGTTCGTATATCTAGAAAGTTCACCAAAAAGGGTATCCAAATCCATTCTCAGATCTGAAATTCCACACCTGTACCTACAAGAAAATGGGGGTTTTTGTTTGTATGGGGGGTTTGCCTTGGTCAAACACCCATTTAGGAATTAACCTTGAAATTGTATTGAAATGTAGTGTGCATAAACAAAGTAATTAAAATAATTCACCTCGCTTATGTTGACGTCCTTGTAGAGGATTTGAATCCTCAAATCCATGAGTAGGAACGCTTCAATCGATGTAGAATGGATGTAGGATGTCTCAAATCAATGAAATTTGATCTTCAACACCAATCTTGAATTGATCTTTGCATATGAGGAGGCTTGGATGAATGTAGAAGGATGGATCTTCAAGGGGGCTCCAAAGAGATTGAATCCTTCAATGGCTAACAATGGATCTCCTTGGTGGATGAATGCTTGAACACTTGAATGCTTGAAGGCTTGCTTGAATTCTTGAATTCACTTTCTTGCACTTGAGAGCTTGAGAAAAGAAAACTTGATTGAGTGATGGATTGAAATGAGAGAGGAAGGCCTCCTTTTATAGTGAACTAGGGCACAATCCTCTAGAGGGGCCACCTTGGAGAATTAAATCCAAATTAGGTCCTAACCTTTAGAAAATATACCTAGATTAAATGTAAATTAGAGGATTTATCATTCCAAAAATTGAAATGGTCGACCCAGAGGTGGGAAACAAATATCCTTGAAAACCCGACACCCGAAATCAAGGAATCTTGAAATTTTGAATAGAGGGTCAAGGATGAGGTTGGAATTGACCAGGTCAGGATAGAGGTCAACTTTGACCCCAAAAGCTTGACTTTGACCTTTTGGTAAAAAACCTTAGGATCCTGTCCCAGAATGTTATGAAATGTAGACATGAATTGAAAAATGGGTGTAGAAGGAAGCATAACAGGGGGAAAAGCTAGATACATGCAAAGACCCGATCAAGGCGCTTAACTTGACCCAGACCACTTACTCGGAGGGCTAAATGCTCTGATCATGGAAGTGCTTCCATTTTAAGATGATACAAATAAAAAAGTGATCCTTCTTGTCTATTTCAATTTCTTAGTTTCTTATTGAGTTTTATGCTAAGATTATTGTGATGTCATTTTGTCCTTAATCTGCATATTGGTTCAACTAAGTATTTAGAGATTTGTTTTGTCTTTAAAGTATTAATCTATGTACAAATGAAATTTTGAGTTGTGGAAGTACCTTCCCTCTGTATATTTAAAATACCTTATTATTTCTAAGAATTTCAAAGTAATAGGGTCAAGTCGTGAGTTGCAGATTTGTTTTTCAATTGTCTTTGTAAGCTTGTTTCAACTGTGGATCTTTTTACCAATTTGGTGGATCACCTAATTTTAGTTTTAGTTGTGTTGGAAATTTGGCTGAAGTGAGTACATATATGTTGTCATTATGGCAACATATGATCCACATGAAGATCACATAGGTTAGAGAGAAAGTATAGCAGAGCGCATTGCAAATTTGTCTAAGTGTAAGACAATGTTTTCACCAGTGCACTAGGATACAGTTTTTATTTGTGACATTGACTAGAGTAATTTCAGTGCTTTTGCACTTGAACATAGACTCTATGATGACTAATAATGACCCATCTTAGAGCACAAGTCAGTACAACATGTAGGAAATTAGTTATGATAGTTTTACTAAAGACAATGTTAAGCTGACAAGATAGAATATGAAGGCAGAATTGGTAAAGAGTTAAGGGATTATTTTGTTTATCAAAATAATGACTTAACAATATAAAGGGATGACATCCTAGATTTTAACTCTTGGATAAAGATATATGGAAGCCCACCATGTAAATTTATTATCCTTAACAACTTGAATATATGTAATATGTAATTGTAAGAAGAAGAAAAATAGACATATGGTAATATTGTAATGATATGATGTGAATGTAAGAGCAGTGAAAAGATATTGATGCAAGTAGCATAAGGTTATATACCTTAATCCATTTTTGTAATCAGTATACATTGTACATTACTTGTTTGGGTAGTGGGCTCATCTGGTAATCAGATTTTGTATTGACAACTCCTAACATGGTTGAGGATTCTAACAAGGCATATAGTCCCTTAATCAGGAGTGATACACTATATGCTTGTAATAGACTCCTAACAGGGTCAACATCCTTAATAGGATACTTTTGATTAGTGGATCTTTGTGGGTACCATCCCCACTAGGGTTTTCCCTTGGCCAGGGTTTCCTCGAGAACATATCATGTGTTATGAGTTCTTTATTTCTACTGCTATGAATATTGTTTAGCTTCTTATGTTATATATGTATAAAGATAATCTATTATATCCATATTTGGGCAAAAGATAAAGTTTGTAGAATACTAATTCACCCCCACCTCTCAGTATTCCCTATTTCTAACAATTGGTACCATAGCTTAGTTACTCAGAGAAGAATCATTCAAGGAAAGCCTAGCAGCTTGAGTAAGATCTCTATGGATATGGATCAACTACAAAAAAATATTGAAGAAGCTCTTGAATAGATTGATATGCTTACTAATGAAAGAAACACTTTGAAAAGTAAATATGATGATGCAAAGAACCTTATTGAGAAACTAAAAAACAAGGTAGAAGATCCAAAATCTGAAAAGGAATCCAAAATTCTTATTGAAGATTGTGATGACAATTTAGAAAAAGAAAATGTGATCCTTAAGAATGAACTGAAGATAGCAAATCTGAAGCTTAGTTTGAAAGATGGAAACGACAAAAATGAAGAAAATCTGAGATCTGAGAATGAAAGGTTGAAGATTGAGAATGAATAATTAAAATCTAAACTTGGCAAAGTAACATCTAAATTTGAGAAAGTAAATTTGTAGCATGCAAAACTTGAGAAATACAATAAGATTGTGAAAGGTGAATTGACTCAATCCAAATAAAAACTTGAAAGGCTATATTCAAATAGTGAGAAGATTGATGAACAAGTATCTTATGGAAAACCATCCTATGATAAGACTGGACTTGGATTTAATATATTTAGAATAAATGATGAAAGCAATGAACCAGATCTGAAAGAATCTGAAAGCATAGATAAGAAGAAGTTAGATGAGATCAACAAATATGATGACACACCTAAAGGAGAAGAACCAACTAAAGAAGAAGAACCATCGACCCAAGAAGAATCACCCAAAGGTATGCAAAGAGAATTCAAAGGTAGATGTTTTGATTGTAATACTATTGGTCACATGAAGAGAGATTGCACAGGTAAACAATTTAAACCTCTTAATGGTTATTGTTATAATTGTCATGGTTTTGGACATAGAGATATTGAATGTAGAAGACCTAAAGTTATTGAGAATAATTATGGTAGTAGAATGTTTAGGAATACTAACAATGTAGATAAGAGAGCTACTAAAGATATGAACAGAAGAAATGAAGTAGTATGTTATAGATGCAACAAGATTGAACACATTGCTAGAAACTACAGATCACAAATCAATCAATAAGGACTGAGATATGGGAAAAATGGAATTGTTTTTTGGATATGTAACAAGATTAGACATACATCAAGGTTTTGCAGAATGAACAGTGGAGTTTTTCATCCTAACCCTAACCCTAGAAATCATGCAAGAAGAAATGAAGATGCAAGTAACAGACAAAAAGGTTGTTGTAGTAGTGCAGATGAAGTGAGTTTGTTAAAGGCATAGATAAAGGAGACATATTCAAAATTGAAGGTAATCAGAAAGGTGAAGTATCAAGTGGTAAGAATGAATACTTACCTGACCTAACTCAAAGCACTTAATTTATGAAAATTGTAGTAGATTAGGAACTTAGAATTAGTGTAGAAGTAGATTTTTGATGAATTAAGTCTTGTGCAGTTAATGTAAGGTAGTTTATGATGTACTAATGCTATGGTTAAGAGTGTAAAAGAAAAAATAATGTTTTGCAAGATCGCAAGAAGTTTTAAGTTTTGCAGGATAGCAGAAACAACTTTTTGGAAAGAAGCGGCAAAAGAATTGAATGTGATGTCAGATCTAAGTGAGATTGAAGTAATAAAAGGTTATGATCAATTTTATTTGATTATCAAAGAGAATTGAAGTGTTTAGGAGAGCAAGGAATAGAGATTGGAAGCATTTTACAGTGATTTGGTGAAATATTTGAGTGTCGAATCTACGAAAGCCCTAAAATCATGAATTTGAGGTATCTATCTTGGTAGATCTTTGAATCGGTATAAGGAATTTAAAGTATTCATGGATGTATCCTTAATTCACAATGTCAAAGATAAGAATAGATCTAGAATGAAGAGGGAACCGGTAGAACCCTTGGAAGAAGATGATCCTAGGTTAGCATTATTAGCCGTACCAAACGGAGTTTTGCATTTAGAAAATGTGAGAAGTTATCTTGGATGCAAGTTAGAAACCATCTGTGATAGTGATTTTATCAATGAATATTAGAAGATTTACAATCAAGATATGTCATTGAAATAAGGATATGAACATTTGGAAGAAAATGAGATTGTTTGGTATGCTTTGAAGTATAAGTTTGACAATGAATAATGCACTAAGATTATTTTGAGTAGAATTCATAATGGGAAGTTTTGGCTAGAGGATAGAGTGATAGACATTACAGTTGACTTGATTAATGAAGTCATAGGTTTATCTAAAGTTGGTGCTATTCCTTTAAATGAGAAAAATAGTCACAGACAACATAGGTTCATCCTACAATGGTAGAGGAATTGTGATTAGCAAAATCAAACAGGATGATGTGAGATACTTATGCAAGATCCTAACCACTAAGTTTTGTGCAAATTCTAGAAAAGATGATATAGCAATTGGAATGGTGCATATTGCATAGTTAATGTGTGTTGACAAAGTACCATTTGATATGTGTGAAATTCGAAGAATTCAATTGTTTGAAAACTTGGAGAAGATTAAGAAATCTAAGTAGGCACAATTTAGATTTATGTAAACCATTGCAAATGATTGGAATGATAGACAAACTACTATGGAAAAGATAAATAAAGTATATTTGAGACATGTTATTGACAAAGTAAATGAGAGTGCTATGTTAGTAATGAAGACATTTCAGAAAAATGGTAACTAGCAGATCAAGAATTCCACAGTCACTTGTGAAGAAGTATAAAAATGATATATGTTTCATGGTTGACATTGACTTTACCTATATTGAAGCAGTGGAACCTATAATTGAGTTCATAGACCCTCTTGGCTATGAGATATCTGAGGCTAAAAAAGAAGAATATGTTGGCAGATTACTTAAATGTAAATTGGACACTCAGTGTAGTAGATTTGGAGCTTTTGAAGAGAACTTCAACTCGACAAAAGCTATAACTAAAGAGAAGCAATCTAAGAAGAGAGTTGATAGGACTATCAATAGGATACTAAAAGATTCAGGAATGTCAGAACAAGAATTCTTAATAGCAAAATAGACAACAGCAGCAATTAGGGATATTAGATAGAAAGAAGTCTTAATTGTACCACCCTTGTCATCTAGTGCAGTACAACAAGAACCTACACAAGTCAAGGTGAAAGTAGAGGAACCAGAAAAGGAACAAGTAACAACTAGATCCATTTCCTCCACAGCTAGCAAGAGAATGAAAGAAATTTCTACTGGACCAGGAAAGAGACAAAAGACTTTAGTTCAACTAGTACCAAGAGAAATTGTAGAAATAAAAGATGATGACACTACAGTTAAGAAGAAGGCATGGAAACCGAGAGTTGAGAGAGTGAATGAAGAAATCATACAAGATGGAAATTTCACTAAAATGATCAAGTACTATAAACTTTATGATTATTCAGAAAGACTAAATTTGGAGAATGCTATTGTGAAGCATATGATTTTGGCAGACAAGAAATTTGATTCTATTCAAGGTCAAATACCTGATGAGTTGTATACCAAACTTGTAAATAGAAAGCAGAGAGCAATTGAAGAAGACACTAATATCAAAAAGAATCTTTTGAAGAAGCTTTGTGATGTGAGAGATGATGAACACTTGAAGTAGATATTGAAGGCCTTAAGAACCCATTTGAGAACCAAAAGGAAAAACATTTTGATTATGGGAGGTAGATATGAAGAAGTTAATTCAAATATAGAGTAGGCAATAATCAAGGTCATGGCAGAAAATGTTGGAGAGCCATCAGTTACAACAGAGAAAGTAGTTGAAGCTAAACAAGAGGATATTCCTTCTCCTTTAGCTATTAACATTGAAAATGAAACTATGAATATAGAAGGTACTAAGGTCACCTTGGATATTGATGACAATGTATTCAAGAACTTAGCAAACATTGTTGACAATTCGGCTCTTGATGAACCAGATAGAACTGAAGAAGCAGAGAAGACTCAATCTATTAGTGAAGAACCTAAGGAGATTGAGATTCAAGCACTCATTCCTACCACATTAGACATCAGTCTCACTCCTAAGATTGGAAAGAAGAAAGAAAGTGGATCTTTGTTTGAAGATTTAGGAAAGGAAGTTGATGATGATGATCAGTTGGAACTGATCACTTCTTTGAATAAAATCATTGGCAAGAACAAGAAAGTGAAGAATCTTGAAGGGAGTCTGAAGGACCTTACTAAGAAGTTACAAAGCATTGTAACTACACAAATCATAGAGGCAGACACTTTGGAGAAAGCTAAGAAGGTAATGAGCACTTTTGACAATGAATTCACTAACCTATCTAATATTGAAAAAGTGAGAGCTCAAGCAGCTTATGAAGCTGAAATGCTTTTGAACATCAGTCAGAATATTAGGAATGATATTAGTAGTCTTGATATTTGTATCAAGAACTTGAGGAAACATTTGGAGATAGGAAAATCATTTTACATATAGTGTACAAAACTAGAGATTTTGACAGTAGAAAAGGAACAAAAGATCAAGTTGAAGGAAGCTGAGATTCAGAATGAATGTAACCTTCTTTCTAGAACTAATGTGAAGGTATGTGATGCTGAAAAGAATGTTCGGAAGCTTTATGATGAAATAAGAATATTGCAAGATGAGAGGAATAGAAAAATGAGGAGACTCACTCTTTTGAGAGAACACATCTCTATGAAGTTGAGTATTATTGAAGAGTAGTTAGAAGAATGTCTTACAGCTAAGACATCCTTTCAAAAATTCAAATTTGACAACCTCCAAGCTTGTCAAATAGCAGCTTATGGACTGACCACATTACTCAATGTGGTAGATTCCATCAAGAATTCATGGGAAAAGGAGATAGAAGCTATGAAAGCTGATTTTTCAGATTGTGTTGCAAGCCTACTAGCTTTGCAATAAGAAAATGAAGGTATAATCTTTTTGGGATACAATTTTGTAATCCTCCCTAGCTTATTTTGTCATTGTTCTCAAAGGGGGAGAGATATTAGAGCAGAAAATTGATATATTTGATAAGGATTGATACTCGTAGGGGGACCATTGTATTAGAGTTTATATTTTGAGGTTTTATAAGGATAGTATACATATTCTATACTATGGCCACAATTTTGATACAATTTTGAGATTTTGACTTGTACACTTAGCCAATTTTCTCATATGTTGCCACCAATAACAAAGGGGGAGATTGTTGGCAATTTGGCTGAAGTGAGTACATAGATGTTGTCATTATGGAAACATATGATCCACATGAAGATCACATAGGTCAGAGAGCAAGTATAGCAGAGCGCATTGCAAATTTGTCTAAGTCTAAGACAATGTTTTCACCAATGCACTAGGATACATTTTTTGTTTGCGACGTTGACTAGAGTAAGTTCAGTGCTTGCCCACTTGAACATAGACTCTATGATGACTAATGATGACCCATCTTAGAGAGAAAGTTAGTATGGAATGTATGGAATTGGTTATGATAGTTTTACCGAAGACAGTGTTAAGCCAACGGGACAGAATATGAAGCTAGAATTGGTAAAGAGTTAAGGGATTATTTTGTTTATCAAAATAATGACTTAACAATATAAAGAGATGACATCCTAGATGTTAACTCTTGGATAAAGATATATGGAATCCCACCATGTAAATTTATTATCCTTAATAACTTGTATATATGTAATATGTAATTGTAAGAAGAATAAAAAGAGACATATGGTAATATTGTAATGATATGATGCAAATGTAAGAGTAGCGAAAAGATATTGATGCAAGAAGCACAAGGTTATATACCTTAATCCATTTTTGTAATCAGTATATATTGTACATTACTTGTTTTGGCAGTGGGCTCATCTGGTAATCAGATTTTGTATTGACAACTCTTAACAGGGTTGAGGCTTCTAACAAGGCCTACAATCCCTTATTCAGGACTGATACACTATATGCTTGTAATAAACTCCTAACAGGGTCAACATCCTTAATAGGATACTTTTGATTAGTGGATCTTTGTGGGTACCATCCCCACGAGGGTTCTCCTTTGGCTAGGGTTTCCTCGAGAACATATGATGTGTTATGAGTTCTTTATTTCTACTGCTATGCATATTGTTTAGCTTCTTATGTTATGCATGTATAAAGATAATCTATTATATCCATAATTTGGAAAAAGATAAAGTTTGTATAATACATATTCACCCCCCCCTCTCAGTATTCCCTATTTCTAATAATTGGTACCAGAGCTTAGTTACTCAGAGAAGAATCATTCAAGGAAAGCCTAGCAGCTTGAGTAAGATCTCTATGGATATGGATCAACTACAGAAAAGTCTTGAAGAAGCTCTTGAATAGATTGATATGCTTACTGATGAAAGAAACACTCTGAAAAGTAAATATGATGATGCAAAGAACCTTATTGAGAAATTAAAAAACAAGGTAGAAGATCTGAAATCTGAAAAGGAATCTGAAATTCTTATTGAAGATTGTCATGACAATTTAGAAAAAGAAAATGTGATCCTTAAGCATGAACTGAAGATAGAAAATCTAAAGCTTAGTTTGAAAGATGGAAATGACAAAAATGAAGAAAATCTGAGATTTGAGAATGAAAGGTTGAAGATTGAGAATGAAGAATTAAAATCTAAACTTGGCAAAGTAACATCTGAATTTGAGAAAGTAAATTTGTAGCATGTAGAACTTGAGAAACACAATAATATTGTGAAAGGTGAATTGACTCAATCCAAACAACAACTTGAAAGGCTACATTCAAATAGTGAGAAGATCGATGAATAAGTATCTTATGGAAAACCATCCTACCATAAGACTGGACTTGGATTTAATATATTCAGAACAAATGATGAAAGCAAGGAACTAGATCTGAAAGAATCTGAAAGCATAGATAAGAAGAAGTCAGATGAGATCAACAAATCTGATGACACACCTAAAGGAGAAGAATGACCTAAAGAAGAAGAACCATCAAACCAAGAAGAATCACCTAAAGGTATGCAAATATAATTCAAAGGTAGATGTTTTGGTTGTAATACTATTGGGCACATGAAGAGAGATTGCATAGGTAAACAATTTAAACCTCTTAATGGTTATTTTTATAATTGTCATGGTTTTGGACATAGAGCTATTGAATGTAGAAGACCTAAAGTTATTGAGATTAATTATGGTAGTAGAATGTTTAGGAATACTCACAATGCAGATAAGAGAGCTACTGAAGATATGAACAGAAGAAATGAAGTAGTATGTTATAGATGCAACAAGATTGAACACATTGCTAGAAACTACAAATCATAAATCAATCAGCATGCACCAAGATATGGGAACAATGGAATTGTTTGTCAGATATGTAACAAGATTGGACATATAGCAAGGTTTTGCAGAATGAACAATGGAGTTTTTGATCCTAACCCTAATGCTAGAAATCATGCAAGAAGAAATGAAGATGCAGGTAATAGATAGAAAGGTTGTTGTAGTAATGCAGATAAAGTGAAGTTTGTTAAAGGCACAGATCAAGGAGACATATTCAACATTGAAGGTAATCATAAAGGTGAAGTATCAAGTGGTAAGAATGAATACTTACCTGACCTAACTCAAAGCACTTAATTTATGAAAATTGTAGTAGATTAGGAACTTAGAATTAGTGTAGAAGTAGATTTTCGATGAATTAAGTCTTGCACAGTTAATGTAAGGTAGTTTATGATGTACTAATGCTATGGTTAAGAATGAAAAATAAAATATTATGTTTTGCGAGATCGCAAGAAGTTTTAAGTTTTGCAGGATAACAGAAACAACTTTTTGGAAAGAAGCGGAAAAAGAATTGAATGTGATGTCAGATCTAAGTGAGATTGAAGTAATAAAAGGTTATGAATGATGCTATTTGATTATCAAAGTGAATTGAAGTGTTTAGGAGAGAAAGGAATAGAGATTGGAAGCATTTTTTAGTGATTTGGTGAAAGATTTGAGTGCCGAACCTACGAAAGCCCTAAAATCATGAATTTGAGGTATTTATCTTGGTAGATCTTTGAATCGGTATAAGGAATTTAAAGTAGTCATGGATGTATCCTTAATTCACAATGTCAAAGATAAGAATAGACCTAGAATGAAGAGGGAACCAATAGAACCCTTGGAAGAAGATGATCCTAGGTTAGCATTATTAGCCGTACCAGACAGAGTTTTGCATTTAGAAAATGTGAGAAGTTATCTTGGATGCAAGTTAGAAACCATCAGTGATAGTGATTTTATCAATGAATATCATAAGATTTACAATCGGGATATGTCATTGAAACAAGGATATGAACATTTGGAAAATAATGGGATTGTTCAGTATGCTTTTAAGTATAAGTTTGACAATGAAGAATGTACTAAGATTATTTTGAGCAGAATTCATAATGGGAAGTTTTGGCTAGAGGATAGAGTGATAGACATTACAGCTGACTTGATTCATGAAGTCACAGGTTTATCTAAATTTGGTTCTATTCCTTTAAATGAGAAAAATATTCATAGACAACATAGGTTCATCCTACAATGGCAAAGGAATTGTGATTAGCAAAATCAAACAAGATGATGTGAGATACCTATGCATTAGATTAATAATTTTTTCTCTTGAAAGTAGACTTTGTCATTTTACCCATTTGACATTGTTTGCACATCACATGGTCAGGCTTAGATATACTCGATAAACCTCTAACTCTCCTTTTCTTACCGATCTTTACCATGTTGTCAAAATTCACATGACATAACCTCTTGTGCCATAACCATAAATCATCACTCTTAGCCATCAAACATGAATTTTTAGCATTCTCTAGATAAAATAAGTTAACTCTTGATTGTTCAGCAGTACTGATCAATCTTCCAACATCACCATAGATATTTTCTCTTCTAGTCTGAAATGCAACTTGGTGACTTGTATTATTCAACTATGCTACACTTAACATATTATAGTTAATTCCTTTCACCCAATAAGCATTTTCACATCTAATCATGTTGTTTAGCAATATTGATCCTTTACCTTTCACTTGACAAGGTGTATCATTTCCTATTTTTACAAATCCACCACTATAATGTTCAAGATATTCAAACTTATCTTCATCACCAGTCATATGATGTGTGCAGCCACTATCAATAATCCAAGTATCATTTTTTATTACTTTATAAATAAGTTCCTTTTCTACATAGCTTTATTCTTCTTTAGAATCTTCCTTTAGTGCAACAAACACCACTTCTATTTCTTCATCAATTTCAGTCTCGATATCATCATCTTATTCAACTTGGTAGCATGCCTTTTTTTCTTTATCTCTATAATATCATTTTTCTTGGTTTCCTTACTATCAATTTCCTCTGTGGTCTCGATAATTTCTTCTATCATACTTTCTTTAATTTTATCTTTCACTTATCTTCTCATTATCATTCCTATCAAAACATCTTGTAGTAATATGACCAATCTCTTTACATTTGAAACATACCAAGGGTGGTTTACCTTTGTATTTTCCTTTTCCTTTTGGTAGTCTTCTATCCATTAATGCTTAAAGTTATTCAAGCTCATCTTCTTCAACTTCATAATCACTTTCATTTCTTAAATTATGTTTATTGCTTGATCTTCCAGTATTTAGAGATGACAACAATGTAGAATCTACCTTAGGTACAACACTATTATCAAAAATTTTAAGCTCAAATACAGTCAATCTACCAATTAGATTATCAAGGGAAACATCATTACTAGGTACTTCTCTCTTTTCATGTATTGCTGAAACTCTAATAGCATAGGCATGCAACAATGTTCTTAGAATTTTTCTTACCACATTTTCTACTTCAATAGTTCCACCTCTTGGAAATTTTACTATACTAAAGTATATGACTATATTTAGTGTTTTCATTATGGCAACAAAGTCATATGAAGTTTTGAAGTCAGCGCATATTGAAGAAGATCAGAAATATGGCTAAGTATGGAAGACTAGACAGATAGCAGAGCACTAGGTGATCAGAGCATCATCACACATCCGTATGACAGAGTTATGAAATGCACCCTTGAAGATAAGCTTCTAAGTATGTATTCATGCTAAGTCTAAAAGTGCATCATGATATGAGTCAGTATGAGGAAGTTATAGTTAGATGAAGTGACATAGACAGTAAGCAGTACAATAGGACATAGCATGGAGCTGACTATTTGTATTTTGATTAGTGCTTTTAATATTGTTTTGTAAAGGCTATGTTCCTATTGTATTTAGGTCATAGACATGTTAATATGAATATATGTAAACAAGCTTGATCCAATTCAATTGGAAGTGGTGTATGTAATTAGTTATAGGCCGACTTGATGAAGAGTTTTATATGCACATATAAATACGACAAGCACCCTTGTAATCAAGCAAGATATAAGATATAGAAATTGGTAAGAGTAGAGAAGAGGAATGCAAAGAGAAGTTGGTATGTTGTAGTGCTTTATAAAAGGCTAAAGAATAAGTGTACAAAAGGAACTGATAAGACAAGCAGTGTCACAGCAACAGTTCAGCTTGCAGATATAGTGTGTATCTTAGATCTAGAAGGTTGTAGCCTTCACCACTTGAGTGTAAGGAAACTCAGGTGCAGAAATAGCTTCCTACACTAATCTCTTAAGGAAAGTATTGTGCAAATTCTTTTAAATCCTTACAATTTCAGATTTTTTAACTACTTTAACAATGATATTGCAGCCATATACCATGCATACAAAAAATAGAGAATGACACAAAGATTTACCCTAGGGAAATATTTCGGTAAAAACCCCAGCACTCCAAAACCTACACAATGTATTTATCAAAACTATTGTAGTTTACAATACACTTGCAATGCAAGTTCTTTCAGATGATTTCCAACTCTTGAAGATAAATCACGGCTGCATAAAAAATGTTCCAACTCTACACTTACTTCTGCTTTCTTTGCAACCCTAAAAAATGCTTATATCATGTGCTTCCCTTTTTAGGGCAACTTCCAAAGATAGCCGTATTAGGTTTTTACCATTCTCTGAGAAAATAGGAACCTGAACCCCATGATTGGGGAAGAGTGTACAGTACTCAACTTTATCAGTTGCCACATGTCTTCACCTATCATTGGATCTTCCAGATATAGCTCTTACATGTCATAGGAATCTATCATAACAATTTCAGCCATGATCTCCTTACACAATTCAAGATGTCGACACATCAAATGGAGTGACACATCAACATGCCAACTAGAAATGTACACTCACACTTAATTACATTATTTGCAAGAAATACATTTTACAAAATAAATAATAAGAATAGGAATTATCCAAGGTTGAGACACCTTATTCCTAACATTGAGTAGTGAGCTTTATGACAGTTTGTCCCCACCCCTAACATGGTTATTTGTAAAAGACTCCTAATAGGTTCCAACCCTTGACCAAGTCACTATACTAAAGCATTGTAAAGAACAACTCCTAACAGGGTTTCAAGATCTTCTAACAAGTATCATAATACACTAGTGTAGTTCTTAGTGGGTGTCAATTCCTGTAATACCTCTCCTATGGTGATACTTGGACTTTCTGACTTGAACATTCTATTATGATGGTTAGAACTATACATTTATATTTATGTTTTGTGGATGATGATATGATGGATATGCTCATTTATGGTTATCATTTATATGTTTATGAGATTAGAAAACCATCTATTTTTATATGTTTTATGGATCTAACTCAAGGATTTGAATCTAACCATTATCATGATATTTTATGTTTCATAGATATGTGTCTGATATGTTTTCATGGCTCAGGATGAAGTCGTAGTTACTCACTTAGTTGAGGTCCACATGATTATTGATCCTAGTCATCTACTTATATATATCTAATTTGTATATCCATATGTATATATATGTATCTCTTCTTGGTGATGTAGGATTGCAGGTACCGAGTATTGTCTCCACTTGGCTTCAAAGGTCTAAACAATCCCTCAAAATCCTTGATCATTGTTGTTGTTACAGAGATATCACTAGATTCCACAGGAAGAAACTTCACCTTTGATCCTTTTATCCTTAGGTGGGAAGTGCTGAGTCAGTCCCTTGTGTGGATGTATTATGTGATCTCTTAGTTTACTAGTTTTGTGGACCTTGTAGCTAGTTTCTTGTCTTTTGTATTCATTGAGAATGAGGTTTTGAGTATGGTAGTTTTTACTTCATGGTATGCTCAACTTTGTTCATAGATTATTGATGTGAGTCATTATTTATTTGAAGGTATGATTTAGTAATTTATCTTTAGTAGTAGTTACTATTATACTAGCATATCTCATTAGGAACGAGTTGGCATGTGATTGAATTGTGTGATTTAATATCAATAATAATGAATAATTTTATGGTATTATTTTATAATACTCATAATAAAAAAGTGACTATGACAATAGTAATAATAAAATGTTTTAAATAAATAGTGGTAAAATCTAACTTATGTTAGTAGCTACCTAATATATATATTTTAGAATGTGGATTAGTGTATGAATAAATAATATATTTTATAATAATGTTATTTTAATATTTAACATTAATAATAATGTGTCTTATTTATGGTATATGTACCATAAGCATATGGGTTCACACATATGCCTATGAATACATATATTAATATATATTATTATATAATAAATTAATTATTTGTGTAAAGGAAATTATTCTTATGTTATTCTTATAAGTGATAAATAGGATTGGTAAATTCTATTACCATAGTTAAATAAGTTAGTAAATTATTTTTGAGATTATATTATTTATTTTAACACCCTTAAATCTAGGGAACATAGATTATAGTCTTATTTAAAATTTATTCTCCCTTTACGAAAGTGGTTTTGCAAACCATCTCATTAACTAATAAAGGATGGATAGTTGAGATGGTTGCATCGGTTGGATTACCCATGCAACCACCATCTCTATTCTATTTACAGGAAGACTTTCCTGTGTGAGAGGGTGTTGAATAGAAGTTCATGTTTTAGAGGAAAGAATAACAGGATTTGAGGAAAACTACTTGTCTTTGGTGAGGAGAGAATCCATTGTTTGAGATTGGCATTTTGTTGCTTTGGGTAGAGGCTGGAAGTTTGCAAATAGAGGGATTCAAAGGAGTGTTGGGAAGGTTGGAGAAGATTGGATCTTCCTTGATCAACCAATCTTCGCAAGACTCTAGGTTGGAATCCATCCTGAGAAATAGATTTATTTTATAGTATGAATGTGGATTTTAGATTTGTTGAAATTTTTTGTATGTTGTGTTATTATTGCAAAACATATATGCATTATTGTATTATTATTATTTTGTGTATTATTATTGTAGAATTTAAATATATTAATGTATTATGTAATAATGTATTATTGCAGAAGGTTGATGCATTAATGTATTTTGCAATAATGCATTATTACAGAATGTTGATACATTATTGTATTATAGTAGATTGTGGTATATTATTTTATTATTGCTCATTGTGTATACATTACTGTATTATTTTGCCAGCCATCCATAGGTTATAGAAATGCTATATTATTGTATTTCAAATGTTATATTATTATATTGTTGTGGTAGCCATTTATAGTATTATTCTGTCAATTGTTTATTGTAATATTCTATCAATACAAACTTTCTGGCATCTTAATAAGAATTTATCGTGTGTCATTTATAAAATAGTAACATTATTATGCCAGCCATTTTTGTTTAATTGATTTATGTGAGCCGTTTATTATATTCTATCATTTTTTTTTTATGCCAGCCAACTGTTTGTAGAAGTTTATTGAATCCCGAGTGTAACATTGTTTTACTCTCGTGTCTACCATTTGGCCAAGTTTATAGTTATTACCTGTGTCATTTCATGTGATTAGATGTTATGTTTGTATTAGGGTTGAAGTTGAACAAGTTTAATATTTAAGCCAAGTAGTATAACAATTAGGTTTTTGCTTTATTTATACAAGTATAACTTAAAGTATAAGAAATTAAAGTACGTAAACTTATGTATAAGAAATTAAAGTACGTAAACTTATACTTAAATGTTATACTTGTATAAAGGGATTAGGTACCTTTTGGATTGATTGAGATAGGTTTCAACTTCCTAGGAGTTAAGTTGTAACTTCTAAATTTTAAATTTTCAATAAAATCAGACTTAGTCAAATTTCAGGCTTAGAATGAAATTTATAGAGCATTATCTTTTGGTATATGGAAATTTTGTGTAAACCTTAAATTTGTTCATTCCTTTTTTGGTGGACATTATGTTCAATGCATTTAGATGCCTTAATAGGGTTAGGATATGTGTAGGAAGTAGTTTCAGGTTTAGGGTTGTCTAAGAAGATCAGGACCATTCTAAACATCCTTAAACGTTCCTAATTTCCCCTAAAACATCCATAAACTATCTTATTATATTCTATTCTTTGATGTAGTCTTAAGAATGTGTTTATGATATGTTTTTACTATGTGTATGACATGATTGTGATATATGGGTTAAGGTTAGAAAACCTAACAACACCTAGTGAGTGGCTCTCAGTGTGGGGCTGGGGCCCTAAGTGGCTAGAACCAGGATAACCGACTGAAGAGTTATTTAACAAGTGAAAAATTAATTAAACTTATAGGAATGGGTTCAAACATTAAAAAGATTAAATATGCCTCGCCCATGCCATTAGCACTAGTAAAGGTTATGGATGGGAGTGGGAGAAGGTACCTATGTGTAGGTATGATCAAATGGCGCTTGTCAGTATGAAAGGCATTTGATCCCGCATGTGCCTACTTGGGGGCCGGGGTCCAGAGTGGCTAGTACCAAGATAACCCAAGGAGTGAGGGCTATGTGATAACACTCACTTAGGTTGTTTCTTAGAGTTTCTACCAAGCCTTAGAACCTTTTTGGGGAAAGGATTATACTTTGATCTTCTTTTATTTGCTATTTGGGAAAAGTTATTCAACCCTAGGTATGGCCTAGCTATTCCTTCTTTGTGGACCTTGGTGTTTATCTCCTAGCATGGGGGAGTGGGCCTTTTAGGTATCCACATGGTTGGGTGGTAAATATTTTTATTGAGGTATCTTTTGCGGATGCAGTGTTTGAAGATCCATGCTTGCTTATGTACCAGTTTGAAGAATAAAGACTTTGTAATTATATTTCATCATGTAAAATTATTGTTACCTCCCAAGAGGAGATGAATGTAATGTAATCATTAATGTATTTCAAATGATGTATTTGGAATGGGTAGACTTAGGAAAAAGGAAAAAGGGGAAAGCATGAACTTTATGTATATGATCTATGTTGGAAAAGAAAAAGGATGTTGTAAGATTTCAAGTTAAGTAGCATGATTTTCATTATTGATGATTAAAGGAAAACTAGTGAGTCAAATGTAGTACATTTGCAATGTATCAAATGATTTAGATGATTCTATTTTATTTAAAAGTTATATTTTTCATAAAGGATACTTAGGAGAATAGATTATTTTAGATGGGAAATTGAAATGAAAGTACTTGTAGTTCTTAATAAAGAATCTTATAGTGATATGATGTAATTTTGTTTTGAGAAGTAAATTTTGTTGTTAGTTTACTTAATGGACTTAAATGAATCATGTGTTTAAATAGAAGGGAACCTTGGGAGGAAACTAAGTTTAAGTTTTGTTCAAATAAATATTTTAAAAGTTCAAAAAATTTCATGAATCATTACTTAGGCTTTCTTTTACAAAGAGAATCTTTGTTCTCTTCCCCGGTTCCCTTGCGGGGCATGACAATTCCCACTAGGGTTTTTACCTATTTGGGTTTCCCTGTAATCATATTTCTATCAGGTGTTATGAATGTTTATCTTAATTACATTGATGTTCATTTCAGTAACTAAGCAATTAAGTTAAGTTTCAAAGTATCAAAAAAAGTAATAAAGTATAGAACACTGATTCACCCCACTTCTCAGTGTTCCTATTCCTAACAATTGGTATCAGAGCTCTGGTCCTTTGAAGATAAGTTTAACCACTTGAGGAGATCATGGATAGGGGAGAAATGAAACATCTAGAAAATTATCTTGAAGAAGCTCTTGAAGACCTTGACAGATCTGAAAAAGAAATTGAAGAACTATAAGAAAATTTTAGTGATTCTCATGCAGTCATTAAAAAGATGAGAAAAGATTTGAAAGACTGTTCCACAAGTGATCTAGTAGAAATGGTTAAAAATATAAATGAGGAAAACACATCTCTTAAAGATCAAATTGAATATTTGGATGAAAAGCTACTTAACAATAAGGAATCCTATGAAGAACAAGTCAAAGAAAACAAGCAGTTGGATGAAGAACTAAGGCAAGCTAACATGAAAATATTGGAATTAGAAAACAACAAGAAGAAAGTGGAATTTGAATTGACTAAAGCAAAGAGTCATATTGACAAATTACACACAAGCATGGATCTAATAGAATCACATTTGTATGCACAAAAGGTTAAAGGAGACACCAGTAATATTGGATTCAATGAAGCACAAAATCAGATCAATGACTTGTGAGAAGGAAAGAAAGAATTAGAAGAATCTTCACAAGCTAAGAAGATAGGAAATGATACAGAAGAAGAAGCTGAACCACCCAAGGATGAGCGCAAGCCAATAAACAAGACTTGTTATGCTTGTAACAAACATGGTTACATAGCAAGAAATTGTAAAGAGGTAAGACTTGTCAATGGTTACTATTATTCATGTAATAAGTTTTGTCATAGAGCTATGAATTGTAGATCAAATCAAAATCAGAGAGGTCATCCATAGAAGAATGTAAGAAAATCTCAAAACATTACATGTCAGATATTAAATTATGTTGGTCACACAACCAGACAGTGTAGTATGGTAACTCACATGAATGTGCCAAGGAATATCAGGCCTCTAATCATTTGTCACTCATGTAACAAGGTTGGACACATCTCTAGGTTCTACAAAAATAGAGTGCAAAGACAAGAAAGCCCTAAAAATTCAGAAGGATCAATTTTGGAAGAAGCAGGAGAAGTCAAATTTTTGCAAACTTCAGAAGATTCGAGCTTGATTTGGAAGCAAGAAAAGAAGGACCATGTTGATGAAATAGTTGAGGATGCATCCACAATGGAGGTACCTCCTATTTATGGTTAAATAACCTTTGTGGTCATAGGGGGAGCTAGATTAGCCCTAGACCCCTGCACAGCTAGTATAATCACCCTCAGAGTACGCACCTTAGACTACAACTATTTGGAGACTATGTGATGCAGTATGCATGAGCGCACTACCAAATTGTTAGTAGGAACAAATTTATAGTTGCATTTTGTGTTTACGTGAAAATAATTAATGGTCGAAAAGTTTCTTTATAGCCATCAGAGATTCATTATTCTCACATTGCATTCTAAATTGAGTGATTAGAGAGTACAAAAGATTAAAGGTAGTTGAGTTGTGAAGTGTTGTAGTTGAATCTATCAGCAAAGAAGGAAGATTGATTATTGCAAAGCCCTAATTTGGACATGATGATCTAGAAACCCTTAGAAGCCATTCAGAAGCATTTAATCAAGTAAGTCATGGCTAAGCCAATTGTATTTGATGTTGCTGAAAAAAAGAGATATGTTTTAAGAAGCGTCCATTTAAGTCCACCCTAGATGACCTAGAAGGAGCACTTTCAAGAACTCCAATGGGCGTCATGCATGTAGAAGACATACACGTGTATGTGTATTGCAAAAAGGAACCAGTTGGCTTAGACAAAATTAGGTCACACCTAGATTCCATGATGAATCTAGACAAATCATTTACTGAAGAGTTTGTGTACCTTGAGAATCAACCTATCATTGAATATGCTACTAGGTTTGAATTCTATGAATCAAAATGGATAAAATCTTGTTTAAGAAGGATCCATGATGACCTATTTTGGATAGGTGAAGTACCAGTCAGAATCATAGCTAATCTCATTCATGAGATGACAGGTCTATCTAAGATTTGTGCCATTCTTCCAGTTGGAAAATATGTCAAGAAATTGGTTGAACAAGCCTACAAATCCCAGAGTGATAAGTGTGGGATGAAAGTCAAACCAATTGAGGAGAAGGACATCAAATTGATGTCTATGATACTTGGGTACAAGTTTCAACATACAAACATGGTCAATAGTGTGTTCGCAGCCACTATTCTTACAACCATCAAGATAGTAAAGGAGAATGGATAATTCAACTTTTGTGAAATCTTGCATGCATAGTTTATAGATAACATAAGGGAAATCAAGCATGATAAGATCAAAATATTCAAGTTTGGGTCTTTGATAATCTATATGTACTTTCATATAGTTGGGAAGGTATTAGACTTATACTTAGATAAAATTTTACCTACAATGCCTCAAATATCACTTAAGGCATCAATTGAGAGCACACTAAGAGACTACATGGAGTTAGAGTTGAAAACCTTCAGGATAAAGATGCAAATGAGGTATAGGATACCTGAAAGAATTGTTGAAAAATACAAGGATAGTATTTGTTTTATGGTAGAAACTAACATTACTTGTATGGAGGTTGTTGAGCCTAGAACTAAGTGGATTCATCCACTTGGCTATGAAGTGGAGGAGCAAATCTTGGAAGCTCATGCACAAGTTTTACTATCAGTGCCCAAGGATCCTAATGAGCCTAGATGGGGAACTAATGAGGGAAAGACCAGGGAGGTAGATGCAGTCCTGAATAGTGTAGAGACCAAGAGGAAAGCCTCTAAAATTACATCTAAAATATTGAAGATCCATGGTGTGACCCAAGCAGACCTAGATAAAGCTAGAGAAGAAAAAATTTCTATGCAAATTGAGAGCACATCCACTATGGAAGCTAAGTCTGATGATTCTAAGTTGAATAAGGTAAAGATTGAGAAAACTGATGAACCTAAAGAAAAGGAAAGGAACATAGATAACATCACTCCTGTACCCACTCCTAGTGACCCCACTACACCACCAAAGCCTAGTAAAATATCAAGGAGGAGAAAATAGCTAGTTACTATTCATCCATCAGCTAGAGCCACAAGAAGTAGAGGCAAAAATGTGCAACCACCTCCTGAGGTAGGATTCTTACTGGAAGTTTACAAGTATTGAGCTCAAGAGTGGTTGATGAAGGTAGACTTGATTAGATATATAAGTTCTATGATAGATATCATGAAATTGACAAGTCTAGGATCCATGAGATGTTGATCAAACATATGATCAAGTTCAAGAAGATAGTTCTATAACTAAAAATAGTCATCCTAGATAAAGTATGGGATATTCTAGACACTTTGAAAAGACAAGCAGCAGATGAAGACATTAGAATAAGAGAGAAAACATTGGATGACAATCTTCTAGTATGTTTAGTGGAAGAAAAAGCATTATTAATGGATTTGGTGAAGCCACACTTGAGGAAAAAGATGAGAACATTTCATATAATGAACAAGGATTATGAGATAATAGCCAAGGAGATATAGAAAGCTTTTAAGAAAGTATTCCTTGAACAACACATGCAACCTACATCTGCGCCCATCACTCAAGCACCTGTTGAGAAATTTGAAGAAAATGAGGTCACAAAAACAGCTATGACATGTCCAAAGGACTTAGCACCCTTAGTATTAGTGCCTGCAATTGAAATAAAGTCTGTGCCCATAACCATAACTCAAGAGGATAACACAATAATGATTGACAATGTGGAAATATCAATGGTGACCACTGATAAAGACTTAGACAAATTTGAGGAAGCCTTTGTAAGTACACAAGAGGTAGAAATTCTATGCGGTGATATTTCACCTAAGCACCAAGAGGATGCATTGATAGAAGATATAATAGGTCAAGAAGAAGAAGAGGAGAAAGAAAAAGAAAAGGAGAGAGGAGCAGAAGAGGAGGTAGAAAAGGAAAAAACATATGAACCCTTCATTGAAATGCCTATGAAGATTAAGACAAACATGATGAACAACACACCCATCATTCCCATGCCTTCTTCATCATTGTTGTCAACTTTGACCCCTGACACTATAAGCTTGTACTCTTGGGGAGAAGAAGACCTGATCAAGATTAGTTTCCTTGCTATGGAGAAGGTCAAGGAGAAACAAGTAATGAGAAATCCTCTATTTTTTGAGTCAATAGACATCTTGAACAATCTAATGCCAGTAGAGAAGAAGGTACTAAAAGTGAACTCAGTAGAGGATGTTAGCAACATCCTAACAAGATTTAATGCAAACTTCTCCTACCTAGAAAAATCAGCAGCCAAGGTAGTAGAAAAGAAGTATCTTAAGAAGAGATTGTATGAGCTAATTGAAAACTTTGCACTTGACCTCAACTCTTTAAAGGTTGGTCAAGCTTCACTGAAATAATTTTCAGCCAAAGAAAGGAAACTCATAGCAAACTGCATGAACCAAGACAAGCTGACTGTAGATCTCTATAAGAAAATTTAAGAGGCAGAGGCTATGATAGATAAAAGGAGGAAATTAGTAGAAGATCCCACTACAGATGTAAACATGTGTAATAATGTATACCAGGGACAAGTGGACAAAATAGAAAAGAGAGAAAAATAAATGTCCAAAATAAGGGCAAGGCAAACACAACTAAGAAATTCTCTTGCACCCTCACTAGATGTCTTGAATCAAAATATCAAGGAGATCGATGCCACTATGGTGATATATGATCAAGGTCCATGTATAGAATTGGAGACGGTGGATGATGTAGGAGCATCTTGGGTCCTTGACAATCCTATGTCAGCAAAAACATTTTGAAATTCATTTGTGTTGCTTGATTCCTACTTTGACTAAGTTGGTCAGTAATTGGTCAGTTTCCTTTGGTTACCGAGTGTGGTCGATTATCTCCTGGGCGGTTGGTTATTTCACTAGCACTCGATGATGCTTGTCTATTTCTCAGTCATCCTTTCTTACTAAGTAGTTTCTTTTGAGTTCCTTTTGAGCCAACTTGTGCATTTATTTGGGTCATGAATTTAATATTGGAATCCATCATTGGGAAGCGTGTGGTCCTAGATCTGACCATTACTTCCATTGATTGTGGATCTGAAGGCCAACTCAATTCAGTTGACTCTTGTATAAATGTAGTTGTTTGGTTGTAGTTAGGGGGATTTCTTTTTTTTGGTAGAAGATAGAATTAGAGATTTTGACAGATCCTCGCATGTTTGAGGAATTATGTAAATCATTGTAATATCTGGCCCTAACTGGGGAGGCCTTACATCCTGGCATGTATCATTCTACTTGATGAAAATATATGAAAGGTTCTGCACTCTCTCTCTCTCACTATTATGTTTATTTTCTTTTGCATGTGTTGAGAAAGCTTGGATCAATAGGGTGTGCCATTTTTTGGCCCCTCTTGGCCCCTTTCCATGCGTCAGGTGGTATCATAGTGAGGTGAGATCTTCATCTAGGTCTGTGGATCTAGGTTTGTAGGTTCCTCTTGAAGCCCTAGTTGATTGTTGTGGAGTAGCAGATTGTGATCTGACCTTCAATTGCAGAGGGTTGTTAAGATGGTTCTTGGGAGGCAAGATGCATATCTAGGAGTGGTAGATATGTTAAGGTAGATTGCTGCTAGGTTAGAAGTTGTTGAAACAGCCCAGAGAAGAGGCAAAGATCTTGAAGATGTTAGTGATGATGAAGTTGAGGAAGAACAGGTGAATGCAGAACCTTCACCTGTTATGGATCAAGGTGAAGAAATATTTTTGAAGGATTTGACAAGTCTAAAGTTAAAACCACACTTCAATCCTCCTGAGTATGGTGGAAAGCTAGATTCTAATGAAATGGTGGACTGGATCACCGAGATGGAAAAGTATTTTGAGTATGAAAACATTCTTGAAGACAATAAGGTAAAGATTGCAAGCACAAAGTTGAAAAGTCATGCATCCTTATGGTGGGAACATCTACAACTGGATAGGAAGAGGAAAGGCAAAGAAAAAATCAAGGTATGGAATAAAATGGTGAATAAGTTGAAAGGAAAGTTCTTACCTTGTGATTACTAGATTAACCTAGTTCGGTGAATGCAAAGTTTGAGATAGAAAGATAGCTCGGTAAAAGAGTATACTAAGGAATTGTATAAATTAGATATCAGATCTGGACATGATGAAGATGATGTGGAAAGAATTGGTAGATACCTAAATGGTTTGAGAGTTTCCATCAAAGAGGAAATTAGTATGGTCAAGTTGAAGAACATTGAAGAGGCTTATCAATTTGCATTGAAGGCTAAGGAGAAATTGAACAAGAGACATGAGAAAAGATAGAGGTCGAGGTGGTAGATTTTGTAGAGGAAGAGGTAGATCTAATGGTGAAAATGGTAGATCTAAACCAGAAAAGAAAAATCTAGACAAAGGTAAGACCAAGTGGAAAGGTGAAAGTTCATCTAGAGGTAGAGGCAATAACTACCGAGGTGGTTATAAAAGAGGAAGATTCCAAGGAAATTGTTACAATTGTGGAGAAGAAGGACATAGATCTTTTGAATGTACACATGCTAGTAAGAAGGATGGTAGCAGTAGAAATTATGCTTTGGTGCAAGAAGAGTCACCGAATGAACCTGAGAAAGAAAATAACTTGATGGTAAGGAGAACACTGTGGAATGAAAGAAAAAAGGAAGATCCGGTAAGGAAAAGTTTGTTCAACACCAAATGTAGAGTTTTTGATAAAGTTTGGAAGGTAATCATTAACAGTGGTAGCTCGAAGAATCTAGCATCTGAGGAGATGGTCAAAAGATTGCAATTGGAAAGGTTGGTACATCCAAAACCCTATTAGATTTCATGGATCAAAGATGAGCATACACTCCTGGTAAGTCAACAATGTTATGTGAATTTGAATATTGGAAAGTACTATGATAAGGTGTTATGTGATATCATGCCTATGGATTGTTGTCATATTTTGTTGGGTAGACCTTGTCAATATGATAGACATGCTATATATGATGGGAGATTGTATAAGTATACTATTGTGGCTGATGGAAAGAAACAAATCTTGTTACCTTTGATGGAAGAACTTGTTAGTAATGTTTGCACATCTATGAAAGTTTTTTTGATGGAGGGAAGAAAATTTGTTAACTATTTGAAGAAGAATTATGTATGTTTTGATGTGATCCCTAACAAACTGAGTAAGAAAATAGAGGATAATGTCCCTGAGGAGATTGATAAGTTACTCACCGAGTACAGTGATATCATTTCTGATAATGTACCTAATGGTTTACCACTGAAAAGAAGCATTGATCATTGTATGGATCTAATCCCTGGAGCTAGTTTACTGAATAAGGCACCTCATCGGTTGACACCTACTGAGAATTAGGAATTGAACTGACAGATTCAAGAGTTGTTGGAGAAAGGTTTGATTAGAGAAAGTTTGAGTCTTTGTGTAGTACCTTTTGTATTGGAACCTAAAAAGAATGGAGAATGGAGAATGTGTTGTTAGATTCCAGAGCAATCAATAAGATAATAGTGAAGTATAGGTTTCCTATACCGAGAATGGATGACATAATAGACAGTTTGATGGGAGAAAAGTATTTCAAAAAAATTGATTTGAAAAGAGGGTATCATCAAATCAGAGTCAGAGAAGGTTATGAATGGAAGAATACTTTCAAGATAAAAGAAGGTTTGTATGAGTGGTTGGTTATGCCTTTTGGCTTAACTAATGCACCGAGTACTTTTATGATGCTGATGAATGAAGTTTTGAAGAAATTATTGGGTAATTTTGTGATTTTATATCTTGATGACATTCTGATATTCAGTAAGACCAAAGAAGAACATTTTTTGCATATTAGACAAGTTTTGCAGAGATTGAAAGAAGAAAACTTGATGATAAATCTAAAAAAGTGTTCATTCATGAAAGAGGAGATTGTGTATTTGGGATTTGGGATTTTAGCTGATGGTTTGAAGATGGATCCTAAAAAGGTTGAAGCTATTTTGAATTGGCCTAAACCTATGAATGCTAGTGAGGTTAGATCATTTTATGGTTTGGCAAGTTTTTACCTAAAGTTCATAAGGAATTTCAGTTCAATTTGTAATGCTATGACTAAAACTATAAGAGGAGACAAGAGAGAATTCAAGTGGACACATGGAGATAACAAAAGTTTTGAGACTCTGAAGTAGAAGGTTTCTAAATTACCTATTTTGGTATTACCTGATTTCAGTAAAGTATTTCAAGTAGAATGTGATGCAAGTGGAAGTGCAATTGGAGCTGTGTTGAGTCAAGAAGGTAAACCTGTTGCTTTCTTTAATGAAAAGTTGAATGATGCTAGAAGGAAATATTCTATGTATGATCAATAATTCTATGCTATTGTTCAAGCACTGAAGAAATGGAGACATTATTTGATACTGAGTGAATTTGTGTTGTATACTAATCATAAGGCTTTACAGTATTTGGGTAGTCAGAATAAGTTGAATCAGAGACATATGAAATGGGTTGAGTATTTGTAGAGTTACACATTTGTGATAAAACATAAGAGTGGAGTCAGTAACCGAGTTGCTGATGCATTGAGTAGAAGAAGATCTTTGATGACCGAGATGAAAATTGAAGTTCTTGGTTTTGATGAGATGAAAGATTCTTATGAGTTTGACTCTGATTTTTCTAAGCCATAGAGAAAGTGCAGAGAACCTATTGAAGATCAACAAGATACTAAATGGGATGAATATTTTATTTAGGAAGGTATGTTGTTTAAAGGTATTTAGTTGTGTATATCGAGAGGAATAATGAGAACTAATCTGATAAAGGAGAAACATAGTAGTGGTTTGGCTAGACATTTTGGTATTGATAAAAGATGGAATTTGCTTAAGGAGAAGTACTATTGGCCACAGTTGTATAAAGATGTTCAAAAATTTGTGAAAAGTTTTGGAATTTGTCAAGTTGCAAAAGGAGTAAGTCAGAATACTGGATTGTATGTACCAATTTTTGTTCTTGAGAAACCTTGGATTGACATCAGTATGGACTTTGTTCTTGGCTTACCAAAGATAGTAAGAGGTAATGATTCTATATTTGTTGTTTTGGATAGATTTTCTAAGATGGCACATTTTATACCTTGTAGAAAGACATCAAATGCAATACATGTAGAAGATCTTTTCTTTAAGGAAATTTTCAGATTGCATGGATTACTAAGGAGTATTATCTCTGACCGAGACAGTAAATTTGTCAGATACTTTTGGAAAACCCTTTGGAAGAAATTTGGCACTGAGTTGAAATATAGTTCTACATTTCACCCACATTCCGATGGACAGACTAAAGTTGTGAATAGGAGTTTGGGAAATCTTTTGAGATGTTTAGTTGGAGACACACCGATTAATTGGGATTCTGTGTTGGCACAAACAGAATTTGCAAACAATAATTTAGTGAATAGGAGTACTTGAAAGACACCATTTGAGATTGTGAATGGCACACAACCAAGAGGTATATCTGATTTGAGAGACATTGCTGATGAAAATAAGAAAAGTGTTGAAGGAGTAAAATTTGCTGAGTATATGAAGACATTGCATGAAGATGTGAAGCTAAAGATGGAAGAAAGTAATAAAAAATATAAAGATAGAGCTGATAGATCAAGAAGACATAAAAATTTTGATGTTGGTGATGAAGTGATGGTTCATTTGAAGAAAGGCTGATTTCCTGTTGGAACATATGGGAAGATGAAGATGAAAAGGTTTGGACCTTGCAAGATTTTGAAGAAACTTGACAGTGGAAATGCATATGAGATTGAGTTACCTAATGACATGGACATATCACAAATTTTCAACATTGCTGATTTGTATGAATATCATGAACCTCATGAAGAAGTGATAGTACCAACAGAATATCCTAAGAAGTAGAATGAAGAAATTGAATAGATTTTGAAGGAAAGAGTTAGCAAGAGTACAAGAGGAAAACAATATATGGAATATCTCTGGTAAAGTGGAAGAATAGACCGATGGAAGATAGTTCATGGATTTCATAGTCTAAGTTGGATGTAGCTCAGATCATACCTACCAAATGATTTAGAGAATCATTTCAAAATAACCCCAGGTGTCTGATGGAGGAGCATCTTGGGTTGTTGGCAATCCTGTATCACCAAAAACATTTTGAAGTTTGTCTGTGTTACTCGATTCCTCCTTGACCGAGTTGGTCAATAGTTGGTCAGTTTCCTTTGGTTACTGAGTGTGGTCAATTATCTCCTAGGTGGTCAGTTATTTCACTAGCGCTCGATGATGCTTGTCTGTTTCTCAGTCATCCTTTCTTATCGAGTAGTTTCTTTTGAGTTCTTGTTAAGCCGACTTTGCATTTATTTTGGGTCATGGATTTAATGTTGGAATCCATCATTGGGAAGCATGTGGTCCTAGATCTGACTGTTCCTTCTATTGATTGTAGATCTGAAGGCCGACTCAGTTTGGTGGACTCTTGTATAAATGTAGTTGTTTGGTTGTAGTTAGGGGGAGTTTTTTTTATGGTAGAAGATAGAATTAGAGATGTTGACAGATCATCACATGTTTGAAGACTTCTGTAAATCATTGTAATATCTATCCCTAACTGGGAAGGCCTTACATTCTGACATGTATCATTTTATTTGATGAAAATATATGAAAGCTTCTGCACTCTCTCTCTCACTGTTGTGTTTATTTGCTTCTACATGTGTTGAGTAGGCTTGGATCATTAGGGTGTGCCACTGTTTGGCCCCTCTTGGCCCCTTGCCATGCGTCAATGGAAAATTTAACATATTCTTTGTGCACCCATCTCCACTCAATAGACACACTAAAGAAATTTTGGCAGAATGAGATTGCTAATCTAACAATAGCATATCCAAATGTCTTCACTTTGTAAGTACTTGTGAATACATTTTTTGACCACCTTTGTCATTAATGTCAAAGGGGGAGTATAGTATGTAGAAGGAAGAATATGGAGCCTTGTAAATGATGTAAAGAAAAGTATAGTACATAAGTGGAGATATAAGTTAGAGTATGTATTAGAAAAATTTGTATAAGGATACTGTTAGTAACTTCTCCATATTCCTTTTTTTCCATTAATGACAAAGGGGGAGATTGTTGGAAAGTTGACTATACTGAAGTATATGACTATATTTAGTGTTTACATTATGGAAACAAAGTCATATGAAGTTTTGGAGTTAGTGCATATTGAAGAAGATCATAAATATGGCTACGTATGTAAGACTGGACAGATAGCAAAGCACCAGGTGATCAGAGCATCAGTGCACATGTGTATGATAGAGTTATGACATGAACCCTTGAAAATAAGCTTCTAAGTATGTATTCATGCTATGTCTAAAAGTGCATCATGATGATATGAGTCACTATGAGGAAGTTATAGTCAAATGATGTAGTACAAATAGTAAGCGGCAAAATAGGACAGAGCAAGGAGCTGACTGTTTGTATTTTGATTAGTGCTTGTAATATTGTTTTGTAAAGGCTATGCACCTATTGTATTTAGGTCATAAACATGTTAATATGAATATATGTAAACATTCTTGAGCCAATTCAATTAGAAGCAGTGTATGTAATTAGTTATAGGCCGACTTGATGAAGAGTTTTGTATGTGCATATAAATAAGATATGTGCCCTTGTAATTAAGCAAGATATAAGATATAGAAATTGATAAGAGAAGAGAAGAGGCATATGAAGAGAAATTAGTATGTTGTAGTGCTTTACAAGAGGCTAAAGCAAAAGCACACAAAAGGAATTGATCATACAAGCAGTGTCACATCAATAGTTCACCTTGTAGATATAGTGTGTGTATGAGATCCAGAAGGTTGTAGCCTTCACCACTTGAGCAGTGAGCTCTAGGACAGTGTGTCCCCACCTCTAATAGGGTCTAACCCTTGACCAGGTCACTATACTAAAGCATTGTAAAGAACAACTCCTAACAGGGTTGCAAGATCTTCTAACATGGATCATAATACACTAGTGTAATTCTTAGTGGGTGTCAATTACCACTAGGGTTTTTACCTATTTGGGTGTCCCCATAATCATATTTAGTGTCATGTGTTATGAATGTTTATCTTACTTGCATTCATGTTCATTTTAGTAACTAAGAAATTAAGTTAAGTTTCAAAGTATCAGAAAAAGTAATAAAGTATAGAACATTGATTCACCCCCCCTCTAAGTGTTTCCATTCCTAACACCACCTGCTCCTTAGATAGAATTTACCACTTCCTTGACTTGGTTTCTATACTGAGTTATTTTTTCACCTTCTTTCATCTTCATATCATCAAAATTTCCTCTTAAGATTTCTTCTTTTCCCCTAAGAACATTTTGAACTCCACTATGGACTAGTGTCAATTTGTCCCACATTTCTTTTGCAGTTCTACAATTCTTGATATCTT
The DNA here is from genome assembly GCA_027943335.1 of Chamaecyparis obtusa. Lineage (NCBI taxonomy): Eukaryota > Viridiplantae > Streptophyta > Pinopsida > Cupressales > Cupressaceae > Chamaecyparis > Chamaecyparis obtusa. The sequence goes on from BSBK01000984.1 coordinate 534,770, forward strand.
CAAATTTAGCATCTGATAGAGAAGAAGCAATCTCAATCATCATTTGCATTATGCTCTTTTATTACTTTCATCCATGTGATAGTCAAAGGACTATTAGGTGCTATAAATTGATTTTCCAAATAGTATAGTCCAAAATCCCCAATTCCTAATAGATACAACTTCATCCTTCTTTTCTATGTTGAGAAATTATCCTTGTTCCACTTTGGTACCTCTCTCTTATGGGTGGCTGCAAGAAGTTGAGTCCCACTTTTGGCCAAAAAGTGGAAGTGTTTTCTTTTTTTTTCAAAATATCTATCAATTGATGTCAAAATTTGAGGCACTTAAGGATTGAATCTTGGAAAACTTTAGGAATATAAAATTTAGTGCTCGGAGTCTAGTTTTCAAATATGTAATTTATTTCAATACCCACATGGTATAAATTGAATTTTAGTATGCATGTTTAAAAACCACTTTTTCAAAATGCATATTTCAGGACCACACCTCACACATTTACGGCCACCCTTTTTTGAAGTAAATGAATGTATTTTTGTGAAACTTTTTGGGAAAAGGTACCTAACACACTCAAGATTGATGATAATATTTTATCTTTTTTTTTAATTAACTTTTAATTGACTATAAAGTACATTTTTGAAACCTCTTTTGTACGGCCACCATAATTTGATGATTACTTCACTTTTTTAAAAAAAAAAATTTTAATTTGAAGGAAATTCTATGTAGATTGATAACATATAATTCATTTTTCAAAAAATGTAAAATTAAAAAAGTTATTAAAGTTTTAGTTAACCTTACTATTTCAAGTTTAGGTACCATGTTGGCTTAATAAATATTGTAAAAATATTAAAATTTATCATATCACTATAAAATTTATATTTTTATAATCTTCACAATAAGAGCTAAAATTAGTTTTCATTTTATCAAAAAATTCATTCAGGAAGGTGTCCAAAAAATTCATTCGAGAAGGTGTCGAAAAAATTATGGCAAAGCATAAATTTTATACTGAAATGCCTTAGCCATATTTTTGTAGGGCCAAGCATAGGCTTGGTCCCACCAAGCTTGTTGCGAACCAAAAACCAAGCCAGGGGATATGATTCTCGCTCATAGTTTTATAAAATGAGGGCCCATTTTTTAAACTCAAAAAATGGGCACCTATTTTGTGAAATTACAAATTGGGTGCTTGTTTCATTTAAATATTAGGTTCCTATTTCATTTAAATAACGGGTGTCCATCTCATAAAAAGCCATTGCAACAAAATATTTGGATCAACATTCTCTTGCTTTATCTTGTTTTGGAGATGACATTCAAAAAGAATCATTTGAACTCAAATCTTGGTGCAAAAATGGGATCAAACCAATGCATAAATAGGCTAAGGAAGGTTTTGACAGCTGGGGAGGTTGCAGCAAATAGAGAGGAGGCAAAATGACAACATGAAAGAAGAGAAAGACTTCATTTACCGAATAATGTTGGAACATTGAGTTCAATAGTTGTTTCAGAAGAGAAGGACAATGAAGACACCCTGATGGATGCAGAGGTTGAAGAAAAAAATTCAGGTGCATCTTCTAATCCAGTATTGGATACAGGTATGTCTTCACATCTAAATGTAACTTATTTTGATAAACAAGTTCATGAATTGCTAGAAGTAGGTTACAATCTAAATGATTTAAATTTTATTCCTGAAATAGATTAAAAAATTTAATTACACATCAAATTCCACAAATTAGTAATGTTAATCATAGTGATAAAGGAACTAAAAGTCAAACCTTGAATGAAACTAAAAATAAAACACCAATTCAAATTGAAATCAACAATGTGGATGTAGACATAGAAACACTGATTGAGAAAGAAACTTATTTGAATGATAATGAAATAAATGAACAATGTAAAAAAAATGATGTACTAGACAATCTACATGTTTTGGTTTCATGGAGATAGATTAGGACACATGTGAGAAGATTTTTTAGACAATTTTTTTATAATAAGAAATTTAGATCTCAATGTTAATTAATGTTACAATTAATTAAAATGTCTGAAATGCAAAATGTGATGAAGAGGTTTGGCATTTATGTGAAATCCAAGAAGAACGATGAGTCTCTAAAACAAGTTGTATCAATTGTTGCTAGTGCCTTTGACACAATTGGAAAGAAAAGTCATTCTAAAGATAGTAAACAACATCTTTAGTAAACAAAAATACTACTAATAAAATAATGATTTCAAACATAAGTGGATATCTTAATATTCATCCTAAAACTTTAACAAGAGCTGTAAAGAGAAGAGTAAAATTTTAAAGTGATTCAGAAAATCATTTATGGACCTTCAGTGCTAGACTCCTGAGGTCTGACGTGAAACTTACTGGTGAAGTTAAAACTTTGATAGAAATTTTTTGGCACAATGATACAAGAGTATCCCCTAATGCCAGAGATGTTCTTAAATTAAGAGTCAGTTCAAAAGTTTGTGATCCACATCCAAAACATGTTTTAGATATGACTCAAACAAAATTGTATAAAAAATTTGTCGATGATAAGGTGTTAACTATTAGTATTAGTCAAAGATCTTTTGAAAAACTGTAAACCATGGTATGTAAGGATTAACAAAGAAAGAATCACCTATTGTTGCAAAAATCATGTTTAATTTCATTATCACTATGATATCTTTTGATCTATACGTTATACTATGCATACTAATGAAATGTTGTAGGAATGTGGTATAAATATACCACCTCAAACTGTAAAGGAGTTTATATCAAATTTTTTTTGTAACCCACCTAATGAGAAATTTTATCTTTTGAATTCATGTGTTTCTGGTGTATGTGATGTATGTGGAAATCTTACATTATTAGATGAATGATTACATGAAAATGTTTCATTTGATTTTGGACAACAATTAGTTTGTGTACAAAGATTTAAAACTATTGAGTATCCATTGAAGGGGAAAAGTTGGAAAATGGTGTGGCCTAATAACTGAAAAACCTAAATATGTGAAACAGTCTCAAAATTCTAAATGGTTTGATGGATAATTTTGCATATGCAAGAATACATTTTCAATTGGTAGTATACTTTCAGTTGTTGATTTTGCAGAGAACTACACACTTGCACCACAAGATGAGATCCAACCACAATATTATAATTCAGTGCAAGTAACAATTTTTGTTCATATTGTCTATAGGCATGCACCTGATAGTACATAAGAGGATCGAAAAATATTGAGAGAGTACCATTTCTATATGAGTGATAATAAGTTACACTCATCAAAGTTTGTCCAGTATTTCTTTAAGACCTTTTATGAAAATTTAAGGGAGAGAGAAATTCATATAACACATCTAATATGGTCAGATAATTACACAATGAAATTCAAGAATGCTAGAATGTTTTATTGGTTGAGGACACATAAGAAAATAATTATCCAACATAGCTGGAGTTTTTTTGAGGATAAACATGGGAAGGGAGAACATGATGGTGTCAGTGAATGTGTTCAGAGAGCAACTCAAATTTGAGGAAAAATCAAAATTTAAAGATGCACATGCAATTGTTGAATGGTGTAAAACAAGTTTGTCTATAGGATCATGTTATAACTCTACAATCAAACATTTTTTCTGGCTAGTTGAAGGGAAGAATATCCTTTCAAGATATGATTGTAATACAATAAGTGGATCGACTAAATAACATTCATTTAGAAGCTCTAATTATAACACTTAGACTATATGGACTAGGGAGCTTGCATGTTTTTGTCAATTTTATGTTGCAGGTGAATGGGAAGAATGCGAGAATACAGAATGGGTTGAAGAATGGAAACAAAAATCCTTAACACCTAGTGAGACACAAGATGAATATGATACAATAAATGAAGACTTGGATCATGCCTTTGCATCAGAATATTATGATCATGTTTTAGACCTCATACAACCTGGTAATTTAATTCAATTTATTGTAAAACATTAAATTATACTATTTACATGTGTATGTCATATAATTTATGATTATATTTGAATTATAAACCTTTAAATAAGTTTTATTTGTGCATGTACATAATTTTGTTTTGTAGGACATGTGTATGTTGTTGTTGCACCTGAGGATAATGAAGAGCAGATAGAGTATTGGTTAGCTCGATGTGTAGAACCTAAGAAAAAGTTGATATGTCATCAGGTAGATGATGATGATTTTCAGTATCTAATTGGGTCTATTGTGGTAGTTGGTACATGGCTATGAAAATACCTAACAAGAAGGAATGGTTTACCAACTTTTGAAGACTACCAGTCAGAAAAGAAGATTATGTACTATTCCCATTTGGTAGTGGCAAAAAATATCAAATTGGAAAGATACAAAGGGAGACCTGCTAATAAAATATTATGAACACTTTCAATGGAAGAGCATGAGACAATCATAGACGCATTGCAAAAAAGAGACGATGTTGATGGTACCTTAGGTTGAATCAAATTTATAAATGTATGTTTTTGTTCAATTTGTCATATTTTTATATGTTTTTCTATATATAAATATCCATGTCTTCTTTGAAGTGTCAAAATTTATAATTTAGAGATATAGATTTGAAATAAATTAAAATTGACTTTAAATGAACTTGTATAAATTCTAACATTTCAACATTTATTTTTATGACACGGGATGTCTAGAAGAACATAGACATGAACTATGTATGCAATACAATGCACTGTTGTAATCATCCAATTTTGGTTTTGTAATTTAAGTTCATGAACTCACTGTTATGAATGTATCCAATTTTGTTTTAAATATTTAAGTTAAATTCATACTTATATTCACCTAATTTTGTTCAAAATATTAAACTATGTATATTGGTCATATTATGTTCACTTAGTAGATTATAATAGATTTATTTGTGCATCCATAAACTACTTGTAACATCAATATTGTTATTGTCAATTACATGAATTAATCTAGATCTCAATGAATTAATCTAGATCCTGGTTTTTAATAGTTAATTATCAAAGTCAATATTAAGTTTGTAACATCCATATTGTTCTTCTCAATTACATGTATTAATAGATCTCATTGTTAGATGGATTGTTTTTTTTATAGTTAATCAAAGTGTTCATATTACTTGTAATGTATCTAGATATTGTTCTTCTTAATTACACATGAATTAATAGATCTCATTGTTAGATAGATGGTTTTTAAGGATATTGATAAATTTAATTACATAAGCTCATACATATCTACATTCAAACCACTATTTGAAAAAATCATGAAATAGAATTAAAAGTCCATGAATAAGATAAATAACATAACAAGTCCTGAAATAATTTACATGTATCATAATGTCCATCATATCAACTCATGATATATACAATCACAAAATAAAGTCCTACTCTAAAAACAACTTCAAGTACAATATATGATAAGAAGTGGACTAGTATGTAATGCAAGTCCTACTCTAACAACAAGTAAAAATAATATGACAAGAAGTCATCATAACACAAGTCCAAATAATCATCATCATAACATAGGTCCAAATAGTTATCATAATCTAACTCTACTCATCTAGCTGATCTGCAGTCCACTTCACTCTACGTGAAGAGGACTGTGATGCATCAACATGCTCTGTCTTGTCCTGAGTACCCTCATCTTGTTGTGTCTTGTCCTGAGTACCCTCAGTGGGACATGAAGGTCCTCCCTCAGCTACATCAAAAGTGGATGTAGCCAAGTCCTGTAAAAACATTTAAAGTACAAATTTTTAATCATTAGGTGTAAAAGATCTAGATACACAATGGACATTAAAAAATTACTTTTAATCATGACCTCAAAGGATAGTGTCGATGGTTGCATTTGCCTTAATCATGTAACCATGCCAAGACTCATGGTGGTGTCAACCTGAAAAACATATATAAAGCATGAATCAAAGTTATAGTACATGTATACATAAATTATAAAGTATATATAACTTGACTATAAATTTATGGAATAAAAACATGTACATTACCTATGTGTGACATGTAGCTAATGTCACCAATGAGTCAGGATGTAAATGTGATTGTGCAACATGAGACATACAAAAGCCTACAATTGCAAAAAAATAAGTGCGAATAAAAGTTGTACACAAATTAGTAAGATATAAACACTTAAAATTAATAAATGAAAAACATACAATAGGTATATGTGGCTGACTCTCAATGACTGGTGGGGTAGAGAATGAAGGACTTCCAATCTCAGTGGTACATGAGAGACCCTACAAAATCACAAAAATATGTCAAACACATTATCAATTAAAGTTTATTTTGTTTAAAGTTTAAATGTATCAAGATCAAAGTTCATACCATGAATGGAGCACAAAGATGTCAAGGTGTCGATGTCATATGATGAAGGTTAATGAATGATGGATGGTAAACCCTCCTCTCTACACCAAAAAATCCACATGTTATGGTTCATAATTGTATAAATATGAAATCTAATATTGCACTATATAAATTGTAATTAAATTTACCTATGCAAGATGATCATTATCTGCATTGAGTAAACCAACATATGATGAGATATCATCTTCAGCATCACCATGTGTGCCATCACCATCATTGGCATATCCACCATGTGCGTCACCATCATCATCAGTATATCCACCATGGGTAGCATGGGTAGCATCAGGATCATACTGGGGACCCCTACATATACCCCCACAACTCGTGCAAACATGTGCTATGCTGGGGGAAGCCCTCGTCTGGGACAAGTGTTGTAAAAAATTTCTCATAAGGGCATTCAAAGAGCCAAGAGATGACTGCACTGATTGATGATGGACAAGTGTCAGAACTATAGGAGAAGGAAGAGGAACAAGGGGCTCATTGCACACATGATTTCTAGTTTTATCACTCAATTTGGCCCCTAGCCTATCTTGTGGCATGCCGCGACCAACCCCTTGGAATTCTCTCATGTAAAAATAATTGGGTTTCCTACCCAATTCAAATTCAGCCCATAATTTTTTCAAAAAATGAAGTGGGACCTCATGATTAGCATGTGGTGGATAGTCAAATACCATCCACCACTACTTCCAAAAATTATCTGTTATACCGGGGTGTCTACACCATCTAATATAAATATGTGGCTTCTTGCCAAGTATCTCCTCAGCTGTTTTAGTGTTCAAAAAATAGCATGGCATATTAGTTTTTGTAATTTTTAAACTATTAACCTCTTTATAAGAGAGGTCCTCAGCATAATATCCATGTATACTCTCCCTCCATGACTGAAAACTATTAATCTTGGAGTGTAATGTGTGAACTGAATCTACTATGCCTTGCATGCTATCTACAAGGCATAGTAGTTGGGCCGATGGATAGGGATCATTCCTAATAATATTTATATCTCTCATTATTGATTCTACATTTCTCCTAATATTATCTCTCAACTCTGTAGGTGGAGGGGGAGGTGGAGGTGGAGGTGGAGGTGGTGGTGGTGCATGCTGACCTATAAGCTCATCAATATGAAAATCATCCATATTTTTAATCTACGTACATATAAAAACATGATAATTTATAATTAACATACTGTAAATTACATTTTACCTTACAAAGAATAACTTAAATAATTAAAACTAGAGAGAGAGAGAGAGAGAATCATAAATAAATTAAAAATTAACATATATAGGTCATTTACATTTTACAGGTTACAAAAACAATCAAGACAAATGTTTAAATGTTTTTTTTAAAGAATGTACACCTACTTGGTTGAAAAAGTATTACAAGGTTTTTGATGTTTTTAAAACTCTATGTTTCGAAAGGTTTTGATTCAAGGAACATTTTTAAACATTTTTTAGAGAGGGAGAGAGAGAGAAGAGGAGAGAAAAGAGGAGAGAGAGAGAGAGAGAGAGAGAGAGAGAGAGAGAGAGAGAGAGAGAGAGAGAGAGAATCATAAATAAATTAAAAATTTACATATATAAGTCATTTACATTTTACAAGTTACAAAAACAATAAAGACAAATGTTTAAATGTTTTTTTTTAAGAATGTACACCTACTTGGTTGAAAAAAGATTACAAGGTTTTTGATGTTTTTAAAACTCTATGTTTCAAAAGGTTTTGATTCAAGGAACATGTTTTAACATTAGAGAGAGAGAGAGAGAGAGAGAGAGAGAGAGAGAGAGAGAGAGAGAGAGAGAGAATCAAATAAATTAAAAATGAACATATATAAGTTATTTACATTTTACAAGTTAGAAAAATAATCAAGACAAATGTTGAAGTGTTTTTTTTAAGATTGTACATCTACTTGGTTGGAAAAAGATTATAAGGTTTTTGATGTTTTTAGAACTCTATGTTTCAAAAGGTTTTGATTAAGGAAAATGTTTTAACATTTTTTAGAGAGAGAGAGGGGGAGAGAAAAAAGAGGAGAGAGGGAGAGGAGACAAAAAGATGAGAGAGAGGAGATAGAAAGAGGAGAGAGTTTCATTTCCATTTTTGTATTTAAATATAATTTAAATGCTATCTCAATGTATTAAATCAATTTAATACATTTGCCTCACAAAATCCCCCTTAAATAAATCTATATTTATTAAATCCCCTCGCATTCCTAATTCTTCTAGAAAAACTATGATTAATTTAAATTTAATCTAAACCTCACATCCCTAACCTAACCCATCCTTCTAGTCCACTTGCCCACTTAAAGTTCTTTTTGTTGACTTTAACCCCACACCTAACCTCACATCCTTAACTTAACCCATCCTTATAACTCTCTTACCCACTAATTAATCCTAATCTCCCACCTAATCGGTCTAATAATTTGCACAATCCTAATCAAATCAATTAGAAAACCAAGTCAATAAAGTAGGATTTGTGCCCTCACTCATTTCCCTAAAATGATCTGACCATCTTCATCCCCCATCTAATCCAACCTTAAGCCACACAAAGCCCTCTTTGTGCACTTTTGTGTAGCCATCCCCTCTAGCCTATGTATCCCTTATATGAATCATATGTAGATTCCACATGGGTGCCACCTCATCCAAGCCCTTTGATGAAGGATGCTCCCCTTAATACCAGAAACACATAACACAAATAGAGAAACAACAATAATTTGTAAGAACAAAAAATGGGCTTCTTATTATCTCCACAAGTGTGGAATTACAAATTTCAAAACTAAAATATTCAAAGCCAGATGGGCACTTCCCTTTCAATATTTTGTAGGAAAAGTCTTGAATTATAACCCAGAACTTCTTTAGAAAACACTATGGGTCTTCCTTATATAAGCAATTTCCACCACCCAAGAAGATTCTATAAATTTTAGCCCTTAAAGCAGACCAACCTTAGAATTATTTTATTTTTCATTTTATTTCATCAAAGTCAGCTCAAAACAACTTTTGAAACTCAAAAAGAAAATATGAAAGAAATTCATTTTCTTCCATTTAAGGTGGCCCTACTTTTGGAGACCAAGTTAACAAAGTAGGCTTTGTGCCCTCACTCATTTCCCTAAAATGCTCTGACCATCTTCGTCCCCCCTCTAATCCAACCTTGATCCACACAAAACCCTCTATGTGCACTTTTGTGTAGCCATCCCCTCTAGCCTATGTATCCCTTATATGAATCATATGTGGATTCCACATGGGTTCCAACTCATCCAAGCCCTCTAATGAAGGATGCTCCCCTTAATACAACAAACAAATAACAAAAAATAGAGAAACAACAACTATTTGTAAAAACAGAAAATGGGCTTCTTATTATCTCCATGAGTGTGGAATTACAAATTTTAGAATTACAATGTAAAGCCACATGGGCACTTCTGTTACAATATTATGTAGAACAAAGCCTCAAATTATTACTCAAAACTACCTCGAACTATCCAAAACTTCCTTAGACAACACTATGGGCCTTCCTTATATAAGCAATTTCCATCACCCAGGAAGGTTCTAGAAATTTTAGCCCTTAAGGGCGACCAACCCTAGAATTATTTTATTTTTCATTTTATTACATCAGATTCGGCTCAAAAGAAGTTTTGAAACTCAAAAAGAAAATTTGAAGGAAATTCATTTTCTTCCATTTTAGGTGGCCCAACTTCCGAAGACCATAAGTCATCACTCGTTGACCTGACTGGCTATTATAACCCCATTTCAGAAAGGGTGTGAATTACTCTACAACATATAACTTGCACAAGCTCTAGTTAGCTGAATTTTTTACCTCACTAGGGGCTTCTAAAGCTTTCAAAACTGAGTTCAAAGTTTTTGTACCTTGTTGCCAATAACGAAAATTTTCAATATCTTCAAACTAGACTTGATCTAGCAATGTAACTTTACTGGTAGGCTAATATGACTAAAATGAATCTCCATGGAAGAAAATAGACCATTCCAAGCTCAAACAAAAAATTTACTAAAAATACAAAATTTCAAAAAATAGAAGCTCTGCACAAGACAGCCCTTATTGAAAAGAACCATAAATATTTTTGGGTGATACAATATTTTTCTTACACCCAGGATTCTCCTACATTAGACACCCGAAGTAATTTGAGAATTGATGCTATCAAATCTTAGGTGTGAAGAGGAAAACCAAGATGGTTAACCTTCTCCCTTTTCAGCCATGATGAATCTTTAACAAGTTGTCCTCTCCATTTGACTAGATATTTTTCATATGTCATGTTCTTTGTGCTTCTTCCAACATGACTATCCAGTATATCCTTAATCTCCTTGATAGTTGAAGTAGTTGCTGGAATACTCCACTGTGCTTCTATGATCTCATCTTCAACACCCCCTTCATGATACCCTACTGTATACACCTAAAAATGGTGATCTAGACTATTAGCCCCTTTGCTAGCATTTTTGCTAAAATCATCAATTGCTTATTCTTGATCAAATCCTAGTTCTATCATTTATTCAATTATTTTCTATCGGCTAACCATTTTATCTTAAGTTTTTATTTAATTAAAAGGAATTTCCTCCCCTTTTATTAAATAAAAAGCCCCCACTTTTCCTCTTATCCTAAGTTGCACAAATAAAGTATTATTCTTATTTTATAAAAAGGAGAAAAGAACTTTTTGTCTCTCGCATGGACACAAAAGTCAACTGTTATTTTCTCATTGGAAGATACTTGTGCACATGGATTTATCCTCTTTCAAGCTCCACCATTGATTAAATCTTTTTCCTCTTAATCTCCATAGTCCATTCCTTCTCATTTCTTATAAAAGGAGAGCTCTCTTCTTCATTCTAGATCCCCAACTTTTTATGCTAATGTTATGCTGCAGGTTTTCTAGGTCACTTTGGAGCTTTTGGAGATTTGGAGCATTCTTGGCTTTTGCATCTACATGTTATCATAGTTTCATTTATTGCATTATCATGGCATTCATAGCTTCATACTTAGCTTAGTTTCCTTTATGCTTTAGATTAATTCATCTAGCTTAACTAGGAGGCTTTGTAATACTTGTTCTTTCATTTCCATAGTTTAGCTTGCATATTCATCTTAATCTAGCTTGCATTGCATTTCATTTGATTCTTGAGGATATTGGCATTCTTTCCCTTGTCTTCATTTGAATCTCCCATTGCATGGTTTACTAGCAAGGTTATTGGCTTAATAGCTCTAGCTGAGAGCATTCTTAAACACCCTTGCATTCCATGCCTAGGGAGCTATGGATTGATTTTTGAGACCTCATTCTTGAGTGTTCTTGATTATAATGATTCATAGAAGTGCACTAGTTAGAGTACACTTTTTGGTGCCCACTGTGGGGTAGAACATTAGCATTTTGTCCTTTAATTTTTGCATTTCTATCAATTTTTCAGCAAGTTTTTAGCTCATTTTCAGCTCTCTATTTTTCTATCTCAGAGTGTCATACGACATTTTTCCAGTGTCGTGTGATAATTTCTTGTATAGAAAGGTGACACTTTACCGTTGAAAGTGTCGCACTGTTTGACAGATAGTGTCATACTGTTTAGTATAAACTGTCATTTGCAGGCTAGCGAACTATCGTATGGAGGAAAATTGACACCCATTTTTTAGAAATTTTCACATACGGTATCAAAAATTTAAGTGTGATATATCATTGGAAAGCTCTTTCCGAGCCTAATCCAACTATGTTGGTTTCATTTTCAAATTTTTCAATTTGATTAGCTATTTTTCTTGCAGATTATCTAATTTTTTATGTGCTAACCATTGTGGGGCTAACAAGTTGTGCTTGTAGGTGCTCTCATTGCTTGAAATATTTTGCCAAAAGAATGCATGTCAAAGCTTCAAATGCACAAGGGCTACTAACAATTTTTGTAGGGCTTCCCAAAGCATAAAAACCCAATCAAGTGCTTGTTGTTTATTTCATTTCAAGTGTGGCAATTAATAGTTGTTTCATTTCTTAGGCACTTAAGATCTTGTTGTAGGAATCTTTTGGTGGTAGGAGAAGTATGCTCTTCACCCTTGTGGTGAACCATAAAATATTGATCCATCTTTAGATTTTGAAAGCAAGAGGGTAATTGAACATTTTCTTGGTGTGTTTGGGAGAAAAATTTGAGATAGGGGAGTATGCTCTTCACCCTTGTGGTGAAACAAAAACCTTGAACCTCATTGGTTGATCTACTCTTTGTTTAGATTTAGAATCCCTTAGCGGGTCTGCTCTTGAGCAATCAAGAGGAATGACCCAAGTGGGGACAAGCTAATACCGAGCTATTCCAATCCACTATAATCTCAAGGCTATCAAGGACACAAAACCTTGGTAGACGTAGTGCTGTCTTAGCTTGATGTGAGTACTTGTGGGATTGTGACCATGAGGAAAGTGTTGAGCAGGAATGCTTAAGGTACTCTTGTGGCCGTGAGGTCCCAGTCCTTTTTGAGGAGAAAGAGGGGTACTACGAATGGAAGCCCTTACTAAGAACCATAGATAGAAGCCACCGTATTTTTTCGCTTAGCTTCTTGGTGCAAGGATTGATCCAACTGGAATAACCTGGATCACCCCAAGATTACTCACCATCTATGTTATTTTGGTTGTGTCATTGGCACTTCCATGATAAAGCCAATATCTATTGTGGGTAACCACTTTGTGTGAGGTGATGGGACATCAAGTGTGGGCCAAGTTGCTAAGTATTGAGCCTTTGTCCTTCTAGGCTAGCAAGTGCTTGAACTATTCTCATTGTTATGTACCCTTGCAAATGTTCTTGAACATACAAACATCACAGTAATGCTCATAGATTTTTAGTTTTGATATCATAATTGCTTGTCTTGGCAAGGTTGCTTTTGCTCTTGCACAAGTATTTGATGACATGTTTGATCACCTACTATTTGCAAACTTGTCTACTTCCTGATATTATTATGCTTGAAACCAAAAAATTGGACTTGCAACCTACAACATTGACCAAATTGCTTTCCAAACTAAGTTTTTCACATTCAATGGTCAAGAGTCACATTGCTTGCCTAGAAACTATTGCACAAACTTATTTTTTTGTCTGATCGTTGTTTGCAATCTGAAGCTGATTCTTGCCATTCCTAGTCTTCCTTGGTTAGTCCAAGTTGGATCTTAGGTGCCATGACATGTTACTCAACATCCAAATGAACTCAAATGGTATCAAATTGCACAAAATAACTCTTGGTCTTCTTTCTTCTACTTCTTCCATGTCTTCCTAGTCTTCCATTTTCATCCTTTCTCTTCTTTCTTCATGCTTCTTCCTAACCTCTTCATGTCTTCTTGATTTTTTTCCTCTTATTATCTAGTCTACCTTCTTCTATTCATCTATTCATTTCTTCCATGCTTGATTCCTTCTTTTCTACAACCATGAATTTTAGTTATCTTGTTATGGAATCTCTCTTGAGAATGGATGATCTTGAACTCATTGCTCAATTCAAAGAGTATCTTTATTCCTCCAAAAATTGCATGGATGATAAACTTATGGCAAAAGTAGAAGAAAAATTGATTGAATCAAATGCCTTTGCTATAATTCTACGCATGATCTTGGCACACCATCCTACTTCCAAACATTCTTCATCTTCTAATTCTTCTCATCCTTCCTCATCTTCCAAGTCTCACCATAGCTCTTCTAGACATTATTCGCATCCTTCATTATCCAAGTCTTATTCCTCTACTAGGTCCTCACCTTCTTCTTCTTCTCAATCTTGTTCCTCTTCTACTTCTCCCAAGAGTCTTACTCCTCACTATGAGCAATATGGTAGTCCTTGTGATACCTATGACACCTCTATTCCTAAGAGTCCTCCTAGTCATAGGCTCATGCTTACTGGAAATGGGTCACCACATTGGATAGATCATGATGGTGATCCATATGATTCAGATTTTGAAAGAGAGTTTGATGAGTTCTATAAACAATACCTCAATTATGACCCATCTACCACTACTAAGGACTATAAAATGCATCACGCTGATATGAAATGTCAATATTATAAGAATCCTTCCTCTGAGGACTCTCATGCTGAAAATAAAGATGACACTCTCGAGCAAGATCATGTTGATGATGTACCTTTTTCTTGTGATGGTTCCCTTCCATCCCCTACTTCCTCCAATACCCATACATTTCCTAAAGCTTCTGAGTTTTCCAAATCTTTCACAAATCCTTCATCCAACAAAGATCCTAATACTTTTCATGCAGTTCCCTACAATTATCCTCAAGGGCTATCTCTTAAAGAAACTCAAGCTAACCTTCACTTGGCTGCAAATACTTCCAATAATGCTACACCTAGCGAGCCTAAGCCTTTATGCGCTATAATGCCTACTTCAGCTAGTCCTTCACCATCTATTCCAAAATCTTCCATGCAATTCCAACATGTTTCCTTGTCCTTAGAAGTGGCTCCATGTCAAGAGGACTTTAAAAATGATAAAGAAAAGAATATAAAAAAATATCAAGATCAAGAACCCTCCATATCATCCAATCCTTTTCATGATGTCTTTGATTTGTTTCATGCTTCTTTTGATCCTCTACGCTCTTCAACATTCATTCCACCATCTCCTAAGCAAGATCAAGCTACTACTCACACCATTGAGCTTATTGATAATCAAGATGACCTTACTTCCATTGAGGTTATTTAAAATAATGTTGTTACTTCCAATGTTAAGCATATTGAAAATCAAGAAAAAAATGATGCACTTATCCTATCCAAAGTAGCTTGTCAAGATCAAAGTCTTCCATCTTCTTGTTCTACCACTCCATGTTCACCTCCAATTTCTACTCTTCCTAAGTCTTTGCAAGCTTTGAAAATTCCTATCGAAGAAGTTTCTCCTATTCAAGATGTTCACAATCTTATTGAAAATCCTAATGCTCACTCTAAAGATGTTGATGTCACTAGCTGTCATATAAATGCTGATGAATTGGTTGATTATCCTTTTGCATCTTCCACATCCATCCTTGGACATCCTCCACCAATACTAAGGGCTTCATGTCTGCCTTCCATCTTGGGCCTTTATGTCCCTTCACTTTCCTCTCCTAATAAGTCATCCATCTTGGGTCCTTATGTCCCTCCATCTCCTATCTTTCCTCAAGATCAACATAGATGCATACCCTTGAATCCTTTTCATCCACCCACTCATCTAAACTAGTCATATTATCCTTCTTCTTCCACAAGTCCCAAGTCTTTTGGAAGTAACTTGAATGTTCAATATAAGAAAAAGAAGCAATACAAGAATCCATCAAAAAAAGAAGATCGCCATGTGTCCTCTAATCAACATGGAGGCATACAGTCAAAAGAGATATCTAAGAAGAAAACTACAAGACAAGTATGGGTTCCAAAATCTATCATGGAAGATATTCTCTCTAAATCATCAAAAAGAAATGAAAATTTTAAGGCTATATGGATTCCAAAGTCTCTCTTGAAAGAGTCTAATATTGAACAAAAAGTGAAGTTGACATTCAAACTTCCAAAGGCTTCCACTTCATCTTCCTCCAAAAACATTCTTTCATTTCATGCGCCTAAACCGCAACCTCTGTTAAACATTCACCATATTTCTTCTCGTATTCCTTCATTCACATTTCCTCCATCCTCTCACCACCCTTCAAGGTGTGTGTTGGTGTTGATATTTCCTTCCTTTCCATTTACCCTTGCACACTCCTTCCATTCATTATCCTTCTACCTTCCATCATTTTTCCTCATTTGCTTATTCCTCCTATTTTCCAACCTCACTTGCTTTACATAAAACTTTATCCTCCATTTTCCTCTCCCATCCTCCTTTCCCTATCAGCATCTTTGAGCATATTATTTTGAATCCTTGGCATCTCATGGTTTATCCTTTCAAGGAGCATTATCTAAAAAGCTTGCCTTCTTCCAAAATAGAAAAAAAAAAAAGAAACAAAAAAAAAACTTGAAAAAATTGAAAATGTGCCTTGGTGAAAACCTTGAAATAGGCACCTTGGTAGCAAAAGTAAAGAGAAATAAATTCATCCTATGGTGAAAACCACTCTCTTGTGACACCTTGGATAAGTACCATGATGAAAACTTGGTAATCAGGCATCATGCGTAGTTCTTCTACATATTTCATCCATTCCATCTTCTCTCTTTAATCTTGACAATGTTGAACTATACACAAATATTTAGCTATCTTATGAGCTATCTTATGATGATCTTTCTTTTATTCCATTCATATTTTTCCTTCATATTTATTTTCCTCCATTCGTTCTAGCCTTTCTCTATCCTTTTCCCCTTTGGTCTTGATCTAATAAAAAAGAGTAAAACACAATGCTATGAAGCCTCTTGACATGTCTACTCCTTTGAACTGCATCATTTCCTTCTTTTGCATTATGCTTTCGTGACTTATCCTATGCTGGCCTTTAATTGCTTGTTCAAATATGCTTTACATAATAATTTTTCCCTAGCTTGGGTACCCTTGAGGAGTCTACTCTTGAGAATTTCTTCAATTCATTCTCCTTCATTCTCTTATCTTCCATCTCTTCCACCAGCTTGCTAATCCCTCTTGTCGTCCACCTTCCTAGACATTGGGACTACATGATGTGATCTTGCTTGGGAGTTTGATGCCCGTTCTGTCTGGGGGCATCCTTTGTACATACTTATTGATCTTGAAAAAAATCCAAAAAAATGATATATTGTCAAAAATCTTAAAAAGCATAAAAAGTATTGAAAAAATGAGCATCCTAGTGAAAACCTAGCAATAGGCATTTTGATGTCTCACCAAAAAAATAAAAAATGCAAAATATCCCAAAAAATAGTCACACTTACCCCAACCGTATTTTTCAACACTTCCCTAGCATCAAGTGTTTCTCAACACTTATCAGATATCCTACCCGCAGTCTCGAATGATGCAATATCTCCCACTGACATATGCGATACTCAAAGTTTGACTCTATGTCCTACACACATGCACTTAAACACTTGACTTGCTGAAATTTTCTTTATTTCTTTGTGTGCTGTCTATGATGATTTCTTTGATGAGTGTTCTATCCCTAATAGTTTTCGATGATGCCGAGCTAGAAGACTGGGGCATGAGGACATGTTTTATTTTCTTTCTTCTTGTGGGTATATTTTGCTGATCTTGGTTGTCATGAGCATTTATGTTTGTTCCACTTGATGCCTAGGATCTACAAAGTATTATCCTTGACTGTTTGTGAGTGCATGCTTATAGCCATCTTGACCTTCTTATGTCATGATGCCAACATAATCTCGCTATAGTAAACTTAGGTAATCTCACTGCACTAGTCATCTTGACCTATATGTCTTTGGTGCCTAGGTGGGATTCCCACATTCAATCTGATATAGATCATATTCATATACCCATAGTCATACTAGTGTGTATTGTATGATCTTGCGATGCTACCAATAAATCTCGATGATGATTATTAGATTTATATTATCTTTGTGACCTTGCAAGTAAATCACTTTTCATGTAGCTTACATTTTTAGGTTCATGTTAGTTAGTTTTGCATCTTGCATATGGAGAGAGCTCTCCTTTATCTTTCACGGACTTGTTAATCAAACTGCGCTCACCTTTCACTTCTTCCTGATCATGTCTTTCACTTCTTGTCTTTCATCTCACATCATTCTCTATTCATTTTAGGATTGAATCTAAAATCTGAGTTCACCTTGATCATCAAAATCACATTCCTCTTTCTTCCGTGTAGTTGACTGACCCTTTTTGAGGCCTGATCCTTTGATCTTCACCGGGGCATCCTTTCCCTCTTCATCCCCATCTCTTTCAACCTTCTAGTCTTTCATTCATTTCATCTCTCCTTCAATCTTTGCTGGGGCATATCTTCACTGCTTGATTGTTATTCTATCATCTTTCATCTTTGATTATGATTTCTAGTGATTTGATCATGTCACTCTTGCTTCTGCATTCCCTCTACCTGATTTCACTTTTGATCCTAAGGGGACAGACACATCATATCCTATTGGCTATTCTCCAGAGCATATGCTTGACCATTCCATTTTCTCTGATCGATCTATCTTTGTGCTTGACATATTAGTTCTTATCTTGAGTCCTAATACTATCCATCTCTTTCCTAAGTGTTTAGTACTATCGCTACCAGGCTGACCATGCAAGATTTTCTATCTCTCTGCAGTTCATTCTTTGGAGTCAGATCACTATCTCTTGCCTTCTTGGCTGATCTATTCTTTGACGTAATGTGTTCCTAGATCGATCACACATTAGTCAAAGAGGGGAAAATGTATACACCTAAAAATGGTCATCTAGACTATTAGCCCCTTTGCTAGCATTTTTTGCTAAAATCATCAATTGCTTATTCTTGATCAAATCTTAGTTCTATCATTTATTCAATTATTTTCTATGGGCTAACCATTTTATCCCGAGTCTTCATTTAATTAAAAGGAATTTCCTCCCCTTTTATTAAATAAAAATCCCCCACTTTTCCTCTTATCCTAAGTTGCACAAATAAAGTATTATTTTTATTTTATAAAAAGGAGAAAAACACTTTTGGTCTCATATGGACACAAAAGTCAACTGTTATTTTCTTATTGAAGGATACTTGTGCACATGGATTGCTCCTCTTTCAAGCTCCACCATTGATTAAATCTTTTGCCTCTTAATCTCCATGGTCCATTCCTTCTCATTCTTATAAAAGGAGAGCTCTCTTCTTCATTCTAGATCCCCAACTTTTTATGCTAATGTTATGCTGCAGGTTTTCTAAGTCACTTTAGAGCTTTTGAAGATTTGGAGCATTCTTGGCTTTTGCATCTACATGTTATCATAGTTTCATTTCTTTCATTATCATGGCATTCATAACTTCATACTTAGCTTAGTTTCCTTTATGCTTTAGATTAATTCATCTAGCTTAACTAGAGGCTTTGTAATACTTGCTCTTTCATTTCCATAGTTTAGCTTGCATATTCATCTTAATCTAGCTTGCATTGCATTTCATTTGATTCTTAAGGATATTGGCATTCTTGCCCTTGTCTTCATTTGAATCTCCCATTGCATGGTTTACTAGCAAGGTTATTGGCTTAATAGCTCTAGTTGAGAGCATTCTTTAACACCCTTGCACTCCATGCCTAGGGAGCTATGGATCAATTTTTGAGACCTCATTCTTGAGTGTTCTTGATTGTAATGATTCATAGAAGTGCACTATTTAGAGTACACACCTGCCAGATCTGAAATGTTAAACACTGGTGAAATATTCAACTTAGTAGGAAATTCTACCTCATAGGCATTTCATGAATCATGCTTCTTTAGTATCTTAAATGGCCCAAACTTCTTCATTTTTAGCCTGTTATATGTACCAACTGAAAATAACTCCTACAAATGAACCATGACTTCATCACCAATCTAAAATTCTTTATGCCTCCTTTTCTCATCTGCCTTAGCCGTATATTGCGTATTCATCTTGGTAATGTGCTTCTTCACTTCCTCATGGATGTTCTTCAAGTGTTCTGGGTGACCCCACAATAGTGGGTTACACTTTTTTAGACATGCTCAGTTTTGCTGAAATAACATTTTTTTAATAAAATATGATGATTCAATCGTTGAGAGGTTTCATTTGAAGGAATTAATTACAAATGGTTATGTCAAATCCTTTTAGATAAAAAACATTGATATAGCATCTATACTCCTCATTCATACCTACAATGGAGTCTCTTTTGCACCTATTAAAATGCTGACAAAAAAAACACTTCGACTTTATCATTTGGAAAATCAAATGAATCCATTTGACAAACCTATCTATGTAGTAAGGTTCCACTGAGAAAAATCTTTCCAATGATTATAATGTTAATAAATATTAATTGTTTATTATGACTTTGTATTTTTAGTTCTACTAAACATAGATATTTCACCGTATGTGTACCTCTATGTTTGATTCTTAAAGAAAAATAGTAAATGAGAGAAAAAAATTCTAAAAAATATCTATACACTAGGTATTGAAGTTATCTTTCTATCAAAAAAACTAAAAATGAAATTGGACAAATACACGACAAGTTATAAGCTATGTAGTCAAGGTATATAAAAATTACGGTTTAGTCAACTTCAAACATTAATAAAATACGAAATAATTTTGATAATATCATCAAACCAATTGCATGCCCTCCATATGGATGTTAAAAAACTAAATTCAAAAGAATCACATTGATATCTATTTTAGAAAAAAAAATTATGCTCTATGAAAAAATTGTAATGCTTTGAAAATGACATTTTCAGCAACATACCAATTTTTGTGGGAGAAATAAAAAACTATTAAAATCAATTCAAAAATAAAATTAAAAAATATATTTAGAAACTAGAAATAAAACCCTAAAATAATCTAATTTACTTCATCTTCTAATTTCAAATGATTTAATGACAATATGCATCCAAATCTAGAAGTTTTTTTCAAAATGTAGAGTTCAGTGTTCATTCAGGCAAAAAAGTGCAACCCACTATTGTGGGTTCACCCTTCTACAAAATCCTCAGCTTCAGCACTACTTACCTCTCCTTTATCTATCTTCCTCATCTTAAAATAATTTCTTGGACTACTTCCATATATAATTTGGAATGGTGATTTACCAGTGATCTTGTTAACATAATTATTGTATGCAAATTTTGCCTATGGTAAAATCAAATCCCATCCTATTGGCTTATCTCCAACCAAACATCTGAGAAAATTTTTCAAACTCCTTTTCACCACCTTTGTCTATCCATCAATCTATGGATGATGTGATTAACTGAACTTCAAATTTGTCTTTAACTTCTTCCATAATGTGCATCATAAATATCCAACAAACTTACTATCTCAATTTGAAATGATGCTCTTTGGAAAACCATGTAGTCTCAGCACTTCTTTGAAAAAAAATTCTACTATATGAACAAAATCATTAGTCTTCTTATAGGGAATGAAATGTGTCATCTTTGAAAATCTGTCAACCACCACAAAAATTGAATCATGTTCCCACTGAGTCTTTGGTAAAACAAGAACAAAGTCTATACTGATATCCTTCCATAGCCTCTCTAGTATAGGTAATGACCGATACAACCCTGTATTCTTCTTTACTCCTTTTTCTATTTGACACACTTTGCAACTTTGTACAAACTTCTTCACATCTTGCTACAACTATGCCCAATAATAATTCTCACTAACCAAAGTAAGGGTTTTATCTCACCCAAAATATCCAGCCAATCCTCCACTAGGCTTCTCCTTGATGAGATTTTCCCTCATAGAACTTCATGGAATGCACAAATGACTCCCTCTAAATACCATACCATCCTAGATGATGAAATCCAACCAATTCATTCTATCTAAGGGAATAGGTTATGTACAAGCTTCACCAAAATCAGGATCCTTTGGATACAAATTCTTGAGTTCCTTGAACCCAAAAACCTCAATCTACATCTCTGTCAGTAAAAGTTGTCTTTTGTTAAATGCATCGGCAATCCTATTATACTTTCCACTCCTATGTTTCAAAACAAATGTGTAACTATGTAAAAAATCAACCCATTTCAAATGCCTTTGATTCAACTTTCCTTGACTATTCAAATATTGCAAAGCTTGATGATCAGTATACAAAACAAACTCCTTAGGAAGAAAATAGTGCGTCCACTTCTTCAATGCCTAAACTATAGCATAAAACTCTTGATCATAAATAAAATATTTTATCTTGGCATCATTTAAATTTTTAATAAAATAAGCAATAGGTTTATCTTCCTAGCTCAAAACAGCTCCTATTGTAGAACCACTAGCATCACAGTCTACTTGAAACACCTTATTAAAATCTGGAAGGGTTAAAATAGGATATTCTATAACTTTTTGTTTCAACAGTTTAAAATTCTTATCTACCCCTGTAGTCCACTTAAATTCTTTCCTATCCCCTCTCCTTGTTTCAGTCAAGGGTCCACAAATGCTACTAAAACTCTAGATAAAGTTTCTATAAAAGCTATCCAAACCATGAAAAGATCTCACCTCAATAGCACTCCTTGGAGTAGTCCATTCAAGGATAGCCTTTACTTTCTTTGGGTCTATTTTTAGACCTTCTTCTAAAACTACAAATCCCAGATACACTAACTCCTTCACAAAACTACACTTCTTCAAATTAATCAACAATTTATCTTCCCTTAAATTTTCAAAAACCCTACGAATATGCATGATATGCTCCTCCAATTTCTTACTAAAGAACAAGATATCATCTAGTTAAACAATGACAAACTTACCCAGAAATTCTTTTCGAATCTCATTCATGAGCCATATGAAAGTTCTTGGTGAATTGGTTAGCTTAGAAGGCATGACTAACCACTCATACAACCCTTCCTTTGTCTTGAAAGCAATCCTCCACTCATATCCTTCTTTGATCTCAATTTGATGATATTCACTCTTTAGATCTATCTTTGAGAAATACATAGGTCCACTCAAACAATCCATAATATCATCCATCTGTGGAAATGGAAATCTATACTTGATTGTGATATTTTTTATAGACCTAGAATTTGTACACGTCCTCCATTTTACATTCTTTTTTGGTGCTAATATTACTAGTACAACACATGGACCTAGACTCTATTGAATCAATCCTTCCTATAAAAACTCACATACTTGTCTATTCAACTCTTCACTTTCTACTGGTGTCATTCTGTGGCTTTCCTTATTCAGAAAACTTTCTCCTGGGATCAAGTCCATTTGATGACTAATCTTTCTTACTAGTGGTAATCCATCAGGTACATTATCTGACATGATATTTTGAAACTCATTTAATAGATCTACAAATTTTGTAGGTACATCTTCTATTTCCTCTTTACCATATTTTGGAATTAAAGAAAAAAACATATTCTCATGCCTCATACCCTCTAGGATCTTTCTTCCATCAACAAAACTTATTCTTTCATTACCACATACCTTTTCTTCTATGTCTTTCAATGAATTTAGCTTATGTCACACTCTATCCTTTGTCAGGAAATATCTATTTGCATGACCATCATGTAAAAAATGCTTGTCAAACTTTGACGATGTACCCAACAACATATGCCATGCATCCATAGGTATGATATCACATAGTACCTCATCATGGGATCCACCAATATTGAACTTTACTAGGAACTATTCATTGACCATGACCCTGTGGTCATCCTACACCTAGGAAATCTAGTATGGATGTGGGTGTTTCTACCTCTTGAGCTTCAAATTTGTCACCATCTCTTCTGACACCAAATTGTCAGTGCTTCCACTATCAATAATCACATCACAACACTTATCCTCACACTTGCATCTAGTGCAAAACAAACTCCTCCTTTGCTTAGGTTCATTCTCATCACTCAGAAGGACTCTTCTATTAATTAGGGTTTCTCCTCTTTCAACATCTTCAAAATGTGATGATTTGACATCTTTATCTACATGTGCAACTCTATCCTATCCTTTAGTTCTCCTATCTATCCTTCCTTGGTGTTGAGGACATTCAAATTCCCTATGACCTTCTCCATAATGAAAACATGTTCTACAGAAGCCTCCTCTTCCTAATCCTTTTCCTCTTCCCCTTCCTCATTGATATCTATTATTCTAATCATGGAAACAATTATCTTATTTTGACTTCTACTGGCCTCATCCTTCTTTTTGTGATCTTCATTTCAGCCTCTATAAGACTATCCACTAGATCTTCCACCATGACCTCTTCTGCTTTGTCTTTTTTCAAACTTCTTGTTCAAATTTTCCTCTACTTTTAGGGAAAAATAGTACACCTCTTCAATATTGTTCATTCAAACCAAATTCAACTCCTCCTGAATGCTTTGCCTCAACCCATTAAGGAAGCAGAAAACTTTCTCCTTATCAGCTTTTGCATGGTCTGCTCTAATGAGGATTCGATAGAATTCTTCTGTATACTCTCGAACAGATCTTCCTACTTTCTTAAAATCTTATTTTTTCTTTAGTAGATCAAGCTCATAATTAACATGAATAAATTTTCTCTTCAATTTATCCACCATTTGATCTCATCTTGTGATTTTCTCCTTTCCTCTTCTATTTTTCTCCAATTGAATCACTTGCCACCAGATCTTTGCATGACCCTTCAGCCTGGCCTTCACAAAATTGACTTGATCAAGATCCTCAATATCTTCATACTCAAAGTATTCTTCTAATTTATTGATACAGTCGATCAATTTCTCTAGGTTAAGATTTCCTAAAAAGTAGGAGCCTTAATCTTAGGTCTTTTCTCAATCTTGGAAATGCCCCAAAAAAGCCTTTCTTCCTCTTGGTTCATAATTTTGCCTTCTCCTTCCTAATCAAAATTTCCTTCTTCTTTGGCTTCATCCTCAGTTTCATCTCTGACTATAAGATTCATTCCTCTATGAATATCTTCTTGCAATGCTTGCAATTTTCTTTGGAGGGCTCTAACCTCAGGTGGCACACCACTAGCTCGATCTTCTTCCATGTTCCCTTTGTGGAGGCATTTTTGGGATTATCACTAAAACCCTAAACCTCCTTGTGCAAACTACCTCATAGTTAGTTATTTGTCTACACACTCATAAAATCTTTCTCTGATACGACTTGATGAAGGATTCTTCCCTTAATACCACAAACACATAACAAAAATAGAGAAACAACAATAACTTGTAAGAATAGAAAATGGGCTTCTTATTATCTCCATAAGTGTGGAATTAAAAAATTTAGAATTACAATATGCAAAGCCACATGGGCAGTTCCTTACAATATTTTTTAGGACAAAGCCTCAAATTATTACCCAAAACTACCCCAAACTACCCAGAACTCCCTTAGACAACACTATGGGTCTTCCTTCTATAGGCAATTTCCACCACCCGAGAAGGTTCTAAAAATTTTATCCCTTAAGGCTGGCAAGCCCTACAATTATTTTATTTTTTATTTTATTACATCAGAGTCGACTCAAATCAACTTTTGGAACTCAGAAAGAAATTTTGAAGGAAATTCATTTTCTTCCATTTTAGGGGGCCCAACTTCCAAAGATCATTAATCATCGCCTGTTGACCCGATTGTCTATTATGAACCCATTTTGGAATGGGCATGAAGTTCTCTACAATGCTTGACTCATGCAAGGAAACAAAAGTTTCAACCTCATTTGGGGCCTCTAAAGCCTTAAAAATTGAGTTCAAAGTATCTATACCCTACTTCCAATACCAAAAAAATTTAATATCTTAAAAACTAGACTTGATCTGGCATTGAAACTTTACTGGCAGGTTGATATGAACAAAATGAACCTCCATGGAAGAAAATAGACCATTGTAAGCTCAAATGAAAAACTTACTAAAAATAGTAAATTTTTGAAAATAGAAGTTCTGCACAAGATAGCCCTTATTGAAAAGAACCAAAAATATTTTTGGGTGATGCAAGATTTCTCTTACACCTAGGATGCGCATGTATCACCCTTTTCCTTTCTCCTAAAATCTATAAATAGATCCCTTTCCAAGAAAAAAATACTCTCTCTCATTTATATGCATTATTAATAAACTAGTTTCATTCCACAATTCTTAGAGAATTGTAGGAATAGCATGCTAGTTTTATTTTTTAATTGAATCTTGTTAGCTAAGTCTTGTATCTCATCTTAGGATCATACTAATCTTGAATCAAATCATCCTTGTTAACTTTAATCAAATTTTTACAACTAGTTCTTCATACTAGTTTGCATCTCTTTCTTGATCTCCATTGTAGCTTACATTGTAGAATTTGCATTCATTTGAGGATTAATCTACTTTTGTTTTAGGAGAACATGCCCACATATATATAAAAGGTAAAATCAAACAAGCCTTTATGGGTGCACTTGTTTAAGCTCTATCAGAGGTTGTGAGGAGTCTTAGTATTTTTAAAATTTTACTCATGATTTGATGATTATTATGGTTAACCCCTCTAACATTTTCACATTTAACCATGATCGCACAAATTGAAGATTTCCTTGCACACACCAACCATTCAAAAGGGGTACATTGTTGGAAATATATATTTGATTTTTTGTTGTCATTAATGTCAAAAATTATGGTCTAGAGGTGTTTGTGGTGGATCAAACTATGTGGTTTGTAAGTCTACTATTCTTGGAGAAGTAAGTTTGTGTACTAAACTTATAGAACAATGGAAGACCAATATGAATTTGTGATATTATAATACAATTATATATCTCATGATCATGTAAAGATGTTTTTTAATAGTGCTTTAGTATTATAATGTTATGCCTAGAAGTCTATGTAGTCCAAATGAATATTCTTCAATGAATAGAAAAATACAATTTTATAGTTACAATTAAGAGTAATTCATTTTTTCTCTTTGGAAGGTTTTTTCCCTATAAATTAGGGTTGACAATGTGTAGATACTTATGAAAGTGGATTTAGTTTTTTATCCTGTATGTGGTGTTCTCTAGTGATCCAAAAATTATTTTTGGTGATTCACAAACTGTGTCACCCTATGTTGCAGTTCTATTCAATTTCATCTTGGATGTGGTGTTCTCTGGCTATCCAAAAAATATTTTTGGTGATTCACAAAATGTGTCACCTTGTGTTGCGGTTCTA
Source organism: Chamaecyparis obtusa (assembly GCA_027943335.1). NCBI lineage: Eukaryota > Viridiplantae > Streptophyta > Pinopsida > Cupressales > Cupressaceae > Chamaecyparis > Chamaecyparis obtusa. Next base: position 561,559 of record BSBK01000984.1, read on the forward strand.
TTCAATTATTGTCCTAGTTCAAAAATATGTTGTGATGAATTATGACATCAAATTTTAGAATGTTCTTGTATTTATGACATGGTGTGTGGATCTCACCCTAGTGTGTGGTGATCTAGATACAGTTGGTAAATTAGGTGATTCATATGTTCCTACAAATATGAATTGGTAGAGTTATTCTGATAATTGTAGATCTAGTATTAGGCTATGTGTAGTATGTTCATGGACACTCTCCCTCTTAGAGTGAATCATGCTTCTTTATTTACATCGAGGTTATGCCTTTAATTATTATCTCTTATATGTATGGGTTCATGCTATATGTGACCTATGCATTTGATGATTATCTCTTATCCGCTTGGGTCTATTCTATATTCTGGTCTAGATGCTTATGGCATGGGACCATATTGCATTTTTTTGTTTCCTTGATAGAATTGTAACTTAAATCTTAATATAATTTTTGTACGGCCATATATAAGCACAATTTGTGTCTTAGGAAGTGCGTATGCAACTAAGTTTAAAGAACTACATGTAGGGTTTTGATGGATCATAATTTAGAGAAGAAAAGTGTTAGTTTGTGGTGACTGATCAGGAAAGTACTATCCAGGAAAGTACTGTACACTTTTCCTCCCGACCTCGCCAAGGTTTGGGGCCGGGTCGGGCCTCGAGCAGGGGTTTGGGGGTGGCAGCCCCCAAGAGCAGGGGTTTGGAGGCGCAGCCCCCGAGGAAAATTTTTTTAAGGCCGACTAATTTTTGATTATTTGGGCCGACTACTTATAACTCATTCTAACCCTAAAGCGGGAAAATATTGTATAATATGGCTTAGGGTTAGGGATTTTCATGATGTATGATTTTAGTACTTGCAGTAGAATTGGGCTGTAAGGGATTACAGATTGTAATCAGGTTGTAATCACTGGATAATAATAATATTGGACTCGCTGTTGGTGGACGTAGCCCAGGGATTGGGTGAACCACGTTAAATCTGTGTGTCTTGTGTTCTATTCTGTGTGGTTTGTTATTTTCTGATATTAGTTATATTTGCACATAATTGTTATTTCTGCCTTGTTAATCCTAACAAGTGGTATCAGAGCGAGGTTATTTCATTCGTTCTTTCATCTATTCTCTGAAGCAAGTCTCACAAGTTAGTGGCAGAGTCTCTCGGTTAAGTGGGAGAAATGGCAGATGAGGGTAGGCTGAAGGTTGATAAGTTTAATGGGCAGAACTTCCAGTTATGGAAGATGCAAATGGAGGATTATCTCTATCAGAAGGATCTATGGTGGCCATTAGAGGGAGTAGCCAAGAAAGAGCAATCAATGTCTCAGGAGGATTGGGATATTTTGGATAGGAAGGCACTGGGGAGTATTCGTCTATGCCTGGCACAATCGGTGGCATTCAATATTACCGAAGCAAAGACAGCTAAAGATTTGATGGAAACCCTAGCGAAGTTGTATGAAAAGCCTTCAGCTTCAAACAAGGTATTTCTTATGAAGCGTTTATTTAATATGAAAATGGTAGAAGGTGGATCAGTTATTGATCATTTGAATGAGTTTAATACAGTTACAAGTCAATTAACCTCAGTTAAAATTACTTTTGATGAAGAGGTTAGGGCTCTCTTGATTTTGTGTTCTTTGCTAGAAAGGTGGAATGGCTTGGTAATGGCTGTTAGTAATTCTATTTCTGGTTCTAATACCCTAAAGTATGATGATGTTATTGGTGTTATATTGAGTGAGGAAATTCATAGGAAAACCTCAGGGGCATCCACATCGAGTAGTGTATTGAACATAGAAAGCAGAGGCAGAACAAGAGATAGAGGAAACAACTCTGGAAATCATGGGAAATCAAGAGGAAAATCAAAGGGAAAGAGGTCCGAATCTAAAGGGCCAAATGATTGCTGGTACTGTGGAAAACCAGGTCATAAGAAGAAAGATTGTTGGTCTCGGAAGAAAGATCAAGGAGACAAAAATGATGGAAACAAGGAGGCAAATGTGGTAAGTAACAAATCCGAGGAGGATGCTTTGCTCTTGTCCTTAGAAAGTATTGATGATTCATGGGTTTTAGATTCTGGGGCTTCATTTCATGCTACACCCCATAGAAGTTATTTTGTTGATTATGTCCAAGGGGATTTTGGGCTAGTTTATTTGGGAGATAATGAACCCTGTCAGATTGTTGGAAAGGGAAAAATTAAGATTAAGTTGTAGAATGGGAATCATTGGCTACTACAAGAGGTAAGACATGTTCCAAGGCTGAGTAGGAATTTAATTTCAGCAGGGCAACTGGGTGATGAGGGTTGCACAGTTACTTTTAATGATAAAAATTGGAAGGTTTCAAAAGGTTCCTTAGTAGTAGCAAAAGGTGTGAAAGTAGGCACCTTATATCTTTGTACAGGTCATACTGTTCCTTCTACTTTAATTGTTTTAGAAGATAATGAATGTTCAGGAACATTGGCTGCAGTTGAGCAGGAAGAACATCAAACTGTTGTTGTAGATTCTGACACAACACTGTGGCACAACAGACTCGGGCACATGAGTGAAAAAGGTATGAAATTACTTCATTCAAAGAAAGTTTTACCTGGTCTGAAATGTGTCAATATGGATTTCTGTGAAAGTTGTGTTTATGGAAAATAAAAGAGAGTTAGTTTTGTGAAGAGTGGGAAGGAAAAGAAAAATGAGAGATTAGAGCTTGTGCATACAGATGTATGGGGACTAGCTCAGGTATCTTCCCTTGGTGGCTCTCTGTATTATGTTACATTTATAGACGATGCAACAAGAAAAGTATGGATTTATTTCCTTAGACAGAAATCTGATGTATTTCAAACTTTTAAGAAATGGAAATGCTTGGTTGAGAATGAGACTGGTAAAAAGTTAAAATGTCTCAGATCTGATAATGGTGGTGAGTATTGCAGCATAGAATTTGAAGAATATTGTTCCTCTAATGGTATTCGTAGGTAGAAAACTGTACCAAGGACTCCACAAGAAAATGGAGTGGCTGAACGCATGAACAGGACAATAATGGAGCGTGCAAGGAGTATGAGGTTGCATGCTAGGCTGCCCAAAAATATGTGGGCAGAGGCAGTGAACACTACTATTTATTTAATCAATAGAGGCCCCTCTACTCCTTTGGACTATGGTATTCCAGAGGAAGCATGGAGTGGTAAGAAGGTGAGTTATTCTTTTCTCAAAACCTTTGGTTGTGAAGCTTTTGCACTTATAGATTCTGAAAATAGAACCAAGCTGGAAGCTAAGTCAAAGAAATGTGTATTTGTTGGGTATGGCATTGATGAATTTGGTTATAGGCTTTGGGATTTTGAAAATCATAAAATTGTAAGAAGCAGGGATGTCATATTCAATGAGAAAGTATTGTACAAAGATCTGTTGCTGCAGCATGAGAAGAAAGAAAATGACTATGTAGTACTGGATGATACTCCACAAGTTCATGTTCCAGTAGTTCCTTATGCTCCACAACAACAGCAACAACAAATACCACACACCCCAGTGAGTGTTAGACGGTCAACAAGGCTAAGTAGACCTCCAGAAAGATTTTCTCCATCTTTGTATTCTATTCTGTTAACAGATGCTGGTGAACCTGAATGTTATAATGAAGCTGTGCAGGTGGATACAAAGCTTCAGTGGGAGTCTGCAATGACAGATGAAATGGACTCTTTGCTGAAAAATCAGACATGGGATTTATGTAAGTTACCTGCAGGTAAAAGGGCTTTACAGAATAAATGGGTTTACAGGATCAAAGAAGAGGATGGAGGTACGAAAAGATTTAAAGCCAGATTAGTCGTAAAAGGATTTTCACAGAAACATGGTATTGATTTTGATGAGATATTTTCTCCAGTTGTTAAAATGACTTCTATTCATACTGTTTTAAGTATTGTGGCTACTGAAGATTTGCATTTAGAGCAGTTTGATGTTAAAATAGCTTTTCTTCATGGTGATTTGGATGAAGAAATATATATGGTTCAGCCACAAGGATTTGAGGTCAAGGGTAAGGAGAATTTGGTGTGCAGATTGCAAAAGAGTTTATATGGCTTGAAGCAAGCACCTCGGCAATGGTATATTAAATTTGACACTTTTATGAATGGGCATGGATATAGTCGATGTCATTCTGACCATTGTCTTTATTTTAAGAGGTTGGATGATGACAACTACATTATTTTATGTTTATATGTTGATGATATGCTTGTAGCTGGGTCTAACATGGATCACATTAAGGGGTTCAAACAATAGTTAGCAAAATATTTTTCTATGAAGGATTTGGGGGCAGCAAAACAAATCCTTGGTATGAAAATTTGTAGAGATAGGAAAAATAGGAAATTGTCTCTATCTCAGGCTGATTATATTGAGAAGGTGTTGCAACGTTTCTCTATCGAAAATTCCAAAGCTGTCAGCACACCTTTGCCTGGTCATTTGAAATTGACTAAGGATATGTGTCCCAAGACACCAGAAGAAGAGACTAAAATGTCTAAGGTACCTTATGCTTCAGCTGTAGGGAGCTTAATGTATGCCATGGTATGTACTAGGCTAGATATTGCACATGCAGTGGGAGTCGTTAGCCATTATATGAGTAACCCTGGTCTTGAGCATTGGAATGCAGTCAAATGGATTCTCAGATATTTGAGAGGCACATCCAGTAAGTGTTTACACTTTGGGGGTTCTACTACTACTGTACAAGGCTATGTTGACTCAGATTTGGCAGGAGATATAGATAGCAGGCGGAGTACTACAGGTTATATATTTACTGTTGGTGGGACAACAGTGAGTTGGATTTCTCGACTACAAAAGGTGGTTGCTTTATCCACTACAGAGGCAGAGTATGTTGCTGCTACAGAGGCAGCCAAGGAGATGATATGGCTTCAATTCTTCATGGAAGAATTGGGACATCCACAAAAGGATAATTTTCTACATACAGATAGCCAAAGTGCCATTCATCTTGCCAAGAATTCTGCTTTGCACTCAAAGACAAAACACATACAGTTGCGGTACCATTTCATTCAGTCAATTTTGGATGATGGACAGTTAAGGCTGGAAAAGATTCATACTGATGATAATCCAGCAGATATGTTTACAAAGGTAGTAACAAGGGAGAATTTGAACTCATGTTCAGCTTCAGTTGGTCTTCTAGACTAAACAAAATAAAGGAACAACTGAGTCCAAGGTGGTTCAATCCAGTGGGAGCCTCATGTGGGTAGCGGTATTGCTACAGGATCAGTCTCCAAGTGGGAGGTTTTTTAGTATAGTGTGGATACTGATCAGTCACCAAGTGGGAGATTGTTAGTTTGTGGTGACTAATCAGGAAAGTACTATCCAGGAAAGTACTATACACTTTTCCTCCCGACCTCGCCGGGGTTCGGGGCCGGGCCGGGCCCCGAGCGGGGGTTTGGGGGCGGCAGCCCCCAAGAGTAGGGGTTCGGGGGCATAGCCCTTGAGGAAATTTTTTTTGAGGCCGACTACTTTTCGGTTATTTGGGCTGACTACTTATAACTCATTCTAACCCTAAAGCGGGAAAATATTGTATAATATGGCTTAGGGTTAGGGATTTTCATGATGTATGATTTTAGTACTTGCGGTAGAATTGGGCTGTAAGGGATTATGGATTGTAATCAGGTTATAATCACTGGATAATAATAATATTGGACTCGCTATTGGTGGATGTAGCCCAGGGATTGGGTGAACCACGTTAAATCTGTGTGTCTTGTGTTCTATTCTGTGTGGTTTGTTATTTTCTGATATTAGTTATATTTGCACATAATTGTTATTTCCGCCTTGTTAATCCTAACAAAAAGGTAGAAATAGAATGACATAGTTGTATAGATCATTTGCATAATCAAGAGAATATTTTTATCTACTATAGAGAGTTTAATGTAAATTTGAAAGTGTGTCTTGGGTGCACAAGTTTAGTCTGCATCTTTATACTTTGGAAATAAGCCTCTGTATACAAGCCTAGAGTAGTGAGCTCTTATTAATCTTTGTGATGTAAAGGTAGTGAGCCTTTCTGGAGTAGTGATCTTCTATAATATTTGTAATCAAACTATATACCAGTGATCTATATTTGTGGGAAAGTTATCACCATGTTTTTCTCATGTTTGGAATTTCCACTTATAAAAATATTTGTTTTTGGTGTTACTATTTTAGTTCTTTATTTAATTATTGTTTTATATGGTAAATATTTAAGGGAGTTGATTACATAGGTTTACTTTTGGTTAATTCCAATTCACCCCTAGCATCTGGAGCATGTTAATCAATGATCTTGTACATGGTACATATTTGAATAAATTTATTATACTAATAACATTAATTATTTGGCAGGTGATAAATCAATTCAATATTTCAACAATATCATTTCATTGTGATCTAGTTTAAAGGTAAGTACATCTATCTATTAGATTTTATTTTCACAAAATTAGTGCAATTATCATTACATTTTTATTAGCTAAATCAATTTTTTACTTAGTTTCATTTATGTAATTAACCTTACTTCGAGTAAAATGATTTTTTTGTTTAAAATAGTTTTATCACATTTTAATATTAAAAAATTAAAGTAAATAAAGTTATAAATTCACACGAACCCTTGATATTATTAATAGGTATATTTTAATTTTTTATTCTAATACAATAATATAAAAAATACAATCTTCAAGATATAGAAGTTAGTTATTCTCCTAAAAATTTCTAGATAGTTATACATCTATTTGTACCATCCTCAAAAGTATGCACTTAATTTGTTCTCATTTTGGGATCATTTGTAGTCTTCTTTAATGTGTTTCTTATGGTAGGACATCATATTGCACTTAAATGTATATTTAATTCAAATAAAGGTCATCCACCTCCTTCAAAATTGAGGTTGGCTCTAACTTCTATGCATGACTTCCCATTTTTCCATCTATTCAAATAATTTAGTTTCCACTAGGTCCTATGCATGCAATTTTAGATTTCAATATTTGCCCTGATTTCATAGTGGACAGTGACTTTCACCACTCCTTTCTAACACACTCTCTTAAGTCCCCAAAAAAATTATTTTCATAGAAAAGTTAAACTAGGTACACCTTGTCCTAGAGTCGGCCTTATCCTAGAGCTTCGTGCTTTACTTGGCTTTAGGCTTGATGTGATGAGTTTTCTCCTAGATCTTTAATTTAGGTTGGCCTTATGAATTCTAGGTGCCAAAATGTGTATAAAAGGAGATCTCTTCCTCTCATTTTTACATCCACAATTTATGTACACACACATGTGAGATATCATTCATTTTGCATTCAATAGATCAAAGTGAAATAAAGCATCCATTTGAAGGTATCCATTATCAAATATTCAATCCCATCAAGTATTCAAGTGTAAGGAAGTCATCAAGAGTCTTTAATAATTCAAGTCTTCATTTTCATCATACATTTAAGTAATTTCCTTACATAAATATAGCTCTTTTCCCCATTGGAGGTCAAGAAAAAGAGTTTTCAATCAAGGAAGGAGATCTACATTCATCTATCTAGTATTCTTCTTCTCAATCCAACATTGTGGTAAATTATAACATCTACTACATGAGGTTTTGTCTTACATGATTTGCTTATAGTTTTTGTGTTGATTCAAAGCTATTGCATCAACATTATTGATCACATAATTAGAGACAATTGCATCTAAAAGGTATGATATATTCCAATGTTTAGATCCAATCTCTAATACATGACATCAATCTTTCAATTAAATTTATTTCATTTTAATTTTAATCCTGTCATCTCTGCGATAGTCAAAATTAGATCTAACAATCCATTTTCATCTTCTTTCTTCAATGCTAGTTTATTTCCTCGTATTTTCCTTTTTCTCATACTTTCATACATCATATTTATTTTTCTTTGAACATTTATCACAATTACTTATCAGATTTACATATCATTAACATTTATTTCATCAAACCCCTACATTGTGTAGATTACGAATTTGCACCCTTTCTCTTTGGTTGTGCTAATCAAATTCTCTTTGTTGGAGGATTTGTATTTCAATATATGTAGGAAGTGGGATATACCATTGATAGCTTTTTTATTCAATAAATTTTGGTGAATTCAATTGTTCTTACCCACTTCTAATTTTTTTGTTTAGATCTACTTTGTCTACATTATAATTCGCATTACATATTATCTACACTATATGCATTTTTTGTGATTTGGTGGATAGATAATTATTTTTTCATTAGATCCTATCTCTATCTCATGTTTTTCTAGATCTAGTTTGGTGTTTTTTATTATGGAACTTTCCAAATTTAATTGGTGTGTGGTAACCTATGTTGTTACATGTCATGCCCAAAATTTAAGAAAAAAAACACCAACAATTTTTTTTTTAATGCACAAGAGAATTAACTTCAATAGCATAACAAACAACACAAGTTTATCCTCAAGGGGATTCAAGACAAGTGATAGCTTTTCAACATCCCTTCATTAAAACCGTATTGGCTATCTAAAGA